>JAOWBP010000001.1:59246989-59292345 GCA_028571105.1 Tragopan temminckii | reverse complement strand
AAATAAATTCTTCCATGTTATCCATAAAGTGTAACATATGTTGCTACATGAAAAGCAAGACGGGGGCATTAAGTTCTGTTTTTCTCTCCATTTCTGTGTAAGGGCAAGACGGTCTGGAGGAAAGACATCTATTCATTATATTCAGATATTTCTCCCAGGCTCTGCCCAAGAGACTTTTAGAGGTCCCCTCCTCCAGTCTTGCTGCTCCCAGAGATGGGCTGCAGCAGGGAGCTCAGCAGCCAAGAACCAATCATGCCGCAGGAAGCTTCAAGTTCAAGCACAATTTAGGCACCAAAGTCCTCCTGGGAGTGCAATTTCATGCTGTCCCCACTTGATCTTCCACCACAAGACTCCTTCCCTCCAGTACCAGTGCTGCCAGGCTCCCACCACCAGGTGCTCTGCAGCCTCTTAGCACTGCCTGTACTAAGGAAGGCAAAGACAGGCAGGCTAAGGACTCAAATTCCTCAGGGTTGGGGAACGAGCTACAGAATGGTGCTCAGCTATTCCCATGCATGTGGACAGCCTTAATAAGTGCCCCTAAGCCAGGACACATGTGGATGACACAGCACAGCAGCAGAAACCATTCGGTGCTGCTGGCCCACAGAGATTGCTTCATCCTACAGTAAAAAGCTGACTTTATTTTGGAGGCCCAGAGATAAGGAAAGGTAAAAAAGCATGGAAAGGTTAATCCTGGCTAAACCTTGAAGAGAATTATTGGGGAAGTGAATACAAACTTGCACAAGGGAAACGGACGGCAGCAGACAAAAATGCGCTTTATAGGCCTTGTTAAGGAAAAAAGTGATCAGATAGGGAACAGAGAAGTCATGCGATGGGCAGGAAGACACACCTCAGTGGGTCCTGTACGTCTTTTTAAAAGATAGAGAACTGCCTGTAATCAGAATGACAAGAAACTTCCCACACTTCAGGAAACAGAGGGTGAAACAGCTTTTTCAGTAGTAATCGGAAATAAAAGGAGTAGCTGTCTCCTACTGTCCTGCTGAACAGGGTATTGGAGATGCAGCAGGACTAGAGGCAATACCTTGTGCACAGTGTCTGCTTTGCGACCTCTGTGCATGAAGACATGCTACAGAAACAAGCCTGATGAGGCACGGGGACGGATTTCTGCCATGCTGATCTTGCTTACATTGCTCCCCATGGCCCAGCCCTTCTCTTCTCACTGCCTGTACAGAAACTTGCAAAGCTGACACACCCTAATCCCTTAGGGCTCCAGGGTCATAAAATAAATAAAATTGCTTTTCTAATGCAGCCTTTGGAAAGCCTGTAAGAAACATATTGATTGGAAAATGCTTGATTAGAATGATCAAGTGCTGAGCTCTCATATGGTGAAATAAATCTTTTCAAGTCTCCACACCCAGTGCCAAGCTCAGCTTCCTGGAAGCAACTATGGTCCTTTCTGGAACTGAAGTGAAAATCCCATGTTCCATCACCTTTTCTGACCTGCTGACATTACACACGGTTCGCATTTGCTGATCAAATGCACAAGCAGTACTCTAAATTAGCTTGCTGGGTTGAGATAGCTCACTGATTAATGATGGCAGATGAAGTCACTGGTGCAAAAACCCCACAAAATCTGAAGTCAATTTAAGTGTGAAAGGAGAATGGAAAAGCCATCTCTGTGAGATTTAACATGAAGAACATAAAGAACATATTCTTTCTCACTCCACAGCCAAACTTTTTCTTTGCAGATACAGGTTAGCAAATTAAGTAACTCTCCTACACAAAATCACTCAGTCACACCTAAGATCCTTACCCCAAGAACAGACAGAAAAGTTGCTGAACAATGCAGACCAATTCCTTGAAGTCCTCAGAGTTGTAACTGATGTCAGAATAAAGCTTCAAGCACAGCCCCAGTCATTTAACATAGGTCAGTCATGCTGCACTTCCTGTTACTGAAATCAATACTTGACCCACTGTGGACACCCCCCTCCTTTCTGTTTCTACTGCATCATCTGGAGTTTACTTGCAGACAAATCAGCCTTTAGGATTTAGCCCTCTTTCCTCTGTGAGCTGCCCCTTTATGGGATCAGCTGCAGAAAGTGTTGTAATAGAGGCGCAATCCACATGCTCCTGACAGGCAGTCCACAGTCTAAATGGAGAATTCATGCAGGATGCATCTCTTTCCTGGCGCAAATCAGTCCAGATAAATGGTACTGATACATGTGCTAAAGTGGCCACTGTTCTGGAAGGGAAAAGCTACCAGCCGAAGACGCAAGCAACCAGAGGTGATGAAAAGACCAGCCTGTTTTCTAGGCACTCATTCCATGAGCCATGTCCAAGAGTTTTCAAGAACCATGCAGAATGACTCCAGCTTCCTTTTGCAGTGTTTGCGAAAAACCTTCCTAGAAGCCCAGCAAGAGCACTCCTTCCAGGGGGGAATGAAGGCTGGCTTTTTTGCAGCTGGGTACCACATTTGGGGAAGGCCAGAGCGTGACAGAGTCAGCAAGATGCTGCCAGCACACCGTCGGCCAGCTGACTGCGGCTGCTACCACAGTTGCCACATGCAGAAAAATTGCCTGAGTGCAAGATGACTCTTCTCCTTACTCTTGTGGTGACCACAGTCAGAGGGCAGGTGACCACAGGATTCCTATCAGAGCAGCTCGTGCAACAGAAACAGCTGGCAGGGGGATGGGGAATGGGGAAATGTCGGTTTGGATCTGCTCCCAGTTATAGTCTTAATCCACTCCTGACTGCTTCTCACCCAGTTTTTGGCCACTTTCCATACAGCAGACATTGCTTTCCTACTGCTCCCTTCCAAAAGGATCTGAAAGAAATGTCTTCTGTAGCTTTTTCCCTTGTATGTGCAAAAACTGTATCCTAAACAAAACTAGCTGAGCCTTGACAATGACATGGGTTAGCTAGCTCAAACGATCACGCTGCAAGAAGCAAGAGGTTTTACAAGCAGCAATGCAGGAGATTTTTAAAAGTTTATTTCTCAGCACCTCTTTATTGTTTCAAAACAATTCATTTTAATCTAGGTCAAAATTCAGACCTAAAAATGATTCTTTAAAGTTTTCCTATATTGACTACAGTAACTGTTTCATCCATGGGATACTACTACTAGTAACACTTGTGTATTTACACTGCGCAGTGCCTTTCAACTGAGGACAGATTAGATTATTGTGTCTTTTTCTTATGGATGTGAGGCACAAAATCATTGGACACCTGCCCTTACACCAAATCTGTTACGGTAGGAATTGAATCTAGGAACCATATTTTGCTCTTCTTTCCAACTGGACAAATACAAAGCATCATTACACCCTTAGTTAAGAAAAACATTTCCTTCCTACTTCCTGTGGCACTTACTCAGGCAATAGTAATTTTAACTCCAAACCCTTGTCACTCAAAAATGTACTAGAATGCATTGTTAATACACTGGAGTCTGGTTTGTTTGTTTGTTTGTCTTTCTTTTTAACACAATACAGCCTGGATCCCTGGCTGGGGTGCTGAGGACTTGTAGGTAATTAGAAATAAATAGATCTTGCTCGTTTTGGCCTACATATGGTTTTACTTAAGTATTTTGTCTGCTGCCTAATTGCTGTATGTGCCATACTTAGAATATGGAGAAGTCATGCTGGTGATGGAACCGAAAGCCCTGATTTTTGTGCATCCTGTCAGCACTCCAGAAAGATATGAAAAACTGAAGAAGTAGTTGCTAGTTACAATCAGTGTAGTTGCTAAAATTAAGATGGTTCTTTCTGTAACTCGTCAGTTTAACCTAATATCAGCGAGGTCACTTTGATCTTTGAGCAGCTGCAAACTTATAGGTGACTCTACAGTTTCAGAAGAGAGGTCAGGAAGTCCTTTTTGTGCAGCTGAATCAAGCGGAAAGTTCTAAAATCTCAGTCTCACAAGCCAGCAAAACACCACCACCAACACAGCAAGACATCATAATCCTCCCGTATTAAGAAGCCGCTTTCTTCTCACAGGGAGATTTTGTTCTCAGAGGCTCACATCGTGATGAGGCTGGGTCCCATTCCCTTGAGGAATTTTGGCTGGGACTTCGTTTCCTAGCTCAACCATGATTGTGAGAGCCGGAGGAGGGGAGCGCATACACAAAGAGCATGTTTTCCAGGCTGTTTCCATGGAACGTGAGGCCAGCCTCACTATACAACAGCATAAGATGTGACAGCAAGATGTCACATGTTGGCTTCTCAGCACCACGTCTCCAAGCCTCATGAGCTGCAGCTGGATTTGCGGTACTACAGGAAAAGCAGATTTTGGCAGTGAAGCCAGCCCTATGGCTTACTTTGCCTGTAGCCATTGAGCAAAGCAGCACAGCGAAAAATTTACCAACAGCATTTAATTCAACTGATTTCACTTTTGGACCTCTGTTTATGCAGGGTGTTTCTGTCTCTTTCAGACTCCTAATCCAGGAGGGCTATAAAAGACTACTTCAGTCCATCGGTATATTAGCTCTTCTGCGCTTTACAGAAAGACCTGCCTTCAGGTAACATTAAATATTAAATAACTAGGGGAAATGGTGTAAATTTCAGCTCTAGAGACTGCATGCTGTACTCAGTTTTGAGCCATATCTCAGGCTTTGCAGGTAAAAGCCTGCTCTCAATGTTCTGCAGACACCTTCAGCTCCCAAGATGCTGCAAGCCAGAGTTTCGATATGGTTAAAAACATCCAGATTTAGCTTTACTTCTTGATGGTTCCTTAATGAAGCAAATCCCTGCAGCTCTCATGTACTGTCAGTCATTTCTTCAAGAAGACACTGCTGTCCTAGAGGAAGGTCAGAAGCTTAAAACAATGGTTCTATATGCTAAAGATCCTTCTCCACATGCAGGGGGATAAGGAAGCCACTGGGATGGACTCCACACTGCACCGTAACACATTTCCCATACAGAAGTAGCCTCATTGCATTTTCATGGGGCTCTTTATCTCTACCCTTCAAGTGTTGCCTGTGCATAGGCAGGCTTCTTGTAGTAAGGTACTTGTGCTTGAAATACTTTGATAATGAGAACAAATTAAGTGTGTGCTCTTTGATTATCAGATGATAAATTATCATGATTATCTTTGCTGCAGTTTAAGAACTGCTTCCTCTCCAGGGTTTAACTCCTGCTTGCTCTGAAGCTAGTCAGCACATTCACTAATTTTTCATATTAGCCCCTCCAAAAACAGGCTTTTGTAGAAGTCACAGGAAGTTAAGACATTACTTCTATTTGGACCACTTAAGAATACTGTTTAAGCAATCAGCAATCAGTATTAATTAGGACGGAATGCAAGATCTCGTTTGCTGGCTCGTCAGACTGGAGCCAGACTGCTGTACTGTTTGTCTCAAAGATGGCTTGGAGCCATCTCTGGGGTGCCCTCAAGGGTGCCAGTCACAAGGGCCTGAACATCTGCTGCATGCTCAGCACAGCCACTTGACCCCATAGTAGCTACTTCATGCGAAGGTCTGGGGGTACCAGGGCTTCAGCAAGTTCTTGGGCACATTGGACAGCTACTTGCCTGAGCCTGAGATTTCAGAAATACAGGGAATCATAGAATCATAGAATATTCCAAGTTGGAAGGACTGGTAAGGCTCATTAAGTCCAACTCCTAAAGAGAACTGGCCCAAAAATGGAGCCCTGGAGAACCCCACTAGTGAATGGTCACCAGCCTTATGGAACCCCATAACTTATAATGTTGGGTCCAACACATCAGCCAACTGCTCACCCATAACAGTGAAAGGACATACTTCAGTTTCACCCCTCCAGCTTCACAGGCGTCTTGTATGAGTAGTGTGCTTGAGGAAAATACTGCTGCTCCTCAAGTGGGGATATCAGAACATTTTTCTGTTATTCTACCTAGTACAAAGGAGTTAGTACAAAGATGGTAATTTCTACCTCGACACTGAAATGTCAGCACTCACTACATTGTCCTTCAAGCAAGCTCCTTGCAGACCACTGCTCAGTGGCAGCTCTTTGCCCACTTCCTCTGATGTGCCAGTGAAATTGGTAAGATTATACTGTGGTTTTGATGAGAGAGAAAATCTGTATGTAAGTACACACGTACACTGGCATCTGCCAGATCAGATTTCTGGACTGATTAAGAGCACAACTACAATAACAGTCAAGACTGCACTACCAGGTCAACCAGTTGAGACAGTGACAAATCACAAAAAGAGTAACAGCTGGAAGTAGTGACTGAGAAGGGAGGAAATGCTTCAACCAATATTTCTACAGGACACATCACTGAAAAATGCATAGGCTCACTGTATTATTTGAGTTTAATCTTGATGATGTCACTGAGAAAGGTTTGCTTTCAGGACTGGAAAAATTACAGCAATATCAACAGAGGCAAATAATTTACTTATGCACTTTCAGTACAGGATCAAACTTAGAATGAAAACAAATGCATAATTCACAAGGAAGTTCTATCTCATCCTGCTTTTCGGTTTTCTTGCAAAGGTAAAGGCACTGTGTGAGAAACTGCATACCCAGTAATTAGAGCAACTGATAGCACCACTGCTTCCCAACTGCTAATACTCCGTAAACCCTTTGTACTAGTAGAGACACCTAATGACTTCAACATCAGTGAAGCTATCTTTTGCTGCCTTTCTTTCCACCGTTCCTTTCCCACAGAGTGGTCATCCCTATGCTTGCTACCTCCAGAAACCCACTGCAAATGTGAGGGACAAAGAGACCCGTGTCACTCAAGGGGGGCACTCTGTGCCACAGTTCGGTGTCCCAGAGCCTCCAGCATGGGAACATATGTCCCTAAGCACAAATCAGGGATCCAACTGAGGTCAGACCAACTAGTGACAGAAGGGAGGGGTATGAAAGTTACCCTTCACAGTCCCACTAACAAGTGACTCCTCTTTTGAAAGGAGAGGAGGGTAAGCAGCACGATTATCTTTCCTAGTCTAAGTATTGTGAAAGACTCTAATGACATCATACTGTAACATCTGATGGCTTCTGTATATTGCTTATAGTTGTGCCTGCTAGCATTAAAAAGGAGAAATCCCTGCCTAGAGGACATAAAAATATAAAAAGACAGGAGAGGAAAGGGATCAAATGCACCAGAAAAGGGAACAATATGATGGTGTGCAGACAATGCTGGACCAACTGAAACTATTGGAATCCCCATATGCTCTTATACTAAGTGGATAATGTGAAAATGTACCTGAATTACTCTTTCATCAACTTGTCTGATTACAATTTTCACAGTAGCACTTCCTCTTGTTTTGGCAAACTTAAGCCAAACTTAAAGCTTGTCAAATTATATATCTTACCTGATGTGCAAATCCAGATTTGTAGTTCTATCTGTTCACACAGAATTTCTATTCACAAAAACTCAAGACTTTCACAATTACACATTAAAGTCAGGAATGCAACAGAAGTGTCTCTCTACAAGGTAGTAATTTCTCTTCTATTCTTCCAATCCTTCACAACTTGCTTGGTTTACAAAGTCCAAACCAGTTTAGCTTCATTCTTTAGAATCATAACTTCCAAATTATCTCAAGTTTCTGTTCTCCTGGGAAGACTGATTCACAACCAACTTGCACAAGAGGAAACGTCTTATTAAAAAGCCACTGTTTGAATCTACTTGTCACGCATCTAGACTTGTCTGAATTTGGCCATCTCCGATGCAGTCTCTTCTGCATTACTAAGAAATGCTTGCCTATATCTCCTCTCTCTGTGCCATAAACTAAGCACCCATGAAAGCTGCTTTTGCCAGCCATACTAGCAAGAGCAATTTTTGGAAAAGCTCTTCCATATTAGATCAGCAGGATGAAGTTTCTGGATACCCAGAACACAGGAGTCAAATCCAGATTTCAACTGCTTATAAGCTTCTCAGACTGGGGATCAAAGCATGCATTTGTATGAGAAGGAGATGGCAGGGACCAAAGGGAGTAGAGAGACTTGAGAAGTTAACAGGGTAAGAAGCAAACATGCGTATTAGTGAAAGATAGAAAAGCATGTTTTAAAAATGGATGCCCTCTAACCTAACTTTTTAGGTTGCCCTAACTCTTCATGCCCGTCTCTACAATTTCTACATTACATAAGTTACTAAACTAATGTTATCAGTGCAAAGCAAGATGATATTCCAATCTTTTCCTTAGCAAGCAAGAAGTGGAACACTACTTCTGTGAAATGTTTTGCTTATTAACATGATTTTTATTTTTTCATGTGACTGGGGTCAACTGCCTTAGCACTGACAGCATGGTACAGAAATGCAGACATGGGCACACTGTCAATTTGGGGGAGGTAGAAGTCTCTCCTTCAGCAATTTCACACAGAATGATATTGGGGAATGTAAACTGCCAAAAAATTATCCGTGAAACCCTGAAAAAATCTGCAGACTCTAGATGTCTCACACCACTCTGGCAGATAATAAACATAGAGCATATGGACTCAAATACTGTATGTTCATGAACACGCTGTCTCCCATGTTTGACACCATACAGACTTTCTAAGGATATCAATGCAATTTCTGAAAGAATTTATGCCCTTGCTACCCAGGTGTTTGGACAATCAAACAATGGAAATTCAGAAAAAGGTTTCTATTCCATAGCAAATTATAGTATTTTTTTTTCTTATATATTCCTTAGGAGCAGTTGCAATGGGCAGCTCCTGTCCAATATTGTCTCTCCCCTAGCCTAAACAAATTTTTGAATTTCCAGGTCCTGGAAACACAACTTGACTTTAAAATTAATCTTCAAAAGAAAGCGTGATGACTTTTTAATAGCATGTTTTGATGTCTCGTTTAAATCTTTTTCCAGATTTTCTCTTCCCCCACCCTGAACCTCTGAGGTGTGCATACAGTGTGAAGAGGAGCTTTCTTTTGCCAGGCCAACCTCACCCTTATTTATTTAGTGCTGTCACAGTCATGCTTTTGCAACTTGGCTGATGGAACCAGGTAGGAGGAGGAGGGCGGCTGATTCGGCAAGAGGAGTCTTTTGTTTGCAGGTAAATACCTTGGTGTTATCAGAAAGTAAACGAAAAGTGAGCAGCATGCTTGAATAAAAAAAAAAAATAAAAAAATCACAGCACTATTATTCTGTTTTTCCATTCTCTTCCAGAAATATGTAAGCCTCTGTGTGTATGAGAGGGACTGACGTGCATAACAAGTGCCGCTTCACTGCCTTCCCTGTTACTAAAAAGCATCCTTGTAGCAATTACAATTGCTAACATAGAAAAACGATACAGGGAAACAGGTTGTTCTCAGTCGGGAGTATTAAAAATTCCACATAGGAACTAGTTTGGAAGAAAAAAAGATTTCGAAAACTTAAGAACAAAAAAGGGATCTTAAAGAATGGACTTGGATATGCACTGATAAGGTCAAAGAGTCCACGATAGAGCACACTGAGATTTTTCTGTGTATGTGAGCGTGCTGTTGTCTCTTCAGTTTGGTGCCCAGAGAAAGGATTTTCACTGTTGAGGGCAAAGTTACACGAAATATCAGTATTTCTGAGGCATAATTCCTTTTTTGTTATTTTTGCAGAAGTTAGATAAGCACACTCCAGATATCACTGATAACAGAGGCAGATGCAGCACTGACCCCAACAGGGACGGAGGGAGCACAGCTCCCCAGCACCAAACTTTCTCTGTTTAGTTCAGTTCACTGACAGTTCTGGAAGATCCTAGCTGATCTCTGTACAGCCTTTTCCAACAAGATAGACCTTCAAGGCTGGGAGCTTTGGTTAGGTGCTTTCCTGAGGAATGCCTCTCTCAGAGCCTACTCCATCCTGGTAGCTCCTATGCACACACTGCTGCTGACTGTTAGCCCCACTAAATCTTGCTCTTCTACTCAGGGCTTTATTGCTCTCTCTCTCACCATAGTGGCAAAAAGAAAAAGACAAAATGTTTGGGTTCCCACTCTGGCATGCAGTTCTGCTTCAAGTTGCAGAAATATTGCACTATTTCTTTTTTCTTTTTCACCCTTTAACACTACTCAGACAGTCATCCTTTCTGTCTGGGGAGCAGTAACTAAAGCAAACCAGCTCTAACACAAGAGGTGTTAATACACCCTTGAGGTATGCATCCAATCCAGAATTCAGCTCTTGAGCACAAACTTTCAGGCTGCCTTCAGCCAACTCGGGTACACAAAGAGTCTTCACAGACACATAATATCACAGTGATCTTATTCCACTCAGCTGAATGATAAGTGAGAGCGGATTCAAACATAAAGGATGAGAAAAAGAGGACAGTACAGCTGGATGGGGTAGGTAGAGCTTGGCTATGCAGCAGGAAGTGTTCTTTCTCCCCTTCTGTCTTCAGAGGGTCAGTCAGGATGGGGAGATGCCAATATAGAAAATTCTGTGAAGCCTTCAAAGAAATGTGGAACTATTTATTTACCCTGTCAAAGCCCGGTGGTCCCTTTTCTCCTTTGGGCTGCTAAAATACAAATTAAATTGAAAAAATGGTACTGGGGCATCATCACAGCACTTGCCCTGTGCAGGATTCATTTAGCATCCCTGCCAACCTCTTTAAAAGAAATAAAAGAAGATAATTTTTAATCTCCTTTCACAAAGTGGTTGCCAACAATGCAGGCTAAAGCTGCATCTCCGCAGGAAGAGGGAGCTGCATATGTCCGTCACTGTTATTTCCTAATTGGCAGGCACAATGGAGAAGCCTTTTGGTTATCCTGATAAGGTCATTTGCATAACTGCACCCAAGTGGCTTTGCATATATTTTTTCTCTTATTTTTCCTCCTCTCTCCACTTCATCAGTTCTCAGACACTTCTCTGTGTGTCAGAGAAGTCCTAGGAAAACCTTATCTGTTGTTAATCCCAACATTCATTCAGCTATACATTTTAGATTTATTTTTATTTCTTGTAAAGAGCCAGTAACTAACAGGTAACTATTTGAACAGCATTAAATAAAGAAAATTGCAGTGATGGTGTGAAAAGAATTCCTCTTTCTCTGCAAAGTTTTTTTTCAAATTCAATCAAAATGGTTGTGGTTTATCTTTTTACTTTAAAATGAAAGCCTCGATTGTGTTTAAATGAAACAATTGAAATTTATTCATCTCAAAGCAATTCTACACAAAAACGTAATTGAGATTCATACCTGTAGTGAAAAATTGAAATAGATTTGAAATTGTAAAGCAAATCCTATAAATGCTTGAAAGGAAGACGAATACTTAAGTGCATCAGTTTAAGTAAATATGGCATTAAGACATTAAGGTTTGCACAGTTTAACTCTCATTCCTGTGAGCTTTTACTTAGAGAAGCAGTTCAATTTATTTTAGTGAAATGCCTCAGTTGGATTTCTGTTTTTCAGGGAAAGAAGTGGCTGAAAAATCTGTCTTCCTCTTGTTTTGTTTTTTTTTTTTCAAAAGTGTGTATCTTTAACCTGGGAGATTATCTTTAATTCCAAACTCTTTCTTCTGGAAAGAATTATGCTGACATTTCTACACATTCTGAAATTCTCATTAACAGTGCAATCCCTTGTTTTGTTTTGTTTGTTTATTAGTTATTATAGCAGCTCACAAGTATCCAGTAATTATAAATCAGTGGAATTGATGTCTTACTTGTACAGAAGGACAGAACAGTTATTTTACCAACTACAGCAGCTTGCAAAATGAGGCCGTGTTCCATGTGAAGGGCCAGAAGGTATTGTCCTAACAGAAATCAAATGATCCTCATCATCTAATTCAATATATCTGCATTATTATTCTGCATAATTGTAGTCTTTCAGTTGCAATCACAAACCAGAACACCAGTATACTTAGTAATGCACACAAACAGGAGAGAAATGATATTTTTGTCCAGAGAGTTTCCTTAGATTGTAATCTTTAAATAGAGCTATTAAGAGGATGTAATTTACTGGTATTTTACCAAAATCTCTCTCATGAAAGCTAAACAAAACAGAAACGATGAAGTAGAAACATAGATTTTGCTACAGGAAGCAACATCTTGGTGGAGACCAATGGTGGTGGGGAAAAAAAAAAAGAAAAAAAAAAGCTCATGGCACTCAGGAGACCGGTGAGCCCCTAACAATGTTTGTTTGAATATGCAAAGTCAGATCCACTGAAAAAATAAAAAGGTAAAAAATGAAATATTCCATGCCTGTGATATTTATTTTGAATTTGGGCTAAGCAGTAAAAAATTTATAACGATGACTTCTTCTAAGAATAATTTTGTTTCAAAGACAGCTACTTGTACAGCATTACAAATTAATGCCAAGAAAGTTTACAGATGTATAAGCACTCTTAATGGTTTCATTTCCAAACAGCACTATTTGTATTTACAAATTAGCAGTGTGAGTTCTCAGTTTACAAATCTACCAACTGGATCATATTTTACAGCCTTGAGCTGTTTCACTTTACTTCAGTGAAAATACTTAGTAGTCAAGCTGTAGTGAACTCTAATTTCCCCAAGACTTTATTATGTTTACACAATATATTACAAAACATTTTCTAGTGCATTATTAAGCATTATGAATTATTAAAACTAAATTAGATTTTTGGAATGAACAATACAGTGCTTTATCCTGGATTTTCTGTAGCACGCTTACTTGGTATATCCATGTACATAGTGAGGTTTATGCATTACCACTACAGCATGACAAAATTTACAAACACACACCCTACCATATATATCTCTCAATCAAACATCTTAGGATCTAAAAGGGTTTAACCTAGAGCCTTCTACAGTCAGTGAAAGGGCCTCCACTTGATTTGAGTGATTTTAATGACAAGTTTTCTTGTGAGTGAATTTCCAGCTTGATAGCGCATGCGTATGTTCAGCAACCTTTGCACTACCTCAGTTAATTTAACTTATCAATCCTCCAGCTCCGGCCTGCAAAGCGCATATTGGTGGTCTCCCAAAAGCTGGCTTTCCTTGTTTTTTTCCATCTGCTAAATTACATTACAGACTGCTAAAAATATAATAAATATTTTCCTCCTACTCTTACTCCCATGTAAACAGCTGGGGTATTTGCCACAGTGATACTGATTATGAATGGAAGGGAAGGTAGGTCAGCACGCTGCTGCAAAAGGAAGATGCTTCTCGCGAGGAGGACACTGGACAAGGGACCAGGAAAACCTGAGTTCAGCCACAGGCCTCCACTTCTACCTAATAAACCCACAGATACTGAATACAATCAAGCAGAAACTCTTACATGCTTCAAAGACAAGCATTCCAGCCCAGCTGTAGTTACCAAAGCTGACGTGGTTATGGATAGCCTGTGACCTCTAAGAGTGCTAATGACACTAGGTATCAGTGGGCAGACTCAGGGCTCCTTCAGACTTAACAGCCTTCTCCTGCAATTATCTTCTCTACTGAGAATATAATATACGGATGCCCTCTTTCCTCTTTTGGTAATTGGTAAACTTGGCCATGTAGTAATTGGAGTCCCAACTTTACCAGATGCTGCACGTATTAATGCATATGCAAAGCTTGTGTAATTGAAGGATCGATGTACATACAGGGCAATGTTAATCTTGACATTTCCACACTCTTATGATATCAGTATCTGTAACACAGAATATATATAATGATATGTAATTTTTTCCCTTGTTTTTAAAGTATCAGTACTGGGGTAAAAAACCCACAGAAATTCCACCCTGGCATCATAATGAAACCTGCATGGGTCAGCAGCAGGCCTAATGCTTTCAGGTCTATCTTACAGACCTCTGCCAAGTTTTGCTAAGGAGGCAACTGACAGCAGCAGGAATGTGCCGTCATCTTCCCTGGGGTCCAAACTCTTCTCATTTTTGCCTCTGAATGAGCAGATTCCTCTCCCATTTGCAGTCCCTGCTAAAGGGAGATGGAGAGCACATGAGAGACTCTTCCTTCAAATGTGTTCAAATTTCAGGACACTAAACCTTTTGAGAGTTTAACACCAATGTATTCTTCTCTGTCCCGGCAAAGAAAATATCAACCACAACAGTCAAAATATGAAAAAGCTGAAAAACAATTAAAAACAAGTTCTTACCACGGGAAGTGTCTGGAAACCTGAAAAACAAGTAGTACTGCCATTCACCCCACAAAAAGAGCTAGTCATTTTTCCTGGATGCCTTTGATATATGGCAGGTTAGGCAAGACAGGAACTGATGGCTACATATAGCCCTGAAGTCAATTCTTCTCGCTACCTGAAAACCAGAAGCAGTGTCTCTCTTCTGTCTGCCCCATATCTAGAAGCAGCACTTGCAAATTGGAGTCCCCTGGCAGCCAAGAAATGACAGACAGTTGGGCTGTCTCACAAATCCAGTGGCTGGCTGGCCACCCGGCCAGCATACATACATTTATGAGTCAAATCCATTAATCAAACTGAAACAGTTCCTGCTAGCTGAATTAGTGAAATTATGCTCTATTGACAACTGAAAGTTTAAAACATCTGCCTTTCCTTATATAGGGGGAATCGGACCTAAAGAAGTTGCTTCAGGACTTCTTAATTTAATGTGATCTCAGCTTAAATTTCTAAAATAAGCAGAAAAGCAAGGAGGCAAATTAAATGTCTTTGCTAGATTCAAGAAGTTGAGCTCTGAAGAGAAACAGGAAGATTCAGGTAAAAATGCCTGGAAGATTATTCTCTTGTTCATTTTTTGGTGCAAAATTGCCACAGACTCCTGGTATAAATAAACAAGAGTTACATGCAAACAACAAATCTTGCTGTGTAGACAATATTTTGGCAACTGACCACAAATGGAAATGAGAGTACTATAAAAAGGACGTGTAAGGATTGTTATCAGGAACCAGCAGCACTTTAAGAATTGTATGGTACAGATGAAGACAGAAAACAGCATGGAGAGTTGAGGTGTTGCAGAAACGTTTTTAAAGAGTTGAAGGGGACACTGCGGAAGGCAGAAGGTGATTTGTTAAGAGGGAAGCTCAAACTAGTGTTTATGGAGCAAGTGCACCTCTGTGCTGACAGAGTGACAACTCTGAAGTCTTACTCAGTCACCACTGATATTGATAGAGGTCACCACTAACCTTGGCATGGGGACAGGAAGAAACACTAGCATCTGAGGAAGCTGAAGCACTGAGAGGTTAAACAGCAGGAGTTGTGGAAGGATGAAGGTCATTTGTTGGCCTCAGTGTTCCCCAAATTCCCATCTAACTGCATAGGTGATGTGACGTCCACTGGAATTGTGTGCCTTTTGCTAAAAAGCACACCTGGGTGCTTTTCCCAAATACATTTCACAGTGTCAGCCTCAGACTAACTGAATCGCTGTTGCAGATCACAGTTCCTATGAAGTGATCAAGCTTCAGTTTTGCAGAGCCATATCCCTTGCCTGAAATGACAGGATATCTCTGCTGGAGTCTATGGTGCCTTCCTTAGTAATAGTCATTTGATAGTCAGGCAAATATTTATTTATTTATTTATTTATTGCACCAATATAAGAGCAAATGGCAGTAAGCAATAAGAAATCATTCTCCACAGACTGCCAGGGACAGCCATAACATCAAAAATAATTCGGCTGCAGGGCCCTCTCTTCAGGAAAGCAATAGGAGATCAGCAACCTTTTTGAAAGGTGGTGCCTTTCCACAAGGCAATGGCTTCCTTTACTTGGTTGTGCATTTTAGGGCACAACCTAAGTAAAACCTTGGTACCTGATTTGCAGAAGCAGCTACAGAGCTTCTTCAGAGTCTGAGGAATGCTGGCCTAGATGATCCACAAGGAGTCCCATATGATAAAATGAGTCTGTAGCTTCTCAGGATCTGTCTTCAACAACATCCAACTGCTAGCCTAAGTAAAGATTTTATCAGTCACAGCAGCCATGGATCTTCCAATGAGCAGTTCCCCTGTTCTACTGCCCCAGATCACTCAAGAAAGAGGCTGACTTATCTTATGACCCAGACTCCTCTGGCAAAAAGCACCCGGTGGCAATGCCTCTTCAGCTGCTGTGGCTTGTGGGTTTGTGCCTTGCTGTTATCTGCTCCTAGCAGCATCTTGCCTGACAGGAAGTTTCCCCAGAGTTTTCCATCACAGGAAATTTCCTGTGGGGAAGCACTTAGCAAGCAAACAAAGAGTTCCTTGGTACAAAAGAAAAGTGTGCACACATGCTGTAAAGAAAAAAGAAAAGACAAAAAAAAAGTCCAAACAACCACCAGATGAGACCATTAAGCTCAAGTTTTGTTCACAAGACTACAGGTCAAATGTTAGAATCAGCTGCTATTTGACACTTCTGGAGAGTGCACAGACCACAACCCTGAGCACCATTTCAGTGGCTCTTTCTGTGGCACCTTCTCCATCAAGGTCAATGCCTAGTACTGGCAGGTTGTGTGATAACCTTCGCAGATGAAGTGGGGACTATAGTCTAGGACAAACTGTCATATGGAGATTACTCTACCATCACCTCATTATGGGCTTGACACTTCCTACTCCCAAACTGCACCAGACCTGCAGGCTGCTTTGAAAATCCACTTCCCAAAGTATGCCCAGTTAGTTCTTCAGAAAAAAAGCTGGTACCTAATTGTCACTGACTTTTAGGTGTCTATGTTTAACACAGCTAGACAAAACAACCTCTGAGAAAAACACTTCTCTTTACCTCATGTAGGATTTAATAATGCTCTGCACATATTGTTAGAAAAACTACTTTTGTTTCCAGAATGCCTATTTTCCCTTTTTATAAAACTTGTGTAACATCTTTTTCTTTTTCTCTCTTCTCTTTCTACCCATTGAGCTACACAGATTTCCTACTATAGCCCACATTCTTCTTTTCACTATTTCATGATAGCACCGCATACCCCCCCTTTGTTTCTGTACCCCCACCTCTCCCTCCAGAACCAGTCTCCCTGCCTGCTGCAAGTGTCAACTGAGGGAGATGGGGAAAGAGATGCACGTTAACCAGAGAGAGGCAAAAATAAAAATGATCCAAAAATAAGGGTCTCCTGCACTGAACACCTGGCAATCAACACAAGCTTCTGACATCAGGCAGATTTAATACAATATGTGGGATATGGTTCATTTGAAGTCTTAAATTTGCCTGGGAATTTCTGGGAAGCTTCATGCAGGTGCATGGACAGTACTGACATGGGAAAACCCTGCTGAAGAGTGCATGCTGATCAGTAAAGTCTCACCAGTCCTGTGAGGCATCAGGCCCCGGTGATCTACAAAATGCAAAGACCAAGGCGAGACTTAATCCTCAGGTGTGAGACCAAGCTTGAAGAGGTCTCCTTCTGGCAGCACCAAACCTTGGGATACTCCCATGTACACCACATTAGTCAGGACTGTACAAAGTGGGCGTGAAGTGCAGTGCAGAGCTGACCCATAATTCTGTATCACTCTTATTTGCTCTTTCTTTGGTTATGAGAGTAATCTTCTGCAAACCCGCAATTCTGATTTAACATTTGCTCATGCAATATTTTTTTAAGTGTCTAGTTCAGACTCCTGGTTTGAACTGCAAAAGGCAATGATGTTTTCCACCCTCTTCTAGTTAATTGCAGCTGTGGTAAAGGGATTTCTGCCAACAGACCCACAATGCTCTGCTCCACAGGAAGTTCCCAAGATCTCTTCCTGCACAGGAAATTTCCTGTGGTCCAACAGACATTCCTCTTGGCTTTTATCACTCACATACATTTGTTTTGGCAAATATCTGTTCTTAAGAACAACAAGAAACGGACAAAGCAAAAGCAAACAGTGCTGAGGGGAAAAAAAAAAAAGGCAGCTATGGTTAGGGTAACAAGTATAACATTAACCTCTGTCACACATAAAAATATATGTTGCTGGAGCCAATTTGTGAAGCTTTCTACTGTGAATGATATTCAGAAACAAGGCCTACCTGATATACACCAATGTGCTGTTTTTAAGAACCCACACATAAGTTACCTTTGCCCTTTTCTAACATTTTTTTCTGATGCAGTTTCCTAGAACGTTAGCCATTGCAAAAGGAACTCTGAATCTTACATTTCTTTGCAGGCTTCATGCACTTATGGCCCTAATTCTGATTTTACCTCATAACTGTTAACATCAGCAAGGTTAACAGAACGATAAGACTACCTCAAAAAAACTTCAGTTATGTTACATTTCAGTCTCACCTTCATGTAATCAAAGCCTCTACAGATTCTGTAACATTGCTCATAACTACAGGAAAGATTATACTTTTGGAAAGGAAAGAAATGTTACCTTCAAGCTTTCAAATTACTGAAGTTATGAAACCTGGGCAACTTTTGGTAGGATTTTCAGATGCATTTTCACACTTGAAAACAAAGGTATGGGTCTAGGGGGACATCTAGAAGTGCCCAAGCATTACGTAGACACTTCTGAAAATCCCAAAAGGCATCACTGGTTACTTTCAATCATCAAAACAGTCGAAGCAAGAGATTCCAAGTGGAAAATCTTTTCACTTGAAGACACTCTGGGACAGGCTGCACAGAATCAGTATGCTGTCACCACCCTTGGAGGTGACTAAAGACCCAACTTGCTAAAGCACTGATGGACGTGGTCTGACCTCATAGCTGATTCTGTTTTGAGAAAGAGGTTGGATCAGAGGTCTCCCAAGGTCCCTTCTGACTCAAATTATACTGTGATTCCAAAAATTCAGCCCACTATCCTTTAAAGTTCTAATCTGAAGCTACTTCAGCCTATCCATTTTTAAAATGCCAACAGCAGAGTTAAGAGTCCCTCATCCGCATCAGAAAGGCGGAGCTTTTGAATGAACTTCAGTGATGTAGGAAAAGAAAAGGAATAGATTATATCCTGACTCTCAGCAAATACAGTCACAATCAGTCCTCTTCTCTTTTTGTTTGGTTTACTCTAACCGCCCAGCAGACTAAGGATAGCAGTCAACAGTAGCATAAGGTTTTTTTGTTTTTCTCAAGGTTCATAGCCTGCACATATCACAGAATCACAGAACAGCTGAAGTTGGAAGGTGCCTCTGGAGACCATCAGGTTGCTTGGGACCATATCCGGTCTGTTTTTGTACACCTCCAAAGGTGAAGATTCCAGAAATTTTCTCAGTAACATTGCTCATCCTTCCAGTAAAGAAGTTTTTCTTATGTTTAAATGGAATATTTCGTATCTCAGTTTGTGTGCATTGTTAGTGTAAAACAAAGAAGAGTTTGGCTCTGTCTTTCTTATTATAAATCACCAAGAAGAAAGAATAAGTCAGATTATTTTTAGAAGTGATTTGATTTTAAGGAGGTCTCCAAAAAAAAAAGAAAAAAAAAAAAAGAGAGAGAGAGAAGGAGGAAAGGAAAGGAAACAAGAAAGTAAAATCAAGAAAGTAAAATCAAGAAATCCCCATGGCAATGAAGAGAAGTTATAGCAAACCTTGCTACCTGACAAAGTCTCTCAATCAACCAAGCAAGCCCTGACAGACTGTGCAGGTATCAGCGTAGCACACAGGCTTCACTACTCTCACCCATCAGGGAAATGGTTGTAGCTTACTCTGTAAATAAAGGGCCATTCAGTGCCATGAGGAGAAATGTCAGGCAGCTAAAATAGTAGGTAGTACAAAACACGTTTTCAAGGAAGTCACTGTGACAGAAAACTGTCCAGCAAGATAGATTCAGCAAACAACTGCCATTTGGACAATTTCAGTCAGTTCACTGCTGACTTATTGTCCTGAACATCTAATAGTACTGTGAAAGCTTTAGAGATCTCCTTATTATTCTTTGAATATACAATTGCACCATTTCCTGGAATATTTTGTTTTCTGGATCAGACAACTTGTTATGTTGAAAGTGCCAGTGTTACACCCCATCCAGTAAAAATCATTACAGTTCTACATTTTGAAAAATCTGTCCTGGGCGCAGTACAATGCACAGAGGACTTGGAATTTCATAGGCAGATCATCTGTACACATGCACGTACCTGGGATTAGTTTCCACTTGGAGTTCCAAGACGTTTAGGGACATTGAGATTTGTAACAATATTTTGTTTTCCCCATTACATCTCTCTAAAAATGTGGATGGTTTCTCACTATTTCCATTCTTCTAGCTTTCAGACACTATTTCCTCACTGGCAGCTCCCTATCTTCCTCTCCCATTCTCAGACAGTGAGACATAAAGACAGTGAAATTTTTAATAAATACTTAAACACACCCATCTACAAGTAAATACAGAGAAAGAAAGAGGAACAGAGTGCAAAGTACCACAAAGGTGGCTGCAGTTGAGAGTGTGGGCATGGTACATAGTACAGACATCAGGTAGCTGGAATATTTGACCAAGATCCACCTTGCAAAATCCATGGTAGGTAATATAAAATTTCTAAAAATCATCAATAGTGGACAGAGCAGACATATACAACAAATGACTTAACTTGATAAGCACATCCAACTACAAACTGGGAACCTAGGTGGATGTATTATTAGGTGTATATGCTGATAACTCCTATGTGCCTTCCCACTGAAAAAAAACATGCCAGCTGACTCTGAGACTTGCTGTCTCACAAACAAATCCTTCTCACTGATCTATCAGTCTCTAATAAATGCAATGGTAAGATGATCAATAAGTGAGAAGTGTTACTGGCAGGGCGATCTCATTCAGTGCCTCATTCTTGTTTCAGAAAAACAAGCATCCTATTGTTAGAGTGAAGTACCATTGGTCAAAGCTTATTATTAACAATCATAAGCATTTCTAAGAGCAGTCCCCCAAACTGAAAAATTGAACAAATGTAGAGATGTAATTAAATGTGCCAGCAGCTGTGATCAGCAGTTATGTTGCAAGAAGCACTCTAAGAGTGGTGTGCAGTAAATCTAGGGAGATGTGCTCTGCTAAGAAAACCATCAGTAGACAAGCCCAGTAGCAGACTATCCTATATATTTTATCTTCTCTGTTCTCAACAGCATTCTACCAGAGAACTGCATGTGTTTTAGAGTGATAGTTAGAGGGGACAGACAGGTGAGACAGACAGGTCCTGACATTTTCAGACAGCAACATCACAGAGCCTTCACTAGCTGTAAACCCCACATCTACTGAAGGCAGCTCACAGAGGCTCTAGTGGCACAGAGCAACTTGCCCTGCTGCAGCCTCTATTCCCTGACACCGTACCACTCACAGCAACACCTGAACTCCACATAGCAGTTTTCTAGGAGTCCTGGGTGAGTTTGGGAAAAATGCATATGTTCTCCAGCCTCTCCTGGAACTGACTCTCCTCAGGTGATGAGTTATACTGAAGAATGTCACTTGGGAGCAAGTTCCTTGCTGTAACCTCAAAGTAATCACCTCAGCTATCTATTCTTTGCTTTCTAAAAGCTAAAAAGTTTTCGTCATACCTGAATCAAAAAGTGGCCATAAAGCACACTAGTGGAGTAAATGTGCCACCTTCCTCATTATACACAGAAGGGTAAAAGCCAGAACCCTTGGCATTCAAAGCACAAGGGCCAACTCTGCAGTTAAAAACCATCCTCATTTAAGTGATAGATACTTGGGTGAGATTGATTGTAAAGTGAGGTTTATTGCAAAGACCAGCACCAGGGCTCTGAACTCCTGAATTTTGGAAGAGCTTCCTTTGGCAAGCAGCAGAGGACAACTTCCTACACTGGCAGGGTGTACGGTGTCTGCATCTGCATCCAGATCAGAGGGAAGTAATGTTATTCTCTTAATATTAGCAGCAAAAGCTGGAACATTCAAAGCCAACGACGCATGTTCAAATATGCCCAAGCACACACTAGACCATTCATACTTGTACCAACTAATGCTTTTATAATGCAGCAAAACAAGGATCTTGCCCATATAAAGAAATAAAGCAGCATTTTTTTTCCTGCCCTACACATTAAAAAAAAAAAAAAAAAAAAAAGCAGATGCTGGCCAGATACATTGTAAAACAAATCACTGGCAGAGTTTATGGACACTTCTTCTGACTCTCCATCATGATTCTAAGAAAGTGAAATTACCTCACTCTCCTCAGCTGCGCACTTTATTGATAGCTTCTATTCAGCTGCTGAGACAAGGAGGGAGGATTTTACAATCATCCAGCGGCAGGAGACATCTTCCTGAGGGGACCTTTCCAGTCATGTAAATTCTAACTTCCTCTCGGTTGATCTCAGCTTCCATGATTTTTAAGTTTAAAAATATTTTGGAAAGCAAGGGTAGGAATCACTAAGACTTAGGATTTTTTTATGAGATCTAACACAGCCTCTCTCCTTTTCTATTTTTCCTCTTCGGGTATGTAGGGAATTGAAGATTTAATAGCAAGTTTCTCTGAGAGGACAGTGACTAACAGTCAGTGTGCCCTGTTATTTAGGCTAAGGCAAATGCTCAGAGAGGTAAACACAAACATGTACGTAGGGCTTCTCTGCCCTGTACATCCTTATGAAGCTGAAAACTGGGCCTTGCTAGGAAATAAGCTGCAGGAAAAGTTTTTCCATGTCCCCTTTTTCCCTGGCTGCCCTCACATGTGAGAACTAGAGGCTTCACACCTGTAAATCAGTTCACAGAATCACAGAATTGTAGGGGTTGGAAGGGACCTCAGAGATCACCGAGTCCAACCCCCCTGCCAAAGCAGGTTCCCTACATTAGGTCGCACAAGTAGGCATCCAGGCGGGTCCTGAATATCTCCAGAGAAGGAGACTCCACAACCTTGCTTAAGCAGAATAAATAAATAAATAAATAAAAAGGAGTAACATCAGAGCTGATTAAATGCTATTACCGAGGCTGTGGGGAGTATGTTTTCCCCTGCTTTGGGAACACAAATGAAGATTACTGAATTCTGTACCTTGCACAACTCACAACTGTCTCTGCATGCAGCGTCTCTGCTCAGCACTCACTGCTTTGACTGCAGTTGGTATAGACTACTTGGGCTGGCCACAATTCTCCAAAAAAACCTCCATTTGATGCAGATCATGTGCATTCTAGCTCACTAGACTTAAGCTGTCTTAGAGAAACTCATGAGAGTGGTGTGAAGCCCTTAATAAACAGGCTGTTTAATTGTACCTTGGGGCTGAACTTTATGAGCGCTTCAGGTTGGCTTCAAGTGGCACTGCCACAGTAAATCACTTCTACCCGCTACCATCTCACATTCCAGTTTTCATACCACTTCTTTGAAACACTGTTAGTGTTCAAGTAGCTGTACAAAAGTGTGATAGAGAAAGAGATTCAGTTAAAATTAACTCTTTACTGCTGACATATGTTGTAACCTTTCAGTCTGAGTATTTGAAGTCTGGAAACAGAAATTTTGTTAGCAGCCAGTAATCGAGTGGGAAGATCAACCAGAGCAATAGGACTGGCATTTTACAGCTGTGGCAGTACATGACCCTAGTTTCCAGTAAAAACTGCAGCCTCTGATTCCACCTTCTGTGGGCAACAGCATTAATAATAACAACAATAATAATGTCTTCCTGAGGTGAATCTGTAAGGGCTTTGGAAGACCCTTTGCAAAAATGGTATTCAAGGATCTTGGGATAAAGAACATCATTATTTTACAAATTCACATACTTCTATTAGCAGCCAAATTAAGGATTATGTTAGCAGATGATCTCCTGTGAATGCTATTTTGTCAATAGCATGGAGTATTAACAAGGCTTTAACACTGCTTCTATGCTAGGTATAGACAATTAGCATTGTCAGGGTCTCTGACTCCTTAATCCTGCAAAAACAATGTCAAACAAATTGCCTTTGGCATACTAAAAAATTTATTCATAAAAGGCGCTTAATCTCGTAACGGTTATTTGTTGAAGAGTGTCTTGCTGTGTTGAAGAGAATTATGATTGTTGATGGTTGGACTCCTTGTATGTGTTTTGTTATTATTGTTTTACTGATGATTAAAAGTTCTGACTGGGAAGGAAATGCCAGGGGGTGAAGGACTGACAAAATGCTGAATTTGTGCTTATTTTTTAATTTGTTCAGCTGACAAGTGGTTTTTTTCTTGGCTTCTCTCCACACTGATTCTACACCACACAGTTAGGTTTTCTATAATGCTTTCGAAGTCATTTCCACATCAGTAGGGAAGTCAGTGCTGTGGGAAATCATGGAGCATCAGCTCTGAAGAGTGACACAAACAACAGGCCCTCTACCCCAAAGGCTAGAGTAGAGCTAGCTTACATTACCCTGCCTTGGCCACATGTTACCCCAGCCATGGAGAGCCCGCCTTGAGGTGAGAACCTGTTTCACTCTCTGATTCCCCCAGCTGTGCAGATGAGCTATCAGCTCACAACTTTACCTACAGCTGGTTTCATGATGTGGGCTGGATGTGCACAGACAGTTCTTCACTGAGGACTGGACAAAGAACATCTCAAGTGTTTATTTACAATCACTGCTAGTAAGATTTGGACTCAAACCAAATCTAATAACATTTCCCTGATATAGCTTGTTCTCCCTTCCCACCTCTTTTCTCATTTCTCTCCATAGATTGATCCATGACTAGAATAAAAAAATTATGTTTAGTGAGTATGTGATGTTCTTTACACGGTTTTCATTCCCCATTTGGTAGATTATCTTGTGGGTTTTGGAGAACGGGAGTTGGTGAGGTCCTGAGAGAACAAAGCCTTTACCAATACGGAGAACAGAATTACAAAGTTGTTTCTTTAACCAGAAGACTAAGGTTTAAAGAATGCCATCCTTGAAATACATATGGATCTCAGTGTATTTGAAGGTATGGAAGGAGGAAAGGGTACGTGATGAGACAGAAAAAGTTGCTGAAGAGGCAACTTCAGCTCTTGCAGCCAGTTTATTTAGCTGAGCATGTTTGCTGTCCCTGATTATGGCTGCATGAGAGATTATTTGTCAGAGGACATGGATCAGCTCACTGGAACAATTTTCTCCAGCACAGTCTGAGATTCCCTGTCTACTTTAGTATCTTTGCAAAGGAGATTATGGCTTCTACACCTAGTTTCTCTCAAAACAAACACAGAACATGATGAAGCAGGACCTGGTCCAGTTCAACCTGCACCACAGGAGATGAAGCCTCAGCCTGAACTTCCTAACATCCTATCGCCTTAAGAAACACCAGACAATCTCAAAGAAAAGAGCATACTGGAACTGCTTCCAGAGTCAGCAATACTCTATTTTCTACTGCTTCCAAAGCTATCTGGACTACAAAAAACTTACGTCCCCCACATACAATGGCTTACTTAGGCTGGATGTTTTTTGTCTGTTACTGGCTTGATTCTGCTGAGCCTCACTTAAAGCAACCAAACAGCTCTCAACTATCAACAACTTTATGCCAGTTCTAAAGTTGAAAATACCTCTTTGGCACTGTCAAGGAACTTGACTTTTCAAGGAGAGCTACTTCCTTTTAACAGCTATCTGTTTATGCTTACGCATTTAGCAGTCATCTTTATATTTACCTGGAAAGTAAATAACTGGAAGTCTATGGTTGATAGAAACCACCCAGACCAGTAAACAGACAACAATGTGAGGGAACAAAAAGGAAGTAATTTAATGCAATACATGTCACAGCTTTTAAAATAAAACAGAAGATAAATATTGGTACTGGTCTCAAATACAAAAGCTTAATTTTCCTTTCCCTTTTACATAAGCTCTGCATCGCTGCAAATTTGCTCAACTGCAGTCTCTCTGAAAAGACAACAGTGAGATCGAAATCATCTTTACATCACAGTCAAATAAGCACCAGTTAAAAGGAAACAGATTATTTTGCCTTTCATCCTACAGGAACCCTACAGAAAATACAAAATCTGCATTTGTTTTCTACATGCATTAAGAGAAATCTGCAACCAAATCCCACACAGGAAACAATGTCAGAGCTGCTCTTTCTGAAGTTCCCAGCATATGCATTTACAACTATCACCACTAGAAGTTAGAAAAACTAACAAGCCAACAGGTTTTGCTTACAGTAATTGAGCCAAAACATTTTCCAAATTACAGCTATCATTTTTTTCACTGTACTCAGACTATTGTGACACTTTGGGGATGAATTAGGAAAATTATTATTCTGCCAATAACAATGTAGCCATACTCAAAATCTTGATTACTGCAAATGAGGAAATATCTCCCTGCATAAAATTTTGTCTGCTCTCTGCTCCCTGCTGAGATATTGGATGTTACAGACTAACCATCCACCCAGGGATGGACTCTGGAAACAGATGTTCCAGAGTCTGAACATAGCACAGAGCTACCCTTCCTCAAATGGCTGCATATCTTCTATGCTAAAGGCAGGCTTTTCTATCAGATAAGCTTCTAATTGTCAATGCCGTTTGACCTATATTCCCTATTCTTCCATCTTCTTCAGACAGAATTATTGCGAATGCTCTGGAGATGGTGGAAAGAAGTACCATTCATCAGCAAATTTCAAAATATTTTTTTAAGTATTAATGTGTTCACCCTTGCAAAGGACCTTTTTCTAGGTAGGGAAAGTGAGTAGCATCATGTAATAAATTGTCACAATCAGTAAAGTGTTGCAGAAATCTTGATGAGCCGCAGATCATTAAGCACAGGAAATGGGACAGGTTTTTTTATACCAATAATGCAAGCCTTGGGCAAACTCACATAAGAAAAAAATGACACAAACTCTATGTTTGACATTCAGATAAAGAAACCACATCCATCATTCTGCTGATGAGTCTCACCAGTTGATTATCACTCAATAAAATGTAAGAGTATATTGATTCATTCATATTCATTTCCTAAATCTTCAGAAAATCTGCAACTTCTGCTGAAATAAAGTGTTCTGAAAGCATTTGCAAGTCACATGATGCCAAATATGCTACTGTTTTGTCCCACTGCACTACATCAGTACCTGGATTCCTATTTTTCCTTTTTCACAAGGCAGACTGGAGATATACTGTGCTCCTTCATGCTCCTTCTCTCTTGGTTTCACAGAAAACTCCTATTGTTTAACTCATGCAGTTACGCAGGTAATTCTTTTGCACTTCACCTTTTTATTCTCTTCCATGTCTTGACTCTAAACCCTTCCACTACTATGCATACCTACAGTCTACATGGGACAAAGGTTTTTGAGGCATGTGATAAGGTAAGTCATTAAACCTCAGTTTTTTCCACACATCTTAGGCATCCTTGCAGATCTTGACATGGAAGTTTTCACAGAGTGCTTAAGATTTGTGTGAGCAGTACATACAGCTTTAAGGCCACAGGGCATTGGTTCAGAAGGAATCTCTAAGTGGATCACTCTTCAGAAGGTATCACCAAATTGAATCCTCTCTATAGTAATCCCATTTAAAACCACCTCCATCAGCTGCTTGGACTGTTGGAGTCATTAATCCTTCTGAATAGCTCTTCCAAAATTGTACTCCTCCAATAGCTATACACCTTGCATATCGCAGATCAATTTGTTCATGGCCAATACTAGTTTCGGTTTTCATTCATTCAAAGGCTGGTATTGAGTTTTTACTTACTTTAATCACTTAATTATCCTAACTTCTGTAAGACTCCTCCCTGATGTAGCTGAGCACCCATATAATAATGTATAGTACTGAGAGACAAATAAGTCCTTCTGGATTTACAGGCATAACATGCCTGATGTGCAGCTGTTATACAGTGGTAACACCAATAAAACAATACAGCCTAAATAAAACAATACAGTTCATGTATGGGAGCATATGCAGAATATAGTCTGACAGGCAAGCTTAAGGTTTCTAGATGAGAATATAAGGTTATTTGATTTCAGTCTAGCATGCTGATGAAAGGTGAAATAATGACCATTGCTAGGCTCGTGTCTGTGTTGCACCTTTCATAGAAGTTTTTGGGTCGGAGTTGAAAATTGGTATTATACCCTTGAGTTAGCAGCCTTCACAGACCATGCAGAACCTTATGAAAGTATAGGAGAATATGTAATGCACTAGGAAATACTTCTGAATCTCACTGTATAACTTTAATGCCCATAGCAACACTGCTAGTATCTCACACACCAGTCCTCAGAACAACCTCTATGGTTTGGCAACACACACATACTCTTACAGAGGTACTATTCATGCCCACCTATTTGTTCAGCCAATTAATAGGGAAGAAGAAAAGTATATTTATTCTCTCTGCTCCAACAGCTGCAGAGAGTGCATGGACTTCAATGTTAAGGGATCAGCGGTCACATTTATTAAATGAGATTCTTTCTTGAAATTGTGCAATTCAGACCATGGAAATTTCCTTGTTTGCATAATTCTGTCCTGATGATATTGTTGGGTTTAAATTCAAAATAAACTGTTGTATGATGATGATTTTAAAACTGAAAAAACTCTTCTGATAAAAGTAAAAGGGGATACGAGGAGATTTTTTTCATGGTAATTTCCAGTAAGGCTTTGAGGTCATTTTGGATTGAATAAATTGCTGTCACAAGTCATGCTTTTCTGAGTATAAGCAGTACAATTCCCAGACCTAAACATAACAGCTAAAACAGTATTTAGAAGTTCTGGCTTGTCTACTCCCAGATTTCCTGGACATTGGTTTAACACGCCCTAGAATGATCTGAAGGCATAAGTTCAGTTTTGCTGCTCTTCTCTTTCCTGCCCAGGCTTAAACTCCATCCTTAACGCACAGGTAGGGACTACAGAACCCTCTGAGGGAGGCCACTTGCCAGTACTTAAAGTAGGCATGTCCAACTCACAGCGTAGCACATTCTGCAGCTGCCCCCTATCTGTGCCATTATGGCAGCAGCAAGTGGTCCGGTCCAGCCCTGGGCATGCACCCATCACTCAACAACAACCAAACCATCAGTGTGCCATTAACACTGTCTCAGTTGAAATCAGAGCACAAGAAATGTGCAATGCAGTGCTAACTGCACCTCTCCTGCCTGATAAATACACACACAGTTGAACTGAAACACATCTAATGTAAGTTATGCCATCTTGTGAGTAAAATGCAGTGATTACCTATAACAACATTTCAACCTAATGTCATCTTAAAAGAAAACAAAACCCAAAAAAAGAAAAATCATAGATGAAGTAAGTGTTCAACAAAAAACAGACAGATGAGTACCTTTTGTCAAGACAAACAGTATGGCTTTATGCTTAATTTCTAAGAAAATTGTGCCAGTGTACAAAAATTACATTTTTGGAAAGACGCTATATGCAAAAACATACTGCAAAACTGAAAACAAAGCGTCATCTCAACAATTTAATTTTTTAAAGTTACAACTCAAATGGATTCTATTATAAAAACTGGTTATGTGGTATCTGATTGAAAAAAATCTGATTGAAAAAAATCAAAACCATTTATGGACAGTGAGTTTATTAAACAATATATGGAAAGCATGGCAGATATAATTTGTCATGAATAAAAAAAAGAACAGATTTTTCTAAGATCAGTTTATCCCACCAGACTATCACCAAGCAAATAGAAGAAATAGGAAAATCTATTGAAAGAAATTTTAGAGTAAAGCTGATAATTTGAAGTTTTATGTTTTGGTGACAGATGAAAGGACTGGCGCTATAGATATGGCTCAACTTGACATTTTAATATAAAGTCACTGAAGGAATGGCTTCTTTGGTGTCATTAAAAGACACAACTAAATCTTTTTATTTGTATGAGGCAGTAAAGATTACATTAACTTGATTCTCTTTAATCTTTGTCAACATAACTGGAATAGCTACTGATGGCACCCCAGTGATGGTTGTTAAAAAAAAGGGATTTATAAAATCAATAGAAGACAATACAACTGACCCAGCAACTCACGTTTGATGAAATATCACTGCATCGTACATTAAGAAAATTTATGTTAGAAAGCTTTAAAAATTGATAACAACATCCGAATTGTACTCAAAGCTGTGAATTCCATGAAGTCCAAGACACTGAATCCTCACCAATTCCAGGAGTTCCTTAAAAGTAGGAATATGAGTTACAGAGAAACAGTTTAATTTCTGAAGAAAGGTAGCTAAGTTGAGGCAAAATGCTAAAAAGATCTTACGATTTGTGAAATGAAATCAAGTCATTTATGGAATCAAAAGGAAAATCTGTGCCAGAATATTAAGATTAAAAATTGGCTCACAGATTTAGCATTTTTGGTGGATTTGACTACTCATGAGTTAAATATGCATCTTCAAGGTGAAAATCAACTTTTTTTTTTTTTATGCTTCAAACCATACCAGCATACAAAATGAAACTTAAATCACAGTAAGCTCAAGTTATGGAAAATAATTTTCTGCATTTAGATGCATTGGCTAAATACAGCCCTGTGAACAGCAAAAAATATGCAGCCGTGCCTTATGTTTTGATTAAGGAATTTGAAAATAGGTTTCAAGATTGCTGAAAAAAAACATCAGGTTGTAGTGTATTTGTTACTCTGCTTTCAATTGACAAGAACATATTAGCTGCAAATTTTCAAATGGAAGGTAGAGTTGCAATGACATATTCAACTGAAAAATTTGATCATGTCTCTTTACTAGACTTCTATAAGACCTATCTTACCAGAGAAAAATATCCCTTGCCTCACAATCATGCCTTATTCATGTCATAGCTTTTTTGCAGTATATACATTTGTGAATAACTATTGTCAAGGATGAAGTACAAGAAGAGTAAAATTTTATCCATAATCTCAGACAAACGCCTTGAGAACACCCTAAGAATTACAACCATTTCCATCAGATCAGACTGATGCATTAGGCTTTGATTTTACATTTTCTTATAATGTTTTATTTCTTCACATTAGAATACTTCAGTATTTAGGGCAATGATGTAAACAGACCCTCTGACAATGGGTTTAAAAAGCAGAACTAGGAAATGTCTAAGCTCTGTACTTTTAAAATACTCTTTAAATAGTTAACAGAAGAAAGCTACTTCAAACAGGCAAGTTTTCATTAGTCAGTGGTACGTCACCAACAGCCTTTTCCAGGAAATGCGTAACCAGGGCACTCCCTCAACTCAACTGGATTTAAAAATAATTATTATTATTTTATATGACTAACTTCCTTAGAAAGGAAATTTCCCTAAGAAAAATACCACTTAGTGTTTTTTATGCTGAGGAAAACTGTTGGAAAACACTAAGTGAAGAGAGATTACCTCTTTTCACCTGCTTCAGGAAGGCTAATTGTTTTGTTGAATATCTGACACGGGGAAAAAGGGAACAAGGGAAATTCAGATGAACTTGGCTGCAAATATTCCAGCTTTTGGTATGTATTGCTTTTTGAGACTACGCTTCACAGTTAGCTGTCCAGCTGAGTAGATGTTCAGTGAAAACGACAAATATTTCCTTTTCAAATTCTACTTTCTGTACTTCAGAGTGTCTTTTGAACTATTTCCAAGAAGACTTTGGAAGATAACTAAAAAAGTAAACCCATGGTCAATAACGTTTGCTTAGCTATACAGGGGATGTCACATGCCATGGAAGAAAAATTGCAAGGATAGCGTTAAAGAAAACTGCAAATTGTTAAAGACTATGAAAAGTCTGACTCGGTTCATCTTATCTGTGCTTTATGCTGAATTCTAATCCAGGTCTTCACTACTGAAAAAAGTAGTGTACTGATTCACTGTACTATCCATGCTTCAGTAAAGTGAGGCACATGAAGAGCTGCATTGTTTTTCCACTCATTCCCTTAATGTAACATTTGTTCAAATACTGGGAGAGAAATTTCCAGAAAAAAAATCATTATATCCTCCAGTGGTTAATAAGTTAAGCATTTTTATATACAATCAGGCCTAACAATTGAAAATCCCTAAGTGGGGATTGTGCAAGAGAGGAAATTCATGTTCATAATTTTCCCTTTCAACCTGCAGGTTTTCCAGGAGAATCTACTTTCTCATGGGAAGCAAACGCAGCTGGTGAAGAGCTGTCTTCAATGCCATGTTGAAATGCGAATATTGTTGAATAGTGAGAGCTTGGGCAACATACCAACTAGCATTGCTACATATGTAATTCTCTTTCCCTCCTGATCCCCAGGAGGAGAACCTATCTCAAAATCAGGCTCTCCCAGGACTCACTGGGAAGCTTAATTTTATTCTTGATTGAATAACTCCCTCAACACAAACATATAGATATTTAGAGGAAGTCAAACAGAGTCAGAGTGCTTACATTTCTTTCCTGTTAACATTTCTTGCTGCAATAGATCTGTGATTGTGAATTACACTGAAGTGAAAAAGGAAACATTTCAAATGATCAGAGCAAGATTCAGTTGAAACACCAGTTACTCTCCAAAGTGCCTACAAGTTAGAGTAGGACATAAATCTGAGAAAAGGCTACCCTGCCATGATCTTCAGCTCATATACTCTTCCCCCAGCTTTTCCAACATTAGATTTGCTGAGTTTTCAAAATAAAAAAAAAAACAAACTGCATTGCACATATATCATGCAACACTGAAAAAGAAGCAATGTAGTGAGAGAAATACCTGCAAACAGCTGGCATCAACAGCATGCAAGTAGAAATTTTGAGTGGTCCAAATAACTGTAATTCAGAAGAGCAAAACTTAACATGATGAAAGGAAAACCGAAGGTGAATGCCAGCCTCCTATAGGCAAGACCGACTTGTCTCACACGAAAAGTTACAGAAGCTACAGCTACAGAAGCTACAGAAGTGGACAAGCATATAATAAAGTGAACTATACTGGAATGGGAACATGAACTATAGCCCTCACCACCTCCAGCTTCTTCCTCCTTGTAAGCAGAAGTACACGCTATGCAAAGGGACAGAGCTTAAGGTATGGCCACAGAACATCACCTGTAAGAGCAGAGGGATTAAGTAGTCAGATGTATCCTACCTCCTCTCTCCAGTCTTTCCTTTGTCCTCAAAGACCTCGAATTATAACAGTTATTCCTATCACAGGATGAATTGCCCACAATTTATTTAAACTCCATTGCTGCTAGTTCTTAGCTGATTAGAGAAATCCCTATTGACCAACTATTGCCAGAAGTGAAATACAAGATTTCTATCTGCTGCCAACCCAGCAAGAATGTCTACCAGGAATCTCCGTGCTTCCCATGTGGAAGTAGGAACAATATCCTTAAGAGATCAGTTGTGCAGTTCTGATTTTCATGTTCTTTTTCTACCTCATTTCCTTCCAGCACTCTTTTGATTCCATGCCAAGAACAAACAGTGAGTGTGTTTAAAGCAAGAAAAAAGAGCACAAAGTAAGTGTCCTCCCACCCGCATTTTACTGGAACTCACTAGCGTTAAGCTGAATAGTGAGCTTGGAGTGGCACCTGATTAACAATGTAAACCTTTGTTATAAAGGAAAAAAACAAAAAACAAAAAATGGAGTGATCTGTCCTACGTGCAGCTCAACAATTGTGTTCCCACTTCGATGTTCTCCTGGTGTGGACACAGCTGCTGTCACTGCAGGATATTATCTATATTTTAGTTCTGGCTAGATTGGAAGTAATTCAGTTTAGTTTTTGCTAAAAAAAAATAATAATCTAAGACAGAAATTCTGTGTTCATTGGGAAAAGATGAGAGATTAAGAGTTCTCAATTTGGGAAGCAGGGGTGGTAAGTCACAGAACTGCATCCAAGTACAAAGAGAGGAAGAGATCACTCTAGAGGAAGAAAAGTAGGCAGTAAAGTTTCTTTAGGTGCAGATTAGCTGAACAAAATACATTTGCTAGTGCAGAAAGAGAAGCAACTTAGGTAAACAGTACATGGTATATTGATTTTAATCATTAATTTAATGCTATCAAAAGGTGGTGACAGCATAAAAGTGTTGAGTAGGGTGTTTATCCACCCTTTGCAGTCAGACTGCCTGGTGCACTTCTGTGTGCCTCGTAACTCAACAGTAGGAAACTGGCCAAGCAGTGAGTCTGTTAAATGTCCCATCCAAGACATGCCACCTTCATTAGGTAAATGCTAATAATTTAGCTCCTAAGCCCTTTCAAGCTGATCAGGCATTGTATCTGGCATGGAAGACGCTTCTGAGAAGCCATCCTCAAATTCCAAATCTACATCTGCAAGCAGTAGCATTGCAAGTAAAAAATCACCAAGTTATCAAATTAAGAACTAAGTGGGTATTTCCATACTATTCTTTTCTGGTCTGTATCTTAGTTGTAGGAACTTCTTGTTTTTTAAACCAGCACTCCTTACAATTGTGTTCTGTGTTGCCATTTAAAGTACATATTCCCATACAGGGTTTTTGCCAGGTCAGGAAACTCAAAATGCAGGGGATGGTAAGAATTTTTCTGCTCTCAACTGCTTAATTTGCAACCTATTCTGTCCCAGTGATACACCTGAATAAATGTGAAAGTCTGCACCTGCGCACCAAACACTTGTTTCCCCCAGTAACAACTGTATGCTGTAGGTCTGTGGCTGAAACATCCATTGGGCAGTTTTTGGAGGACAGATCATTCCTCCATTCATGTAAGAAGTACTGTCTTATGACTGCTGTAAGGTGGCCCTGGCCATAGCACAGTGTCAGATTTGCTTTCACAATGCTGCCATGCATCGCATGCCAGTGGTACAGTATGTCAATCACTGAAAACAAAGTTCTACATTTTGAACTTTATGTTTTACTGTACAACATGAGGAAGGATTACACAGTGTTATTAATGAAACAACCTCCCAAACAAATAATGGAGTTCTGTTTCTTGCAAATGTCCAAGACTACAAATCCCAAACATCTGAAAAAGAGACAAGAAGCCTTCAGTAAAGAGAAGCTAACAAACCTATCTAAGCTGTAAAAAAAAAAAAATCATATACATATGATCACACACACACATATTTTTCTTTGGGGTCCTTTGCATCCAGCTTTTGAGTCCTGTGAACAACCTTTTCTAGTTCTTCTTTATGCAGGCCATAAACTTGCTTTAAAAAATACAAATCTCAAATTCTTTCAATCATGTGACTCCAGAAGCTGCAATTTTAGGTAAAAATTTCCTCATACTTGCACATTCACTAGAAAATAACAACAGAGAGCAGTGTTCTGCTGGTGATTCAAATGTTTCCAATCTACTAAGGAAAATCCTAGAGAAGAGAAAATGCAGCTTCTTGGCAGAAGGCACATAATACGCACCAGTTCAGGGGACTCTTTCAAAATATTAAAGCAGCTTTAATTGAAATCCAAACAGAACGCAGGGAATAAAGGCCTACTCTCAAAAGAAAAAAAAAATAATGGATTTCACATTTTTTAGCAGTGAACATCAGACAGCTTTGTGCAACTAGGTATTACTAGCAGAATCATCAGTACATTTTACAGATGAGGTAGTTGAGACAGAGAAAAAGGTGCACTGAAACATCTGAATTTCTCTTCCCTGTGCCATCTGAAATCATATCCTCCAACTCCATACAAAACACATTCAGCAACCTGTGCAGTCTCAACTAAGCTTTGTGCCCAGTCGATCTGAATTCAGAGCTGTAAGAATTCCATAGGGCACAAAGACTAGGACCTCCCTTCTCACTTTTCCACTGACTGGCATGATACAGAGCAAGGAAAAAACACAAGCCAGTTTTTGCCTACTGAAAACTGCTACAACAGCCTGAGCTCTCTGGGGATGCCCTCCCTCTATTGTGTCTTAGCTGGGATGGAACAAAGGTCCTTTTTTTTTCTCCAGTTTAACAGGAAGCACATATCTGCAACTCCTCCTCTCAACAATTTTCATGACCATGCCAAGATGTTCCTTATTATAGGGACTGACTTAAACTCTGTCGGTACTCCTAATTTCCCCTTACCACAATCACAACCACAGCCATGGCACCCAGTTCTCATGGCAGCCACTTGCAGTTTATAGGTCCTACATCTGGAGCCCTGGTAACATCAGACAGTGCAGCAGGATAGTGCAGCAGGACTCAAATCAGAGCTGGCTGCTCCATGGGAGAAGGAGCAGAGTGGCTCCTCTACTTAATAAACCACCTTCAGCATCACATTCATCTGCCTCGGTGGTTGGTGGGGGCCATATGAAACAACAGCAAGTAGCAGGGGAGAGAAGAAGGGGGAGGGAGTGGACGAAAGTGAGACTTACAGGGAGGAAGGCTGGGGGGAAGGATATGCTCCACTACAGAGAATCCTGTCAGGATGCAATTTATTTTCATTTTGCGAGGGAGTATAATGGTGTACTGCCTGAGCTCCCTCAATAGCTGTTTTGAAGTGAACCAGGCTGGTATGTCTTTAATTTATCATTTCATTATGAAACAGTTTCCCTTCCAAGAAGCCTTCAAGTCAGGAAGCTCTGTCTGCCCACACAGGAAATTCCTTTGCAGCAACTTCCCCAAAAAGGAAATTTCCCTCAGAAGTGAGCCCAGCTCATGCCTTTGAGCAGAGCTGTTTGAAGAGGCTCTGGCATGCAAGCCCCACAAGCACCGCTGACTTCTTGCTGCAGCCAGCATGCCGGGATCAGCAGCTCTGCTCTTGTGCTGGTGTGCACTGACTCTGCTGTACTCGATTGTTCTTCTGCTTCCCCCTCCCCAAAGGCAAACAGGAGCACTCGTAAGAGACAAGTTTCTGAACTTTCTACTAGTGAAGAAATCTCTAATCAAGAGAGAGGCACGTGATACACACATGCATAGCTAAGACCGGTGAAAAACAGCAGGGGAAGAGAAGGGTGACCTGTAGAAAAAAATCCCTAACTACTCCAAATCCCCAACTTGAAAATCACAGGGACAATTTGCGCTGTATCTTGGAGCATTTCTGACAGCACCCCACAGACTGCACTCTGGCCCTTACATATACTCTGTTTTTAATTCAATGACCTTTTGCATTGACGATTTGTAAGCAAAAGGGAAGGGAGGGGAGAATATGTGGAGGAAAGGGGGGGGGAAACCGCATTTACAAAAATGAATCTCACAGACATCTTGTGAATCATTAAGTGGGAGAGAGCCAAGAATATCCAAGCTAGAGTGAATAACAACATACGGTATTTTATGAAGCACCTTAGCAATGGGGACATAGATCAGAAGCACTGCCAGACTTCCAGTAAGTTTTCAATTTATCACTTCAAATCACAAGTAATTACTGAATAACATCTTTTTTTTAAATGACTACACCCAGAAACCCACACTGTTTGGGGCAAGAGAGGAAGCAGAACTGAAATTCATGTTACACGCTATGTGAATGAGACAGAGCCGAATAACGGGCACAGGCTGAGCTGGGTCTTGGACTGGGTGACAACAAGTAAATGAAAGCATACCTCTGTGGGAGAAACAAGTACTAGAGATGACAGAACTGCCTAGGGGTGATTACAGTCCATTGGCGGACTATATGCTACATAGAGAGATTCTCAGCCTTTCCCCTTCCATCCGTATTTAAAATTTGTTTTTCCAGCACTTGAAGAGAGATGTGGTCCTTGAGCCTAAAGCTCCAGCAGGTGGCTGCCTGCCCTCCTCTCCCATTCCCCCCCATCACCAGTTAGCTTTGCCCTGTTCCCTCGCCAGCTAATTTACATGACTTTTTTTCTGTCGCTGCCCTTGGCATTACATTCAGTGATTCAGTCAGCTGTTGTGTAAAGAAACTTTTGTCAGAATTGCTTAAAGGCAAATCCCCCCCACTGAACTTTTATCCGCAGTTTCTAGCTGATGAGTTAGTTATCACCTAAAAGAGACCTTTGGCACAGCAGATGCCGGCTGAATATTTATTTGCTTGGATGGCATCCACGCTTCCATCAAGTCACTGGAGATGGTTATGAGATAGGGTGAAATTTAAAAACTGCCACACTAGAAAAGACCGCTGACCCATCTAGCCACCTGTCTTTTGGAGTTGCTGCACAAGCAAAAAGTATACAGAATAAGGAAGCATTAATTAATCTATTTTATAATATACTGCCTATAAGTCTCTGCCAATCTGTGGTTTAAGAACCTTAAGAGCCATGGTTGCATCCAGACCACTGTTTCCACATTGACCTAATGAACTATACCTCCACAGGTTCCTTTCAGATGCATTTACGCTTCTAGCTCCCTCATATCTTCCTGCAATTATTTCCTCCTAATAGCGATGTAGCCTCATTCATGTTTCTTTTAGATATGCTGCCCAATATCTCAGTTCTCTGGATTTGATGCTTTGGGAGAAACCGCAAATAATCATCCCTGCTTCACCTTCTTTACAGCAACTATGACTTCATAGCCATATGGCAACATTCTCCCAGCCAACTCATTCACTTAAAAACTATCTTGTCTTCAAAGTAGAGAATCCTATCCCGTCTCTAGTCTCCTCGGAAGGAGAAAACTGGGAAAGCAGTATGTTCTAGTTAGCTTCCTTATCATATTAAAAATGATAGAATGGATAAAACCACCACATGCTGAGTGGGACTGAGTTTGAACAAACACAAGGTGTTAAAAAAAGCTCTTTAGAAGTTCATGAGACTCAGAAAGTCTGTATTAGAACTTCAGTTATCTCACAATTTTGGTGCAAAACATTTAAATAAAGTTAATTAAGTAGATGACCATAAAGTAGAGAGGTAGAACAGACTACACATTTTATTAATACAGAGAAAGATGATGTCCCTGCTCCTCCAGCTGTCAGCATCTATTAAAGTGCAGCTCTCCTGAGACTCGAATTATATAAAGTACATGTGAAATTTAAAGCTGGTTGTACCACTTTAACTGTATTTTTAAAGTCTTTATATTGTTGATGTCACATTGAACTCATAAATGTTGTTTTAAAAACGCCTTAGAATGGGGGCCTAGTATTTTCAAAAATAACAGTGTGGGCTACCTTTACTCACTCTGATTAACTCAATGGTGCCAAGACTGTGGATCTGTCTTCATGTTAGCAGCCTTTAGGAAATGGCTGATGGAATACATTCAGTCAGAAAGTACTACATGCACATGACTGAACCCTATTTACACCTATAATCTGATTTAGAGATTTCAAACCATATACAGTACTGCCAGCTCTGCACACTCGATCTGGTAAAAAAAAAAACTGAAAGACCAGTTCAGACCTGAGCCCTTACTGTCAAACTCTGGCTGACTCTCCACCATCTGCTTCTCATAGCCAAGATTTGGGGAAGATTGTAAGCCTAATAGGGACAATGCGTAGCACAAGAGTCCACTATCTTTTTCATCCAACTTTTCTGATCATAAGCAATATTTTTATGACTTTACCTAAATGAAGTGGCTGCAAGATCCTTTAAGTGGCACTTAGCTTTAAGTGAAAAAGGAATAGTAACAGAGTCTCTGTGCATAAAATCTAAGTTTCTGAGCTAGCATCTTCTCTGTACTATCTAAATATTTCAAACATACACAGAGACACATGACCTTGTCAGATTGAAAACAAAAATAAAAAGACTTCTTAGTTTTGAAACGAAGTTTGACTATTAGCTCTTATCAGAGTTCAAGCTTTTTGTGTACGCATATTCACTGCACATAATGGAGGAGGACCAGAAAGGCCCTGGGTGGGCATTGTGGTCACTTTGGACTATCAGACTATTGGGGTCCTCACAAGAAAATCACAGTTATGGAGAACTCACCACAACGCTACACATTCAAACAACTGGAGAGATATCTGAATTTATCTCCAGGTTTTCTTTTAAATCGAATCAAATGCCAAACTTTCTGAGATTCAGCCATCATTACCGTACATGTTGATAATGCCATGGCAGGAGTCCAACACTGGCCAAGCACTAACTCCTTTACCATCTCAGTTGCTTCAGGTCTACCCTGACACCTTTGCTGTCACTTCCAGACTGTCTGCTTGTGTTTTACTCTGATTTTAAAATTGAAAGAGGGTATAAAAATTGGATGAGTACTGCAGATGTTCCAGCTCCTATAGACATGGGTGCCTCTTATTTGTATTTTGCTGAGTTTCAAAGCTCTGATCCTGAACCCAACTTTGAACTACTGTGTGTGACCTACTCTCCGCTAACCTACATAGTGTGTTGCATCCCTGAGAACAATACAAAGTGGAAGTATGGAATTACTCCTGTGATTTGGCTACACTCACTTTCAGCAAGATAAAACCACCAAGCAAATTGTAGAGTAATGATGAAACAAGTCTGATGTATTTAACAAGGATACCTGTCACCACTGCTTTTTAGTATTTAAAGCGCAGTAAAAAAAAAAAAAGAAACAAACAAAAAGATAAAGGTGCCTTAAACAATTACACACTCAGCAATACAGAGTAATGCAGCTAAAAGCCCTGAGGAAGTTTCCAAGGAAGCGAGATGCAAAGAAGTATGACATAGAACAAAAAAAAAAAAAAAAAAAAAAAGTGGAACAAAGAAGTGTCTGTGTACAGAGGGTGTTTTTTGACAAAATATCTTCACTAATGCACAGAGAGGAAGTGAAAGGTTAAAAACTGAAGGAGACAGATTGCTTGGAAGAAATCAGAACGGAAGAGAAAATAGGAAGGAGGAACTTAGATACATAAAGGGAGATTTCCCCCACTAGGAAATGCACAAGGACACACTCAAGCGGCAGAACTGAAATGAATAACTGGTTTGTGGACCAACAGGGGCCAGGGCTACTTCCTTCTGCGCTACCAAGAAGGAGGAAGTGGAAAGGGAGAAATTCTCAGTATTGCATAAGACCAAAGAGGCACAATCATTCCTTCCTCTCTCTTTCCCCAGCCACTGGCCAAATAGGTAGAAGCTCAGCACAAACAATTTACTTCTACAAATATGTTCTGGATAAAACTGTGTCAGCTGCTAAAATGGTGAGACAACTAACGACTCCAGTGAGTCCAGAAGTTTGCTCTTTTTTTTCACATCTACTAACATCAACATACAATTTCTGGTTCAGTACCCAAGTTTGCATCTAGGACTTGAGCAGTTTTACTCAGGTGGGCAGATCCATAACTGTGTTTCATGAGCTCTCCTTTATCATTATTATTACTGTTATTAGTGCCCAGTGCGGCAGGATTTTGAGCTCTGGAGCCTGTAAGGAGGGAGGGTTTAAATATCACAGCACCTCTCTGCTGGCTTGAGTTGATGGAAATGTTCTTTAAAGCTCAGCATCAAAGCATTCACTTTATAAGCTGAAAGCTTTGGTTCTTTTGCCAGGAGCAACTTCTCCCTATAATTAATTAATATCATATTAATTGTACATGTTCCACTGTCAAGGAGGCGTAGCAAGACCTGCACACACAGATCAACCTCTTCTGTGCTGGCCCAGAGCACAGGAGGGAGAAGGTCAAGGTGCTTCAGGTGCTTTCAAAGGAGAGTGAACTACAAGCAACGTGCTGAGGGTTGTGCAGCCTGCTTACAAAGAGAGCATACTGAGCTCTGCCGTGGTACCTCAACTAGTAATGTACTGCAGGGGCAAGGGGATCTTCCACCAGCTGCAGTCTTGTGCAATCTATTGGGCTGCATGCCAGCCCTGAATGCAGCCAGCAGGCCAAGAGGAGGGGCCTGTGGCAGCTGAGTGCCCTTGTGGGTAGGATTTGGCTGCAAGTCATAAGATTCTGCGAAATTGCTGGAAGGAGAGAGAAGTAGGAGGAGAGAAAGAAAGGTTGTTCAATCCAGCTTCTGCCATGCTGGGCTACAACTCTCAGCTAACTGCCAGAGGCAAAGAAGTCACACTCAGTCCAGGGGCTTCAACCATGGAGCAACCTGTGCTCCCTAAGGGAAATCTGAGAAGAAAGATGAGGCTGAAACCAGGCAGAAAAGAGGATCTTTCACTGGCACCAGAGCTGCCTGTGGAGATGCCACCCTTTAGCAGCCACACAAAACACTTTAGCCTGTGGGCAGACACTAGGATGGAAAACAAAAGTGAGGTTTGCCTGCTGATCAGGGTGGTTTATGGTGTGGACTCATCCTCAATAAAACAGTCACGTTGGTGGACACACACATTTTCAATTACAATCTGAATGATGGACATTGGCCTGAAATCTAACCAGTAAAGACGTTTTCACTCTACTGTGTGCACCAGATTTACTCGTCTCTGTAAATTTATGTGTATGTAAACAATTATTCACCTTCTGAAGGTACTGTGTGTTTGGGATTGCTAAAAGAACTACTTAAAAGAACAAAGAAAAACAGGACTAATAAGGGAAAAACTTAGTTGGAGTCCAAAACTGAAGCTGTAACATTAAAAATACATGAAAAAGAACCATTAAAATGGGGTAGAAAATCAGAAAATTTGTAAGGTTTATACACTAGCAGTACAAAATTGTCCCAACAAGCTGCTTTTAGAAAAAGGGGAATTTATGTCTATTAATTTCCTACAGCACGTGCATAGTTAATGTTAAAATAAAGTAGTTAAAGTGTAGATACAGATGATACTTACTCTGACATGACAAAGCACTTCAGCAAACTATATATAGGAAAGGAATCACTAAAATGCAGGCACATAGCAAAAACACTGAATTCTGCTTAAAACAGGTAATATTTTTTTCTCAAAAAAGGAAGGCAAAATGCAATTTTTGCTTATCATATAACAAGGCTTTTTTTTCTTTTACAGCAGCATGTGAAAGACAAGTAGAAATAAACAGACACCTCAACTTTATGTAAAGTTATTTGTTATATAAATGCAGATTCAAATATTAATCTGTGGATCTGAAGAGCTAGTGGGTGCCAAACATAGGACTCCAATCTCATACTGACCCTTTCTTTCAGCAGTTTGAAAGAAAAGCTAAACAAGCCTCTCCACGTTTTAAAAAATAAAAAGGTAGCTATTTATAGCTGCATTTATTGGAGTTCTTTCCTTATCAGGAAACATGTAGCTGGGAATTACTGTCTGCCTACATCGGAAATTCTTTCAGAGATGCAAAAACCCAAAAAGGAAATTTTCCTTCAAAAATACTCTTTCTTTTTTTTCCCTGCTGGTGGGTTTAAAATAATAAGTCAATGCTTTGACCAGGTCCCTCTTCCTTTGGGAGTTCTGTTCTGCAAAGAAGAAGCTTTAAGATACCTGAGGGAAACATAAAATAATGCTGAGAACATAATTATTAAGCTAAGAAAGCAAGCCTTTTCTGCAGGATACTGTAACAGTGCAATTTCATTACCAGCATTACATTACTTTCTTCTGAAACATGCAAGTTCCTAGAACTTATACTCAACAGAAGGCATTAGCAAAATTTATTACTCTGCCAAAAAGCTGGCTCTCATGATGCTGACTACAACTGGTTTGTTCACACCAGGTTTATTTCATCTTCCCTGTATGCAGAATAGCCTCAGTCTCTCTGACATCTTGTCCCCCATCTCAGTCTACCTACTTCCACCTCAGGGCATGCCCAATGGTGCATAGTCTAAAACTCAATGAAACCGCTGCTCTTCTTTTCCACACGCGAAGCCAAAAGTCCATTTTGGGGTATGATCCCCTCTGCATGCCACAGCACTAAGAGAAGGCAAAGGCCACACAGGAAACGTGTGTTTGCCCTTGGAAGACAGGCTCAGTTTCTTGCAGCGCATAAAATACAAGGCTGTAAGTAACTGTGAGACTTGCAAATACTTACAGCTAAAAGGATCTGCTCAGTAAACTTTCAAATAGGTAGACATGCCCTGCCTCCAATTCAACACCCATCACTTTGCCACAGAAGGAGTCCCTTATCCTGTCTCTCCACTGAACGCCTCACATCATGCCTCTGAAGGCAGGAAGGATGTGTTGGTTAATCATTGAAGATGTTCATTCCATTTTAACTTGTTGCAGCTTAATTCAACAGTTTCTTTTTTTGCTCTGTGTAATTGCTGTAAAGCTGTTCTGCCAGTGCAGAATGGACACTTCTATTTATTTATTTTTCAGCAGGATATAGAAATACAGAGATCAAAACTACACAGGTATATGCAGTAAATAAAGCAGGCCGCTTATGGCTATTTCCAGGGTATGATTTTTACATATGAAGATCCATAAGCAAAGATTTGGAGCTGAGTAAGTATCCCAGTGATTTAACCGTAGAAAGCCCATCAGAAGTGACTGTTCATTAACTCCCAACATCATCAATTGTATTCCTATTAAATATAGAAACAACTCAAACATATTGAGCAAAGTTCACTGCTATATTAACAGGAGTCTGCTAGTCCTGCACTGGGCATGCCTTGCACAAAACAAAGTTTACACTAGACATGAACAGTGGACATACTCATTTGTAGACATTCATCCCATAAAAGACAGACATTGCACAAGAATTCATAGAAGAGGAACAGATGATGAATAAAGTGCTTCCACCTTTCCAAATACCTATGGGAACTTATTTAAGATGAAACTCCTAATTAAGGCGTTGGAGACTGGGCCACCAAACGTGAATGCAACCACTTCAACAAAAACGTCTTCTCCAAACTTACAAATCATCACTGAGTCCTTTTGCTCCAGCAGTAAAATGAGGAGCTATAAATCAGATACAAAAGCCTGTTTAATCTGGCTGTGCTTGTATCGGGAGTACTAGCACAGGGGCAAGTGTAGAAGGAAATCCAAATCAATAAAAGGGATGTCAAACAATTGGTATTGGGGTGAGTGGGTGTGTACATGGCCTCCACTACACCAATCTCTAGTATCTTGAAACTGCAGTAGGCTTCTCCTCACATATCACAGAACCATTGAATCCTTAGAGTTGGAAGGAACCTTTAAAGGTCACCTTGTCCAATTCCTCTGCAAAGAACAGGGACATGCACAGCTAGATCAGGTTGCCCAGAGCCTGATCCAGCCTCACCTTGAAAGTCTCCAGGAATGGGGCATCAACCACATCTCTGGGAAACCTATACCAGTGTCTCACCACCCTCACTCAAAAAGACCTCTTCCTTCTATCTGACCTAAATCTACCCACTTTAAGCTAGAAGCCATTTCCCTTTGTTCTATCACCACAGACCCTGCTAGAGAGTCTGCCCCCTTCTTTCCTGTAGCTTTCCTTCAGACAGCAAAAGGCCGCTATCAGGTCACTCTTCTCAGCCTGTCCTCGCAGGAGAGGTGTTCCATTTCTTGGATCATTTTTTTTTTTTTGCCCTCCTCTGGCCGTGCTCCAACAGGTCTCTGTCTCTCCTGTACCGAGGACTCCACATCTGGATGCAGTATTCCAAATCCTGGTATACCACATCCTGGTAGTTCCTCTAAGTGCTGGACAGATGTGCTTTCTTCCAGTGTTCAGAGGCTCAGCTCTGTTTTTTACTAAAGGAGTGGATGCTATGTTGGTTCTGCAGGGTTTTCTATCACTTCTATGTTCTGTTGCAAGGCACTCACCACATGCTATTGTAGAGTTCTTAATCACAGCTTAACACAGTCTCTCTTCTGTGCTTTCTTTAACTGTGTGGTTATTAAGAGTACTGGGCTCTTTACATTAATTTTATTTTAAAAAATTAACATAGAAGATTTGTAACAAAACACAAATGAAAAAAAAAGTTGACGCATTTGGGATGGAAAGAGAAAAGCAATCTAATTTTAGAGTCACTGATTCTGACAGCATCCCTTTAAGACAAAGCTAAAAATGCTTCAAATCCAGCAATGCCATAAATGTCCTGCTGCTTTTGCTTCTTATTCCTCCCCACATTTTCCAGGAGAATTCCACAAGGGACCAGATTGAATCCCACATTAAAGTGACACTGCTCCCTTTCCCCACTGAACAGAGGTGAATCTGTGTTCTGAATACTTAAAACCCGTAAGTGAATCTTTCCAGGAGTGTAAGAGATTGGCTGAGTATCACTGAGACCCTCAAAAGAAGAGCACTCCATGCCCAAAACAGAGGTCTCAGATTCCCACCTCAGAGCTGCTTTACACGTTCCCATCAGGACAGGAAGGATTTCATTCATCCACACACTTCCACTGGGGTTGTCAGTGCAGGAAACTGCTGCACTAACTCAGCTTGTGTATATATACACACACACGAAAATAAAATATT
>JAOWBP010000001.1:59218389-59246912 GCA_028571105.1 Tragopan temminckii | reverse complement strand
CAGAAATCAGTTCGTGGCACTGGCTCTTCACAACATTTTTCACATTTGATCTGGGTGCCTCTGCCCCAGTAATTAGGCTGCAGTAAAGAACAAATAGATTTAAGGTTCAGCTCAACAGCTGATTAAATCAGGGTGTCAGAACAAAATGGCCCCCGAGTCACCTTGATGTAACCTTGTGACAAGGGGCTCAGTTCCCTCCAGGAGATAAACAAAGATCATGTCAGAAAAGCACAAATGAGGATTTTCACGGTGCAAAGGCTACCATTTTCACAGCTGGATCAGTAATAAGGTTTTAGTCCCCCAGTCCCATATAACATTCTTCTGAATAGTACAGCTGCATCTATACTGCGTCCAGACATGGTTCAAGAGTGAATCTGAGACTGGGCTTCCAACCTATCCAAATTACCTGAGCATATGATTCCTCAAAGCAGACTGGAAACTCACAGCACGGAACACCCAGGAGGCAGGACGTGCTTTGTACCACACTCAAGAGGTCACTGGCTGGCTGTATTGATAAATTCCATTTTCCTAAGCTTTAGAATATGTCCTCTGTTTCAGAGGCAAGGTCTGAAGCAAAAATACTGACTGGTCTCCCTTCCTCCTCCACATCAGCTGTTAGAAATGCAATGAAAATCTGTAGATGAGTTAAATTCAGATAAGCCATGGTAGAAACTGAACATTTAGGTAAAGGTAAGAATAAACGACATATCCCTTATTCACACATTTCATTACAACAACTAGATGTAATTTACAATCATTAATCATTACTAAATGCTTGGGCTCTGCTCTCAGTAGCTCACAATGTAAATGTGCAAGAAAAGCCTATGGCAGATGAAAATGCAACAGCAAGAAGATTAAGAACTGCAAACAATCAAAGTAGTAGTGAATAGTGCAGAATAGTGCAAATGTTCAGGCTTTTTTTTTCTTTTTTTTTTTTTTTGGAAGTGGATTTGGATTGCTTAGGAAAGAACAAGCTACACACAGAGAGAAAAAATATAGCATAAAAAGAAGATTAGAGGGAAAGACAGACAAGCATATGAAGGACAGTAAGAGGGAGGAATTAGGTTTAAGTGGCCATATTGTCAGAGAAGAGCAAAGAAGGATGAGGAAGAAGCCAATAATCTGAGAGAGAGAACAGTTCAGATCCCCTTAAAATCAGTGGGAATCTGAGTATTCATTTCAGCAGATTAGTCTCATAGTCATTAATTTGACATTCTGGCCACCTCTCACAGTCCCTTTGTCTTATGCAGCTTTTATTTTACTTTTCCTGCATGTGCGTCAGTCAGTTTTGTTCCCCAAAGATCCCTCCAAAGTAAATATTTTTATTGCTTGCTACTCTAAATGTGGCTCACGGTGAAGAGTTTTTTTTTTCCTGTCTCTCTACATACTTTCAGTTCAATGCACTGAATATTCTAGTAACTAAATAATAATATATCTAACACTTCAAAGTGGCTTTTCCAGCTGCTAGCCAAAATTGTTGAATAATTAACAGGTGCCAAAGGATTAATAAAAGGAATAACAATTAATAGACACTATGCAGAAAAAATGGATCCTTGGCAACCCTGACAATGTTGTTGTTTCCTCCCTCTTAATCGTTTCCTGTATTCCTTCACAAAAAAGAAAACTGGTGCCCTTAAAGCACAAATGATGCATACAAGCAACAATGTCTGATCATGAGAAAGAAACTCACAATAAATTTACTTTGGTGATGAATGCCTTAGTTTACAGAACCTCCCAACTGAGAGCCCTTCAACATCTTGACCTGCCCTTCTACTCATGTCCAGTCTTAAGGATTACACAGAAGGCCTGTTTGTAGAATGTAGTATAGATCACAAAGACGGAGAGCCAATACAAAGGCGCTACACTGCTTTCCACTGAAGAGTATAAAATACCAGTATAAAAACCAAGCAGAAAGATTCCTACAAAGCAGTCACTAAAAAGGTAAGTCCTTAACACAGTCATTGTAGAAAACTAAACAAATTTCCCTTCAGTCCTCCTTAATGAAGGCAGTAGAACAGACAGCAATTGAAAGGAACACAAATATGTTAAGACAAAAAAAAAGTAATCAGACTAGCAGAATATGACCAGACCTATATGCACTGAAGTTTATCAAAATCATCTGTAGCCTAGAATGTACACCAGACTGGAAAACCAAAGATCAGAATCCAATTTTATATTTGAAACAAGGAATACTCAACCTTACAAACAGGTCCCCATCTTTCTTCACCACCACTCACCCAAAAGTGAGAGCAGTCAAGAAAACAACAGCACAAAATGATGCATGTATCATGGTATCTGGAGTGTGTCTTTTTTACTCTGAATATTAGTGCAGGCTATTGGGAGTTCAGAGAAAAGCAAGAACAAGAAAAGCTAGTTGCTGCCAAGAATAATTGGTTTGTGTGTACAGAAAAGTATGTGCAACGTGCCTTGCTACGACAATGGGCTGCAGGCACATGAAGGATGCCAACAGCAAAGAAAAAAAAGTGAGTAATTAGTTCAGAGGAAGAAATGAACTTGTATCAATAGAGAACACTGTGAAATCTTTGCCCATGAGATAATGTCCCTAAACAAACACATATGTGCTCCCAAGAGAAGATGCCCTTTAGAGATAAAAATCAGACTGTGCAAACTGACATATGTGCACAGGGGAATGCTGCTTTACAGGCAAGGGCACAGATTAGAGCATGCAACAAGTCCTTTTTCAGCACTGATGTTTCTGTGTCTTTTCTTGAAGAAGTTTTATGTTCAGAGAGACCAAAACAAAATCACGAAGCCTGTAAGCATGTAATTACAGTTGCTGTTATAGAAGGCAAAACACCTTATTTTCTTTCTGTGTACTACAAAAAAGGGAAAAACTGTTTATTCACTGATTCGGTACATATTAATAGACATATTCATATCTTACATGGAGTACCTTCTTTCCAGATCCAAGAGGGTTGTTTTTTGTTGTTGTTGTTGTTGTTGTTGTTTTTGTTTTTTTTTTTACCACAAGCTATTGGCCAGAGCATAAAATGAATAACTAATGTCATTGAATCAGACAAAAATAAGTTGTTTTTAATACAAAAGAAAAAGAAAGAACTTTCTCTCCATGGTAATATGGATTAAGCTTCCTCAGACATAAGGGGAATGCAAATAGTGTCATAGCTTCCATTTTTCACAGCATTCTTTATTATCATTTTATTAATATTTGCAATTAAAAAAAAAAAATTATGCACTCACAATTTTTTCATTTTAGAGTAGGGAAACAAAATCAAGATGACCAAGGGTCACAGAAGACACCAAGGGCAGAGCCTTGTACGAGAACTGAAATTGTTTCTCTGGAGTCCTTTCTAAACCACTCCACTGTCCAAACACTCTTTCTATCTGATGTTAGTGTAGTCTACTAGAGATCATGCATGCTGCAAAGCTACCACGCATATAAATTGGGGGACAAAGTGCAAACTGGAGATCATTGTACTTTCTGACTACATACCTCAAACACATTCTCTAGCATTGTACTGATAGTTAATTTACAGCACTCCCAATACATATTTTACAGATAAAAAAGTAGATATTAAGGAAATAAGCACTTTTATATGCATGGGTCAAAAGTCACTTACAGAGAAGTATAATATCAGATAAAATTGTGTACTATCAGGAAACCATTCTCACTATCCCAAAACTTCACTGTTAAGACTGATTACATTGTAGTTCTATACTACAGGAGTACACCAGGCTGGTAAGAAAACAGCTAATTAAAACAGGAAAGAATGTGTGAAAATGGGAAAAGTGTCATCCCAATCCTGGGAAAGGTTGTTTCTGTACAGATTTCTGTCTGTGTTGACCAAGGTAAAGAAAGAATACTCTGCATGCTTGTAGCACTGAGGGATTTGCATTCCACTCTTCTCAACTTTGCAGTTCTCTTTTCTTCAGTCTCTGGATCAAATATCTCAGCACAGCTAAGAATCATCTGCTCACCAAACACTGAGGAATAATTTATTGCAAAGGAAATTGCTCTACTTGTTGTCCAGATAATATTGGGTATTAGCACCTTTAGAGTGCTCTTAAACATTAGAAACAATGAAATTTCTAATAAGGAAGGCATAAAATACTATCTGAATTCACTAAGTGTAATTCACGTTCCATCTAAAACATTTCTCTCTTGTTCTCCTTTCTCCTACTGCGTTGCCTCTGGAGCAAAATCAATGCCTGGGCCAACTGCTGCTTTCAGCGGTATCTGTAGCACGGTTCTTCAACTTGCAAGTTGGCAGAAAGGATAACATACAGTCTAGGACTGACATTTGTCTTTGTTTTGGTAATACCAGAATGTCATGGAACAGAGAGTAAATGGAGGCCCACATAGCTACCAGTTCTGTGCACAGTTGGAAACATCATATCTTGCTGTTGCACTGGAGTGACACTTCAGGGAAGTTACGCTTTACCTCATCAATAAAAACAAAACCAAAGCTGCAAACTAACAAAATCTCAGATTTAAAAAACACTCAGACTTTGTGGATATAGATCCAGTTTTCACACAAAGTAGCACAGCCTGAAATATCACTCAGATATTTGCCATTTTATAAAAGTTCAGATTTGTGACCAAAGCTGTGTCTCAGATATCTCAAAAAAGTGAGAAGGGTACATGCAGGAACTGCAAAATCCCATATCCCTTGAACCTCATGACTCAAGATCCAGAATGTACTAAGCTATTTCTACAGCTGGCATGAGGAAGACTGCTTCTGGAATATGATCTTGAGATCTGAAGTCTTCACCTTAAGAAGGATGTCTTAGGTGGGAAACAGTTTGCAGAAGATGATACAAGCACAATCTGTAATCCACAAACTGTATGGGAAGATAAAGAACCTCTCATCCTAGCCAGTTTAGTCAAGAAAAGGTTAAAGAGTGACTTTATCAAAAAGCACCTATAATCAAGAGTAGTCTTCTGGCAATATTTAGCAGGAAAGGCGATGATGAGATCCAGTAGTTTGAAACTGAGCTCGACTAATTCACACTATAAATAGGGCACTTAAAAAGAAAAAAAAAGAACAGCAAATAAGGAGGATAATTATGCATTTTAAGCACTGACAGAACTTAGGAAGAAACCTTATATCCTCCCTATCCCTTAAGTATTTACATGGCGGAATCTTTCTCTTTAAAATGCTATAGCTCAAGCAGTTGCTGAACTTAAAACACAGAGGTACTGAGTGAAATTCTGTAACTCAAATAATATAGAGATAATTCTAGAAATTCATAATGGGCCTTTCTGGCCTTGTTATAAATCCATACACTCTAAACAGTGGTTCTGAATGTGAGTGTTTGGGTCAATAATTACTGCATACTGAGCTAAAAATACTATATTGCTACAGACTAATAAGGATACTAGTAAGGCTATGTAAATGTGCTTCACATTGTTTATGATCTGAGACACTGACTTTGTCAAAGAATAGACAGATGTTTAATAATTAATCTTCTGTGTTTTTATAATACAGAAGGTCAGACTGGCATGGAAATAATAATGGGACAAAAGTTTCCTTAAAAGTTTTAAAATGTGAAAATTGAAGAAAAAAAAAGGCAAAAGGTTCAGTCACACCCAAAACATTGGACAGAAAGCTTCGACTGAAAGGAAACCTTTTAAGCTTCACACTTTACCTAGCATGCTGGCTAGTTGATAAGAAGGAAGCTGGTAGTAAACAGTGCCTCACCATTTCAGCATCAAGGGTCTCTGCCTTTCTATGCCGTGCATCTGTTAAATTCAGTTAGGAAGGCAGTAAAATTTGAAAGCTAGACATGATCCTCTGTGGAGAGGACAGACGGCAGTTCTCAAACCAGAATTAAATTCCACTAAAAAACACAACAAGGGGAAGAAAAAAATCTCAGGGGCTAAAGCCACAGTGCAGAGAATTGCTCCGTATTGGCTTTTTTTCCTCTACATTTTGGGCATAAACTTCAAAATTGACCACAAGTTTACTAGCAAGTCCGCCCAATGCTGGGGAAACAGGCCAGCCAGCATCCACAGGCAGAGGCAAGAAAGCTCAGAGATCTGTAAAGAAAGCTGTAGCACCAGCTTGCATTCTGGCCCATCAAAAGTACAACCTGGGTTATGCACAGGCAACAAAACCAGGACTGCGCAGTAAGAGGCGTGGGCATCGAGCAATCCTGGAGCACTGCAACTCACTGGCCATCAAGGGTGTGAGAACAGGATTGCTGAAGTGCTGGGAGAACAGTTTGCATCCAGAAAAGGAGCATGCTTGGAAAACAGCTAAGGACAGGAATGAGAACTCTTTTTTCTTTTTCTTTTTTTTTTTTTTTTAGGAAAAACAAAAAAAAACAAAAAAACAAAAAAACAAAAAAAACCAAAAAAAACTGAAAGACCACCTCAGGAGACCATTCCTTTTCCAAAATCCCAAATAAATTTGTCAGATACTACATTACATTTGCCACTGGCCCCCATTGCTTCTTATTGCTCAAATACTCCAGGAATGTGACACCTTTCTTAGAATCTCTCAATTTACATCAGAACTGCTTCCTCCCTAAAAAGGAAAATTCCATTCTTCCTCATCCCCACCCTATCTCACTAATTCACCTCTCCCTGGTCAACAGCCCTTGGCCTTTCTTATTCCTCAAACATTAAATCATCTCAGCAAGGAAGTGCCTAGCTCTCACCTTGATCCCAGCTCCAGTTTTTGTTATAAAGGCATTGATGTGTCCTTCCTCCTTTGCACTATCCTTTCATGTACAGATTAGCCCTTTCCTCCTTGTTCATCACTCCCTCTGTCTGAGTAGTAGCAGAGTGCCTGGGCTCCAGTACTTAATACTGAGACTCACAACAACTGGAAAAAACCCCACTGAAAAAATGCACTCCACTTACCACAGTTAGTGAAACTGACTTTGTGCCACAGCATATCAGTGAGCAATTCCTAAAACACGGACAGATACATAGTGCTTCCTGACAAAATAAAACCTCCACATTTTTCCCTGTCAAGAGAGAGAAGCCAAATCCTTGATAGAAGGTGGTGGTGGGGAAAGAAAACAATGATCTGAGTTGTTTAAAAATAACATACTGAAAATCAAACTAGCAAGAGCTTTAAAGAAAATTCTAAAGCCAGGGTACTTCCCCACATATTTTCAAAAAAAAAAAAAAAAAAAAAGTATCCTCCCCCCTCATGCTGCCCTGCACCCTTCTCAGTTCCAGGAAGTGACACTCACGCAGGTGTGCTGGCAGTCTGATCGTGTCTTCCTCCATCCTGATCGCTCGAGGCACTGGGACATGTAGTGGTGACGAGGAAGTGTAATTTGGTACTGGGCTGGCAGGAGGTGTGTACGAAATTCTCTCTTGCTGTTAAAAAGAAAGCGGGGGAGAGAAAGAGAAGACAACGTGAACTTTGGAACAGAGGTGTGAATCCAAGGCAGGGGTGGGGGAAATGGGAGGAAAGAAGGAGGCATGCATGATGGGGGCCTGTGGCATCAGGCTGCAGCATCAAGCCTGCCACAGATCATAGCCGGAGGCCTGCCTGCTCCAAGCCTGAAACAGTATGAGTGACCAAGCACCTCTGACACTACAGTTTTAATTTTCAGGAGAATCGAGAAGTTTCCAAGGAGTTTCTCAGAAAGTTGCGGAGGGAGAAAAGAGAAGTGACACACAAGTGGGTAGCCTCAGTGGGTTTTATGTTGGTGAAAATACAACAGCAATTTCATTATACGTGTGTGCATACTGCTACAGAGACCGCTGAAAATGCTTAATCTTATGCTAAGAGATCTGAGCGTGTTTCTTAACTATTTAATGCTTTAGAGCATTTTAAAGACATTAGTTTTACTTTTGCTGCACAAAACCACTCTATCACTAAAAACCACCCTATTTACCAGTGAGTAATGCAGTACTTTTGTATTCCTGCTTAAACTTGTTATTAGCACTTTCTTTGAAGTAGTTAAACTTGCAACCAACTAAGTAAACCAGCATACAGAAAGCAGCTAAGCAAGGACAGTCTAGTAAAGTTAAAGAACAATTTGCCAGTGTTGTGTTAGGTTCATAATTGTCATCATTTAGTTTATTTCTGAAAATATCTGCCAAAAATTTAAGATTTAAATTTCATCCAATCTAATGGGAAAACTCTTCTGTATTCTGAGCATGATCTTCACTCACAACACAAATTATACCCTTTGTAAATAAACATAGGCACATCATGTTCGTAGAAACATGAAAAAATAAAGTCATAATCATATGCTTCTTAGAAGGCAATGTATTAACAGATGTTCCAAAACTGGGCTGCTGACATTCAATGATGACAGTGCAAACAGCATGGAGTTACGTCCACATAGCTACAGAAGCAAAAGGAGCTATCTTTGCTTCTGAGTGTTTGCAGGACAGTATAGGTGTAAATCTCTACCCTCAATCTGGCAAGTGGAAAAGACAAACCTAGCATTAGAGTAACAGAAGGACATTAGAAACCACAACATTATCACATCTATGCGACAGGAAACTGGACTGACACTGATAAAGGCACACCTACAATGTACCATTAGCAACCTCACTGCCAGCAAAGGAAAGGAGAGATTTGTGCAATGTAAATAACACATATGCTAAAGCAGAAAACTCTCTCTGCCCATGAAACAGGCTATAGAGAACCTACAGATCTTTCCCCACCACTGCTTCAAACCAAGTCCAGCTCAGCCTGGCATAAGGTGCTGCTATCACATATGTACTGAAAAGCTCACACAGAAGCACTAGTCTCTCTGAAGAATCTGGGTTTCTACCACTGTACTACAGACTTTCCATGACCCAGAACAGTGACTCTATGCCTCGTGTTTCCTTGAAGTTCAACTCCAGCATGGAGCATGTTCTGCAGCCTCGCAGAAAATGTGCCTCTTACATGGTGCACATGCTAGCAATGAGCAACAAGACTAGCCACTTCCCAGCATTTCCTGCTGCAAGCCACAGCTCAGATAATTGAACAACACTGAAGCTCGTTTTGTTTACTGAACAAGATATTTATGAAAAGAGGAACACTTTTGAAACAGCCACACAAATGCCTGCCTCTGCAAACAAGTTTAAGAGGACAAATGGGAGACCTTAAGTCCTTTTCCCTCAGAATGTAAGGTGCAGACTGACATCAGGTCCCATTTCATGCTCACAGAAATATGAAATCACCACTGCAAAAACAAGTGCTAAGTGGCTTCAAGGGGCCTTCTCACTAGCCAACAGCAGGAGGAAAGTCAAAAGAGCAGATAAAACTAAATCCAGAATCCAATGCAGTTCTTATAATGCATGCAGTATACACTGTCTTTCTCTCAGCAACGATTAATCTACTACAGGCATATGGTAACCATATTTATACCAAGACAGCTGCATGGAGATTTAGTGTTACAAGTCAATGTATTGCAATAACTGTTTCCTAGTATTCGTAAGAACAGGACAGTAGGAAACACAAAGAAGTTGTGGAAATGCAAACTCACTCATTTTGTCCCAGTTATTTTTTCCGTGCACTTTAGATGTCCACAGTAATGTATGAATTGGTAATATCTGCAGAAAACATTTTACAAGGCACAAAGGAGAATTAGCTCTCCAGCTCTCATACGTGCCTTTGAAATGTCCTCTCTCATGAATTCTGCATTTTTTCCAGCACCTTTAACCCAAATATCAAAGCAATCTGCACATATTAGGTAAGTCTTTTTATTAGACACACAGGCAACCTGAGCTACAGAAAGAGCAAAGCTCAAATGAGCTAAGTAATTTCAAAGCAGAGCTGTCTTGAAACAGGACTGCATGTGTCTCCCAGGGGCAAGAGACTTAACAAACGCATCCTGAAAGAATGATCCTTGTAACCATCCTGGCCAGATTTCCAAAAGGTGCAAAAAAGAAAAGTCACAGGGAGGTCAAGACACAGGGCTTGTGGAAAAATTGAAGTTCATCCCTATTTGCAGCAAGGTGCAAACATTATTCCAGTTCTTCAGCTTACCATAGCTCCATGCTCCAACCACACAGTACCCCACCTCCCCAGGAGCATGAATGCAAAAGGTCACAGTTACTTCTCCAGTCTTATAGAGGCTCTTCAGAATCACACTTCCTGGAGGTATCTGTTGTGTTCCTATCTCTGAAATAGGATTTGTTTGAGAATGATTTTTCATCTTCATAACTCTTGAACTTTTCTTATGTGATCCATCAAACAAAATATGGTTGGTATCCCATGCTTTTAAGGTTATACAACCAGACACACTGGTATTAGAAATTTTTCTGAACAAGTTTTGTAATCGGTCAGTTAAATATTTCCCTTTGCGTTAAGGCCAAGAACAGACGAGATGGTTCAACAGCAGGGTTGTTCAAGCAGAAGCCTGGGAGGCAGGACAAGTAGCAGAACTGGGATGAAGCTTATTGCGTGTACTTGAGTAAAAAGTCTTGATGCAGTCTGGTTACTGGTAAAAGAGGTTAAATTAATATACTTTTGATGTGGTCCTTTGAAACTATTAGTGATGAGTGTTAGGAAGGAACTTGGCATTACTGCGTTCCAGATCCACTGCCTACCATGGGACTCTAGAAGCATTAAAGCTTACAAGGGACCAAATGCTCAGCCCCAAAACAACAAGTACCTATGAATAACTTCAAAATAGCAGTTTCCTAATGTTTTGCCAGTAGCAATAATGAGTTGGATAAAACAGTAGGCATACATTGATTGTTGTCATAGTTTTTGAAAGGCTTTCTTCAGTTCACAGTGAGTCAAGAAAGTATTCCTTTCAGTACCTAAAAGCGGGGGCTACAAGGAAGAAGGGGACAGATTCTTTAGCAGGGTCCACTGCAACAGGACGTGAGGTGCTCCAACAGGGCCATCTAGACAGCCACCCAGGTCTGCTGAAACTATGGCATGCTTTCAGTTGCCCCATCTAGTAGGGACAGATTAAACGTATGCTTAAGAACCAGTACAAGAAACTGTTTTGTTGGGGTTTTTTTGTACTATAAAAAGACAAAAAGAATATCTTGGGACTGAAAAAACCTTGGTCAAACTATCCTGTCTAAAAAAGTAAGGTAACTCGCAAGATATATTGATCATGACTACCTAGCAGGAGTGTACATAATGACTGATCAGAATCCCAGAGCCATTACAAATTGAATTCAGTTTGAAGAATTGAATCATAGAATCTTTTGAGTTGGAAGGGACCTTTTAAAGATCATCCAGTCCAACTCCCACAGTGAACAGGGACATCTACAGCTAGATCAGGCTGTTCAGAGTTCTGTCCAGAGTGACCTTGAACATCTCCAGGGACAAGGCTTTCACCACCTCTTCAGGCAACTTGTTCCAGTGCCTCATCACTCTTACTGTAAAAAAAACTTCTTTATGCCCAATCTTCATCTCTCTTCTTTTAGTTTGAAATCACTTCCCTCCATCCAATCACAACAGACCTTGCTAAAGAGCCTGACCCCCTCCTTCCCCTCTATAACATCTCTTTAAAAGATATCCTGTCCTTTGGGCATGTCAACCACACTACACAGCTGAGTGTCATCCACAAACTTGCTGAGGATGACTCAATCCCACTGTCATTGATGAAGATGTTAAGCAGCACTGGTCTCAGTACTGACACCACTCATTGCTGATATCCATCAGGACACTGAGCCACTGACACCAAATACCCTACACTGGATATAAAATCCAGATGACTTCTCAGTATGTAAAAGCCTATTCCTGTACTGTGTGCAATGATGCTACACAGGCGAAGTCGACAAAGACTGAAAGATGACATGCCTTTGCCACCCAGGATCCATGTGTGTCACTCGATGCCCATCTTGTTGAATTTCTTGTTTATCCTGGTTTCTCCAGACAGCCAAGGCTTCCCATGAATAGTACCACTAGGTATAGACATGAAAATCTGGGCTGCCTTAATTACTGGGGGCCAACAATTGGAACTAAAGAAGCAGAAAATTTCCTGTAGTAGCCTCACAGTTTGTCCCTACTCAGAGGACAGAAACATGAGATGAGATGAGATGCTGCTTTGCAGGGAAGCTTCCAGGTACCTGGGTGCCATCCTATTACCACACCCCAGTTTCTTACCTGTGGGACATACGCGCAGAAAAGGCAGCACTAGCAGGTGCACAGAGGTTTTGGTGCCAAACTTGATTTTGGGAAGGCCTAAGGTTCCCCTGCGCTGGCTTAAAAAACACTGGAGTAGCTCATCCTTGACTTGCGTAAATCTAGGTTTGAAAATTATGGCTGTAGCTCTCAGGACTGCAGAAGGTGATGTTATGCACACAAAACCATAGACCTTATCACAGAGGATGTTCAGCCCTGCAGGGACAGACCACCAGGGTTTCCGTCTTTTTCAGTGAGCACATCTAGAAAAGGAAAAATGGAAAGACAAGCCTAGGAAACTGGATCTAGGGAAAGCTTGAAAGTAAGGTCAGGGGGATTGGTTAGGCTGCTGTGATTCCTCTTAGGCATAGGTGCCTTGGATAAGGCAGAGGGGAAAAAATGGCCTTGGAGGAGAGAGTAATTGGTGGGAAGGAAACGTGTGCAGGAATGCCTCAGAATGCCCTTGATGTCTAGGCACTCAAAAGGGCTATGCCAGCAAACCAGCCAAAGATTTGCACAAGGGCTGACAGCAAGAAAGCAGGCAAGTTAATCATTAGGGAAGCAAGTCAGGTGAAGAGGAAGGGAAGGAAGATGTATGCAGCATTCATCAGTGTTTTGCGTGCTAGATAAAAAAGTCCAAGAGAGCACCCACAGTTACAGGAACTGACACAGGAAAGAGGAAGGAAATCAGAGACCCTAAGGCACTGTATGGCTTTGGATACACAATTAAAACATTTGGGGATTTTGGTCAGCTCTGTAGCTTGCATACTGTAACTGCTGCCAGGGAAGAATGATCAAGTTCCAGAAAAAGAAGAGTAGAGTTCGGCAGTAACAGGGTACCAATTAAACTCTCTACTTCCCTCCCATCCCCCTGTTGCTGTCATCTCCTTAATTTCCATGGCAGACTTCTCCTCATTTTTGATCCCATTAATATAGCTATTCACGTCAAATCTGTAACAGCATAATCAGCACACTATCAGTAATTAGAGAAATTAAAACAAACACAGCTCTCTGGAATGGACCTTATGCAAAGCAGCACTGGGAAAAGATTAATATCTCATTTCCTGCACACAGAGAACAGAGATTGTCTTGGTGACCTTAGCGATTTTGTGAAGTTCAGTTCCTCCCTGCCTCCTCTCTTCAGTTTGCCTCCAAACAACTTCCCAGCACAAGGGCAGAAGATAGTTAGCCTCTCACACCACAATCCTCACTCAGGCAAATTCCAAAGCAAATAAAAAACAGTGAGGTACAACAGTTCATCACAAAAGGAAAGGGGAAAGAAGATGGTGGAGAATCCCATGCCTCTCCTAAAATGATCACAGATACTGGTCTTATTAAAGTCTTATAGAGAGCAATATTAATGCACTTGAATATTGTGAAAAGGCAGCCTGTGGAGGTCAATCCCTCCCTCCGTACGCTATGATATGGCTCCATTATTGTCTGAGCACTGCAAAATAACTCAAGCTAGCAAATATAAATGAACCAAAAACTAGCAGAGCCACATACTCACAAAGTATTTCTTCACTGAGGCTGCTGTTAATATGATGGAATACAGGGCAGAAAGAGGTTAGGGGAAGATAACATCAAGTAAAACTAACAGATAACATTCAGGCAAAGACTTCAGTAAGATTCATGAAAAATTATTCATTTCTACGAACAAAAAAGACCGTTATCCACGGATAACCCAGACAAGCAGTGTAAAATGTATATGGGAGGCAAATCCTTGTTCAGAATTTGCATGTGGAATCATCAGATACCAAGACAAGAGCAAAGCCTTATCAGGTCAAAGTAGGAGACTTTTCCAGGCCCCACAGAGGCAATAAAGCTGGCAACTGGCCCTACTGCTCCAAGGCAAGAGTCAACCACAGATTCAACGGCCTGATGTTAGGAAGAAATTCTCTCCCCCATCCCGCCTCTTTTCTACTCATGACTACAGAATTTGCATTACAGGGTTTTTACCACACATTCCTCTGAAGAAACTCTGTTCAGCCAAGGTATGGAGAGAGGTGTGATCCAAACAGCAAATCCTTTGGCACCTAAGCCACAGTCCTGTTAGCACCCACTTCTAGCACCAACCACCACAGAAGGCTTGAGAGTTTACAGCAGAGCTACAAAAAACACACTAGGCTTTGAAGTAGTGGGACAGTGAGTGGGCAGCAGGGGGGTCAATGCGTAGAGACTTTCCAGGCTGAGAGAACTGCACAGCAGAGATTTCGCTGCATTATTTTTCCCATTCTCTTTCCTAAAGAAGAGAGTGCTGGGGTGTCTCACCTATAACATACAGAGGCTCTGCAACCCTCCCTGTGTGCATAGGAATTCATGCCCTAAACACCCATCATGGGAGTCATGCATTCAGCATAAAATTTCTGGAGGCCACAAAACAGAGATGAAAAAATGAAGGGGAAACATGGTGTACAAGGAGCTGCCCTCTTACATGTTATGGGAAAAGAGAATCCCAGAGCTGCTCTGTGGTCCATTCAGGCTGGCACAGCAGTATGCATGACTCTACCTGAACACATCACTGAGCTATCAGGGCGTATTGGAAAGCTGCAGTGCCACTATGTATTCAAATGTATTTCAAGGATAAGAACCGCTACTGGTCATTCTACAAAATATGAATATTTTTAGTGAATCTACAGCTACTACCAACAGGATCATTTGCAATGGGACTTGAAGGACTTCTATAGTACAAAGCACATGTCAGAACCATCATGTGGACAAGTACAGGTCACTCACTGCCATGGATTGTCTGCAGGCCTATCAGTCAAGTCGTGGAAAAATCAGGGGAGAGTAATTCACATAAAAGTCATGGCTGTCTTTAATCATCAGTTATTAATGGAAACAAATTCTTAAGAAGCTACATTACAAAATACATGTTTTTAAAATACCATAAATACAAGAAACGACCATTCTCAATCCCACTGCATGGCTAGACTCGGCTCTCATCTATACATACAACATTCCCCAGTGATTTTTTGAAAGCAGTGATTCTGATCTGATTCACAGCAACGGAAGTGAAGTGCAGATACGAGTCTTAATCTTTACTGTTGCCAGTACAGTCAGTCAATTTTCTTTTCTCTCCTTATCTGCATGAAATCAGTTTGAACTTGAGTGTGAACAGTGTGCATACATACCTGTTTGAAAACAACTTACATGACAATATGGCATAATTATCTTCTATCTGTTACCATTAGAAAATACAGGCACGCCTAAATATCAGCTACTGTAACGAACTAAGAAAAAGTTGTTTATATTTGATCATGTAGGTGCCTGTCTTGGTTAAGTATAAGAGCATGTCTTCTGCAAAGAGGCTGTCGGCTTTTGGAGGCACTGGGAAGGAAACTCTGATGGCAGACTTGAGTGCTAGCAATAGAAAACACTATCAGAGCAGAGGACAGGTGCACTATGATTATCCACAAAACTACAGCTTAACCCCACAAAGGTGAAGCCTCTGCATCTTTCCTCACCAGTAAAATGAAACACAGCATACACAGCACTGCTACATCCCATGCAGCAGCATTTCATTACACTTCAGACCTTCCGTGAAAAAAGACATACCACATACATGGAGAAATCCAGGGGTACTATGACGAGGTCCAACCCTACACCTTACATTGCTTCTCCTGACAGTCCAAATAGTGCAGAAGTAACTCAGCAGAGTGCATGCTGCTGTATCCTTGTGTTCAACACAACCTCTAAGTGGATAAAAGCAACTTTCCAGAAAGAATCTAGAGCAGCTCAGGACTAGGAGAGCTGTAAATAAGGGCTGCTGGTGGTAAAAGAGGCAAGACTCACTAGGGTGCTTAGGAAAACCGATCAGAATCCAGAGAGAAAGCCAGATAAAATACCCTTTCTCAAGGATTTTCTTAATAAGCCAGTCCAGAAACAAGAGGAGGTGGATGTTTGCCACTGCAAAATATCAGGTGGATTCAGATTATTTGATTCCCAGCAATACTGAATGCAGATGGAGTTCCTAAAAAGATCCATACTTGAACTGACTTTGTCTTCTGTACAGGAACTGGATATGGAAGAAACAACAAATTACAATTCTCCCCTTACTATCTTTAAACTACTCTAGCCACTTACTTTAAAGTGAAAAACATGAGATCAGTGTGACTAAACAGGAAAATTTGACAGGAGTACATAAAAAATAGCTAGGAGGGTGTCTTGTAGAATACTGTATCTCGCACATGTGCAGGCTTTTCATTCTGCATTTTATCCTACACATATATAAATATACACACAGACACGTATCTACGTATACAAGACAGACAAGTATTACAAGAGTCTGAAGGTCTAGCTTATAAAGAAAGAGTAAAGGAACTACAGAGACAAAGAGAGACATGACAAATACAGCCCATAGCTGTACCTGAAAATAAAGGAAATAAATATGAATGGAAGGGAAGGTATATCTGGAAGACTTTGCAGAAGGTTGAGCTAACAAGAAACTGTGATTAAAACATTAAAATGCAGTGAGAGACCACTGAAGGAAGCTGAGTTACATCAAAAGAAATAAAATCTGCAGGTGGGTTAACCTGTACAAGAAACATCTTATTTTTAACAGCTACCCAACAATTTATTTAAGGAGCTATTTAACAGCTTTTTGAGGATCTCTCAGTCAGCAATCTATGGGTATCAGAATGCAAACTACAAGAAACTAAACCTTCTGCTGATCCAATGTATCAGTCACAAAACATTGCTCAGAAAAAGGAAACAAATCACCTTGGAGGATAGCTGGAGGCACAGCAAAAGAATCACAGAAACACCAAGGTTGGAAAAGACCTACAAGATCATCCAGTCCAACCATCCACCATCACCAACAGTTCTCACTAAACCATGTCCCTCAACACAAAATCCAAACGTTCCTTGAACACCTCCAGGGTTGGTGACTCCACCACCTCCCTGGGCAGCCCATTCCAGTGCTTGACCACTCGTCCAGAAAAGTATTTCCTAACGTCCAGCCTAAATCTCCCCTGGCACAGCTTGAAGCCATTCCCTCTAGTTCTACCGCTAGTTACACGAGAGAAGAGGCCGACCCCCAGCTCGCTTCGGGTAGTTATAGAGAGCAATAAGGTCTCTGCTGAGCCTCCTCTTCTCTACATTGAACAATCTCAGCTCCTTCAGCCGCTCCTCATAAGGCCTGTGCTCCAGACCCCTCACCAGTTTTGTTGCCCTTCTTTGACCCCTCACCAGCTTTGTTGCCCTTCTTTGACCCCTCACCAGCTTTGTCGCCCTTCTTTGAACCCACTCCAGGGCCTCAATGTCTTCCTTGCAGCGAGGGGCCCAAAACTGCACAGTACTCGAGGTGCGGCCTCACGGGAGCTGAGTACAGGGGGACAATCACTTCCCTGCTCCTGCTGGCAACACTGTTTCTGAAAAAAGCTTTCCTTTCTTTAAAACATGGACCTTTCAGCACAGAACCATCAGCACTGGCAGAACTTTAAGGAGACTTTTAACATAGTTTTGCAAAGAGACAGTTGGGCATGGCATAGCATATCTGATTTAAAAGAAGATGCGTTTGAAAAACTGAAGCTTCCCAGCAAGCTGCCCTTTTAAGAAGAGGTAAGTGGCAAGATGAGAGCGGGCACTGAATTTAACACGCCGCCTGTATTCCAGGGACAATGACAGGGTCGAGTGATGGGTCTTTATTAAATGCTTTCTCCTCCATTAATGCTGCACACTCTAATGATTTGGCCATTAGCATTAACAAATCTGCAATGTCCCTGCCTGGAGCTAATAAGTAATGAACTAAATGAGTGAATACTCTGTTGTGTAAGGAGTGCTATTAGCAATCCTTTCCCAACTGCTGTGAAAACAAGAGATGCCTTCCAGGTACAACCTGTCCATGTGACAGGGTACATCACACACCACCCTTATATGCTGTGGAAATTCCACAGACACTCCCAACGCTCGGTAGGGGAACAAGGAGTGGATCACCCACTGCATGGTGCTGCCATACAGGGTTTGACAGCAGATGCTGCACCAGAAGGCACATGACAAAACGTGCTCTGCACAAGAGGCTTGAAGAAAAATGGTGAAAAGGGCAGGAGGAGGGAAGTTCTGGTCCCAGACTCAGTACTCACTCCCTAAAACAAGCTGTGGCTTTACCACAGCACTCTGACCCTTTGTTGTGCCGTGGAGGCAACAGGATGATGCTAAGCTCACAGGCATATCAAGTGCGGGGATGGTTAAGTGCAAAAACCTCAACTTAGCTGTTTTTCTGCCATAGCCTTTCCTGTTCATTAAGTTACCTAGCTTTTAATTTTTCCTTTCAACCTGTGCAATTTTTTGCTCTTTCTCAAATTATTATTCTGTTTCAGCTCATAATCCCAAAGCACTGGTTGTGACACCGCTCCTGGCAAAAGAAAAGTGCTAAAGTTTCACTTCGGTTGTCATTGGCTTCTTTTTGACAACTAAACACTTCTGGTTCACACCTGAATGGACACTGCAGTGAGAGTCCCATCACCACTAACCTGAGATTGCTTATGAACTGTAAATATTTCCTCATTACAGACATGACAGGCTTGGGAACTGAACCAACTGAAATTGTATAAATCATAGTCATTTTAAGAAAAAAGAGTGAAGTGTTTGTTCTGGGCCCATTTTAGCTCGGTATGAAAGTTTATCTATGGCCTACAACACTACACTATCCACACATGCTTCATAAAACCATCACAATTTCCCTGCATTGAAGAGAAGTGTTATTGCACTCACCTTCACAAGCGGAGGGACCAAAACATTCAGACATTAGGTAATTAGCTCAGACAGCAGCACAGAGCAAAACAAAAACCTCCTTTCATAGAAACACAGAATCATCAAGGTTGGAAAAGACCTTTAAGATCATCTAGTTCAATTGTTCAGCTACCATCAGTATTTCCCCACTAATCTATGTCCCTCAGTACAAAATCTAAAAGCATCAGACATCTTAGAAAATAATAGTCTCTCCTAGGAACTCTATCAGGCTCTAAACCCACATGTTACAACTGAAGAATTATACTGCAATAGCACCCAGAAACAACTTGAAACCCAGCACCGTTGTCCGAGGCACTGCAGAAACAGATTAGAGGACAGCCCCTGCCTTGCAGAGCACAAATACAAAGCAGCCAAGACAGAAAAGCACTGGAGAAAAGAACCTTTTTAATCCTATTTTACAATCAGGAAATGGAAGGGCAGAAAGAACAGCAAGTTGTCTAGATCCCATTCTGACTCTACCTGCAGTGCCTTGTTTCTGGAGTTACACAGCCACTCTGAAAAGAGGAGAAACTAGGAGGAAAAAGCTGACTTTGATGAAATCAACCCACTGAGGTGGCATGCAGATATCATGCAAAAGCTCTCAAAGGCTCTCACTTAGCATTTTAATACTGAGTTTAAATAACCCTCAAACTCCTTGATATCAAAGCATTGCTTGTAATCTTTTGACTCAAGCGCACAGCAGAGATTGTCCATGCCAGACGAGAGCTAGTGGACCTGTTCCAGAGACACATCCCTCCTGTGCAACAAGAACCAGGACAGAGACACTGCAACCCTTCCCATAATTACTCAACCACACAGACCCAGTCAGCGAGGCAGGTTTCCTTACCCGACCCAGTCACCACAGCAAAACCGCCCCAAAGAGCAGCACAACCTTCCACTGGCACAGCGAGAACCAGGGGACATCAATCACCCCATCTAATCAAGTACGGTGTGTTTAACACCCAAGCTGAGCTGTGAGACTGTTAGAAGAGACGGGGGAAAAAAAAAAAAAAAGAAAAAAAAAATCAAAACAAACTGCTTCCAAGACTCATGACAGAACCCTTCTGCTCCTACAAGGAAGGAGGTGACTGGGACAACTGCCCAAGAGCAAGCACATTCCCAGCTTTGAAGACATACGTTTGTTCCAGCAAGCATCCCCCTAACCCTTTCCACTACACACCCTTCCCCACAATCCTGCTCACACGTAGCAATGGCTGAGGTTTTCATTAGGGGAAAATTAATCAGAATTTTTTTTTTTTTCAAGCTGGCAACAAAGCCGTGAGACTTTTCCTGGCATTTCTCCTGTTTATACAAGACCTGCCAAACCGGTTGTGTGATTTTTATACTGCTTTCTTTTCCACAAAGTCCTTCGAAAGGCAGAATAGCAGAAAGCAAATAAGGAAAAAGTTTGGTTATACAGGTCCGAAGATCAACCCTTGGTGATATAGTTGAAAATAAAAAATTAACTAGAATTGTCCAAAATGTATATTCAATATCCAAAGAGCAGCACTGTTCATGTTTATTAAGACTGCGTCACAGCAGTGCAGTTGCTCTGCCTAGTCACAGGCAGTCCTATTTCTAATGTTTTAATATCTAAATACATACGGTACAAAGCAGATAAAATGGAAAATGAGGTACAGAGCAGTGAAACAAATCGTTCAAAGCCACATAGAGTCAGGGAAAAGATGCAGGACTTCTGACTATCCAACAGGTTCCCTGGGTATAGGATCATGTCACTTTTCCTAAAGTGTAAGTGTCTAACTCCCAACCATGCTTGGCCTAGTTTATGTGGGTATAGCTGCCTTACATACAGCACCAAATAGTTTCTAAGCCTAGAAAATTCCGTTGCCTTATTCTCCTATAACACACTACGCAAACAATAACTCATCCATTTTAACTGCCCAACTACAAGTCCACTGCCAGGGATCTGAACACCAGAAGGGCTAACAAATTTTACAGCAGACATTTCCCCCAGCACCCACAATCTTGCTAAAAATCAAAACATTCCACCAGCCCCTTCAATTACTACGCAGGTATTTTTTAATTTTTTTCTGCATTACTTCAGTGCAGCAGCACACTGTGCTGCTACACTTTCCAAGTGGAACATTTAGTCATCAATTCAGAAGAAAATTTCTGTTTCGATATTAATTTTGCTATCCACATTCAAAAACCCAAAGCAAAATGACAAAACAACTTTGCAAGGTAAGCTTTCCATTCCAGGCACTCTGGTCTTACTCTAATGTCAGAATTTCCCCACAGGATGAAAACTCTATGGGCATGAGAAATCCATGCAATGTATCAACAAAACAGTCACTACCTACGCACCCTGGGTGCCCACTGTTTGCTCAGGTGTTCCTATCTCCTGGGATGGCACAGAAAGCAGAGCTCTCCCCTCTCACACATGGCTCTTGCCTATGAGGCTACCTAGCATATGAGGGAGCCTGCTTCTGATATGGCCCCGCTTGACATAGTAATATTCATTTTCACTGGGCTGTATAATAAAGGATGAGATAAAACCTTGAGCAAATAAATGGGCAAAGTTCATGCTCACAGCTGCTCCTCATGGGCCACTTCATACTGACACACCTGCTCTTTTGGCAAGTGGTTTTGCTCCCAGAGGCTCAGACTTCGCAAGGCTGCTGTGGCTGGGCTGGATGATGAATTGGAAGCTCTTAAACCAGCTTCAACGAGAACCATCAGCCCTCAGACCCTGAGAGTCACTTACCCATGACATAATGCTGTCCACACAACAAGCTGCAACTCATTGTACCACTAGCAACCACTCCATCTGCCTCTTGCCTGCCGACCCATTTCTACTGTGATTAGTACTAAACTAAACAAATTTGTGAGCTATCATAGAAAAACATAACTTTATTTTCTCCTCTTCCCCTCCCGGCTCAGACTGGAATCGTGGCAGTAAAAATACAGCAATCCAAGCCTCTGATCGGAAACATTTAAAAGCAGAGTAGCACCATTTGTAAGGAAAGCTGCAACTTTGTATTGGATTAGTTGGTGAAGCTGCTCTGAATGCACAGGCTACCAGGCAAAGATTCGTCTTTCAACACATGCCTTCACGTGTGCACATTTGGGTATGTTATACATACATATCTTTACATACCTCCACTGCAACTTTAACCTTTATGTTGAAATTCACAGTAATGATTAGAAACCTGTGCTGAAACTCATCTAAACCTGTGAGTCTGTAAAAATAAAAGCAAGATCTTAATCTTTGACGCTGGATGAACTAATCTAAAAAAACCTGTGAGTAAGCATATGTGTTCTCACTGACAAAGGGTTTTGCTGAACACTGGAAATTGCAAAAATGGGAAATGGAGATACTGGTATCTTTAGTGAGCAGAACTACCTGCTCCTATTACTTGCAATAGCTGGCTGGTGACACAGGCTGTGATACATTGCAGCACAACGATAACCCTTGCCATAGCTAAGTCTTTAATTATGGAACAGCCAGGGAAAAAAAAAAAAACAAAACAACATGCATCGAGCCTGTGGGGAAAAGAAAACGGTGAGAACAGAGATGCATGCAGCAACCTCAGTGCAGCAGAAATTGTTGTTAAATGTACACAGAGCTCCTGTTTTGTGAGAGAGTAAGGAAGCCTGTTAGTGAGAGAGATGGATTTAAAAGCACATTGAAGATTTTCCTTTATGGAAACACAGTTCTACAGGCACTAGCTGGACAGACTCCAGACAACTACATATCCAAAAAAGCCAGCAAGTCCCAATGAACAGAGCATGCATGTTCCTATAAATACAATGATGCAGTCTTTTTATTCCTAAAAGAAAAATATTTTATTCCACTCTTGCACCCTGAAAAAAATTAGCTGTTCTAAAACCAAAGTAAATCACTGCAGGGGTCTGAGTGTTGTCCCTTACCACCTGCCATCAGTAAGTACTACCTCAAGCAGACAGGCACAATGTGAGAGCTCTTTACTCATTCCAGTGCAAAACTCAGAGCGTCGCTGCACCACTGGGGGCTCAAGCCCAAACAAAAGTGGCACTCGTGTTAAACAGGGGCATTGGGTTAGCAACAAAGGGACCACATCAGCAGCTGCAGAGTTAATGCAACCAGGGCTGTTCTCTCTCAGCTACGTCCGTAACTTGAGCTTCAACAACACAGAGGAGTTTCTCTTGAGCGCAAGGAGAAAGCAGTGCTCAGGTGGAAGAAAGGACATGTATTTAAAAGGGAGAAGGAGCAGAAGAAAAACCAGAGCTATGAGATGAACTCTCAGAGCAGTGCGGACAAATCTTGAGTGGCCAGCCTCCCTCGAGACCTTTTCCAACAAACAAATGCTAGTTATACCTTGTAATCTATATCATGAAAACAAAAAGCAACACACTCTCCAACTCCAAAAATTCCATTGCAAATCAGACAATCTGTGTTCTGACATATTACGCGTACATTAAAAATACCTTCCTCTCTCTTCCCCATACCCATGCCTGTTTACGGACCTCCTGACAGCCAGCTCGTACAGCGATGAGGTAACTCCAGGTACCAGTGTTCAGCTCCCTGACTCAGATTTACAGGGACAATCTGTATCACAGCAGCCACCCCGCTACTTGCTATATACCTTTTCCTTTCTATCTTTTTCTACCTATCAATTTCAGAGACTGTGAACAAGAAATAAAGAAACTTTGTTCCCTTCGCAGGCCAACACCACATCTAGGCCAATAATAAGTTGCACCCAGAGAGCAGCCCATAGCTAGCTTCTAAATGTACCCACATGGGCTGCAGTTGCCCACTCTCACTGTTAAGTGCCACGCTGGTGCAGACAGCAATAGACTAAATAAGCTGCGATGGCCAAGCAGCAGGGCCTGACTGAGCTTTGCAAGCAGAAGGGGTACAGTCACACGGAGCCTTTGGTCTGCTCCTAGCTGTGCGCTAGGGTTATGACTCCCTGCTGCACCCACACAGCCTTTGGCAAAAATGAGACTTCAGGCTTCTGAAAACTTTAGGTTTGCATAAACAGTCCGTACCTTGTTATTCTGTGTGATATGCAAGAGCTTCTGACGATGTTTGTACAACTAGTAGCTGTCACAGTTTCGTTCCATTTTTGCACCATTTCAGCTAGAATTTGGTGGCTTTATTCAAAGATGCTTGAAGACCAAAAACAAAACCAAAAACAACCCCACCACTGACAGGAGAAAATACAAAGGAGTTATTCAGTTAAATTTTACTCATACTGATGCAACAAATCTTCACTTCTGCAAATCCACCAAGTCTGGCTGAACTTTTGCCTCATTTTCTTCAAGTTTCATGCAGAAAACAGGCCTCCAGACTACTTGGGAATGGTTTTGTCCTGTTAGAAGTACTTGAACCATAGATGAAAAACTTCAGCTCCTCTTAATCTCCACACCCAGGGGATGACCACTCGCACATCTCTGCAAGGCAACATGCTGCAGCCAACTCGTCTGCTGTCACTTAGGGTAAACTGAGATTGCAGGTGGGGGATTAGCAGCAGGGACAGGCAGATCCTCAATAGGCAAAAGATGCTGTTCTCATGACAGAATCATTTTCAAGGGAAAGCCTTGCGAGAAATCTCCCTTTCCCAATTATGTCAAAACACGATTTTGTCAAGTCAGAATCTTGTCCAACATTTCTCATCGCTGGCCCTCTGGAGGAAATACAATGGCACACTTCCTTTTTAAATTATCACAGAGCCTTAAAAAAGGCTCATCACCAGGCAATTTCAGGAGACAACAGAACTGCAGAACAGGAGAACTGCCCAAGGAGGAGCTTGTGGTTACAGGACAGGTTACAGCTATCTCCTTTCAGTTGGAGCTGAAAGAGACCAAGCCCGTCTCTCAGCACAGCCACCCTGCTAATGCCCAGGCTCATTGCTTAATCCTATCTCAACATCCTGCACAGTGTCCTTCCTAGCAAAACACGAAATCAGCAGGAAACAGAGATGGCTTGTGGACTACGTGCTCCTGAGTGCAAGCCTTCTCATTCACAGCAACAGTTAAACGTCACACAGAATAAAGGGCTTGAAAGAAGGGACAGTTTGCCCCTATGCTTCTGGCTCTTCTCCTCACTTATGTACCCTATCCTTCCGGAAAGCAGGGTTGCTTTCTCACTGGTTAGAAGAGGGATGAAATTGGAGCTTGAACAGATGTTGCAGGGCTCGTGATAGTGAGCGATTTCCATTAACATACAGAGTACACTAATAATCGCTGAGGAGGCAGAGGAGCCCAATTTGCATGGCAGCCCTCCCGACCCCAGGCAGGAAATATGCCCAATCAATTCAGAAGAACAGTGGTTGCAGGTCAGCAGAGTAACGCTGGGATTAGAAAGCACATCATGGCAATGAATTACCTGCTGATTAAAGCTGCTAGAGATAATTTCAATTACCTGCAGCTCTGAAAATCAGCCTATAGAAAGCCCAAAGCCCATCTCATGCTGTAGCCACAGCATGACAGGCAGCCCCACAGCACTCCAATGCGTGAATCGAGTCCCTCCCCACAACCTCGCCAGAACAAGCCCTTCCCCAACAACAAATAGAGCAACTCACACTGCCAAAAATTCCTTCCATCTGCTTTTCATATTTCTCTACAATGGAAAAATAGATCCTTTGCTATTTTTAAAACAGACTTGGTTTGCTGTCTTAACTTCTTTGCTTTTTAATTAACATACTTACTTCAGTACATACATGCCACTAAGAAAACAGTCTGTAAATACAGAGAAAACCTGGCTCAAGAAATCACAAGTGACCCTAGGACCAGTGGGAGGCAAATCCCTCATCTACTCTCTACACTGGAAACACTCCATATAAGCAGTTGCAAAGGCAGGAGGGGAAGAAGAGGTAGCTTTGGAATTAAGAACCTCAATTTTCCCAAGAATTTCACTATTCAAAGATTTTTCAAAAAAAAAAAATTTTTTTTTAAAAACAAACATATAATACCAAAAGATGTGGATTAGAAAGCAACTACAGAGGCAAACCTGAGAGTTAAAGCTGAGGTGGAGTGGAAGAGACATAATACAGCAGTAAGTAGTTGAGGCAGCATCCCTTCAGTCTAGATAAGTTACAGCCAGAACATCACGTCTGACCAGGTCTTCAATCTGATTTCTTTGAGTCCAAATCAGTGACATGCTGATAAGCTTCAAAATCTATTCTGTTTGGCAGGAGTTGAAGATGCTCAACAGTTTTTAGGACAGATGTTCATAGCCAAGATCTTAAGTAATACAGAAAAATGACTGATTTTCTGTTCTGATTAACAAAATAAGCCCTTGTGTTTATGGGGAAAAAAAAAAAAAAGTGTTTCTTCTGCAAAAGGATGTAGAAGTTTTTATTATTATTATTATTATTATTAGAAAGGAAAATACATAAAAATATCATTTCTTTTGACATTTTTCAGGGGAAAAGCCACTTAAAGTCCTGTCCTTATGTAATTAACAAGCCACACTGATGTAAGAATACACAGCATATCCAGTGTATTTCATTAATTAAAAAAAAATATATCAAACAGAAAAACACTAACTTGTCTCATGCTTCAAAATCTGTATTCATGCATGAACTTATATATAACAAAGGAAGGGATTGAATAAGTTTTTATCCCCTTCTTTTGTCGGTTATACTGCTGCTTTATTTCTAAAGCGGGTGCTTTATCATCATGTGAGTGAACTACCAAAAACTTGATCATGAAGTGTCTGGGATTAATATCATGTATGTACATTGTGTATTAGCCAGTACACATGTTAATGTAGAAGTTAGAGCTGTCAAAAGAACAGCAAAGATAGAAGACAATAATGTAGCAGTTTTGAAAATAAACCTACTTTGCTTAGACCTACAGGTCTCATTAGATCCATAGGATTCAGGCACCAATTATGGAAACTAAAATCTCAGCCTTGGGCTCTGCTCCAAGACCATTCATAGGATTCATTCACATGTTGCAATATGAGTTAATTTACTGGGTATTTTGCTTCTTCTGCACTAGTGCAAAATGACAGTGATAAGAAATCTTTCCTCTGGATTGTTTATCCACACCTCCACTAACAGAGCTCCCACTGAAATGTAAAAACAGATAGGCTTGCTCAGGGATCTCAAAAACAGCAAAGCTCCAATGCTTTCAACCACCTGGGTCACAGTCCAGCTTCCTTGTGCATTCACTCCTAAACCAAAAGCAACACCTGTGTTTTTTTAACTAGCACGGGGCCACAATCCTGCAATCGGATCTGCATAGGTGGGTACCTGCACATATAGAATCCCTCTGAAGTTGCAGGCACAGAGGTCCACCTACGCAGATCTGATTGCAGGATCAGGAGATTGGCTGCAGTCCACGGTAAGGGCTTGTCTACATTTGGGTTATGGGGCTTGGAGTTGTTTTGTTGTTGTTGCTTGGTGTTATTGCTTTTTTTTTTTGTTTTGTTTTGTTTTTAAACTATGATAACTACAGTTCAGCAAACATTCAAAGCAGGAAGGCTGTCCTGATATAAAAAGGGATTCATATCACTGCCTTTCACCTCTGTTTCACCCCGCTAGACACTTTACTTACAGAGAGCAACTGAGTAGCACAACTACTGCAGACAAAGCTATGAAGCTGTTGCACCATTTTAATTTTGCAGTAGCTCCTCATGTGGAGACAATTCTGGAATCAACACAATATTATTATTTTTATTCCACAATAATTATGCTGCTAGTAATGCTGGCAACCTATTCCATAGTAACTAAATCACAGCAGGATATCCTATATAGAAAAACTAAGACAGTTAAGCATCCCACCACCACTGTACCCACCTAATATACCAGACCATAAGGAACATGGGATAGACCTGAATGCCTGTTGAAAACAGTAGGAGGCTTCCCAAAGACTTCAGCGGGCTTTGGCTGAGGCACTGTGTATTTTTAAACAGGAGTCTGAAAAAAATAATCATGCAAAACTGAGCTGCAAGCCTGCAGGCATTCAGACACATGAGTAATCCCCCCCAAATCCAGTGGGACCCTTGCATTCGTAGAACTGCGTTCTTAGTACATCAAGAGCAGCCAGAGTAAATTATTAACCCTAAACTTTCTTACTGAGAGGCAGCCCAAGAGAAAGTCTAGAAGACTGCTCAACCACAATATTCATCTTGCTTTCACCTACCATCCTCTCTTACATTGAGCAATATGAATTTAGTGGTTTGAATTAAGTATTCTAAGGTGACAAGCACTGCAATTAATTTCTTTCTAAATAGAGGAATAACTGTTACTACATACAAAGTTTGTTTCATGATGGATTTATTTTGTGGCTGTTTAAATTTAAGCATCAGTGAATTTTTTTTTTTTTTAAGGATAAAATCTTTCCATCTAAAAATTCTAACCAGATGTGGATTTCAGATTTCCAAATTTGGAAATGTTCAATCCGAGAGCTGTTGTTTTAGACTTTTAGCCATGATCATCAATGTAAACATAAAAGTTCTCAATTATTTTACCCCCAAGCTATCGAGAGACTCACCCTATATTTGGCCAAAACTAAGTACAGGTCCATAAAAATCTCAGTAGATGTTTACAGTAGACAGGCCTAAGTCATGGGACTTCAGATCATACAAGTTTTGCAAAATTCTGCTAATTTGGTTATGAAAGTTCAGAAAAATTATCTGAGGTAAATTTAATGTACGTGAGTATGGTAAAGACAAGTTTCAAAATTGGTTATATGCGTCTTCCCTCCTCCATTTGCATCACAAATGGCAAATTTATAAGAGAGGAGAATATATTCCTTACACCAGCAGGGTTGATAATCGCTAATCTTGGTCTTCTGAGATGTTGT
>JAOWBP010000001.1:59198143-59218289 GCA_028571105.1 Tragopan temminckii | reverse complement strand
TGTAAAGATGAGCAATCATTTCCTGCACCATCAGTTCCATCTGTCCCATGCATCTCCTTCCTTAGCAGAACAGAAATAAGAAAATACTCCTTTGAAACACAGCTTTGGCATTCTACTAACTATTGAAAGGGGGAGGGGAAATCACTATGTTCACGCTACTTAACTCAATCTGTCTGTCTATGAAATTATGAGGTCAAACTAACTTGATTCTTACCAGTTCAGTAGTACCTTTACAGCATGACTGATTTCTGTTCTCCTTCCACTAATCAGTCTTTTCTTTCCTTCTTCACTCATCTCCTCAATCCTTACAGAATTTGCTTTTCCTCCTTGGAAACTAAGTTACCCAATGTTTCAAACACCTCAGACAACAAACACAGACCACTTTGCCCTTACATGTTTAAGGACCACTGCATACTGTACAGACAGCTAACAGTTAAAGCCTCTTAGTACAGTAAGACAGTAGAGTAGCATTCCTCATTTATTGCCAGGAGAAACTGAGGCACAAAAGAGAAGCACACAGGGGACTCAAGGAAAAATCTGTAAGAAAACAGTATAACACACACCATATGATGATGTATATAATGTAGATATATAACATAGCAATATTAGTAACATACATAATAGCAAAACAATATGATTCCAAATTTATGAGCAGAAATTTCAGTGGCAATTATTAATGAAAATTCTAATTGGTTTTAATTGTAACAGATTAAATCCCAAGATTAGATAAAACTGCTCACAAAAATTTTGGATTTTACAGATGAAAAGAAACAATGTATATTCCAGAGATATGATACTGAAGCTTATCCTCTTGTAAACAATCTCACTGAGCAAATCCAACGTAATGAAAGTTCTGAATCATATTTTTCCAAAATCAGCTGCAAAGACCTAAGTAATGATCAAAATGAACAGTGTCTTGCATGATGTATGAAAAGAACTCAGGCAGCAAATGGACTTGTAACACTCCTTCTAGACACTGTAAGCCCACCATCCTGCAAACAGCTCCTGAGTTGAAATTCTGGAAAATGTAGATTCCTCAGCAACAAGAAATAGCCTTTCATACAAACATTAGGCTGGCTGTCAAACCCTTGGGTTCATTAGAGCAGCTTCTCCTGCTGACCTAATCATAATCGTGAAACCAGCATAATCATGAAACATTTTCTGCCAAGAGGATCGTGAAGACCAAAGCTCTCTTTAAAGACTGGCAAGCAGATGTACAGAAAGAGTCACAGCTTGTTTGGTTTGAGGTTTGTTATTTGTGTTTTTAGGTTGTGTTTTTCTAAACTGAGGTATGACATCGTTTAAATGCTCAAGGCATGACTAAGAGGGGTCACAGCATTGCTGTACTGAAGTGTCTGCTCAGTGACCCCATGCTACCTCTGAGTGGTAGGTCTCAGTCCACCTGGAGGCTCAGGAACTCCTTTTCAAGTCAGCTCAACCCAACAGTCAACCACCAGGCCACAGCTGCTTGTCTCCATCTCCCACAACCCAAATGGTAACACTTTCTTTCTTTGATTCACATCCTGAATCCTTACTGGTAAGGCAGGTTCTACAGGCCAGACGTTGACACCCTTTACACCAGCAAGTACATCTTTGTATGGTCTGGCAGCTTGGGTGATGCTAATGGTCTGGCATAAGTGGAAATGGCCCTGCAGTCTGAGTTCAGTGAACAGTTCTGCTCACAATGCCCTGAAAAGAGAAAAAACCGTATGGCAGCTATTGCCATGCCTATTGTTAAACACTTGATTAAATGTGATGCAGGTGCCCAGTGCGCTGAACTGCAACAAACCAGGTTGCTGTTCCCCTCTTAGAATGGCACACTCTAAATAAGCTCTTCCCTTTTCATCACTGCTCCCCTCTGCCTCCCATTCCCAATTAGAAAAACAGAGGAAACGACATGGATTTTCTTTCTAACACCTTTAGAAATAGTGTTGAGAACACAAAACCAAAGCTGCGGATACAAGCTCCAGTTCTGCCCAGCAGATCACTTCCCTGGGAGCCCACACTGTTTCCTGTTCCATGGTGCCCAAGCAGAGGCTGAGCTATTTTCCAAACAATTCAGAGAAGACAGCCAGCAGACCTTTGTCATCCAGCTGTTACACAACTGCACAAGAGGGAAGGAAGGTTGCCCCTCTCTGACCACATCATATGCAAAGACAGCTTTGCTAATGCGGTATCCAGGTTTACAGTGCTCCACAAAGAAAGGAATAGGAGATCACTCAGCTGCTGGGCCATCCAGGAAAGGTTGGCAATGGGGCAGGAAGGCCTGGAAAATCTAACAGGAAAATAAGGAAAGTCTGTCCTATTAGCATTTCAACATCCTGTGGGGAACAACCCTTGGTTGTCATTTATGGATGAGAAAGGGACAAGAAAACTCTGAGAATGAAGCTCAAAACAGTGATGTAAACAAAGTCTTGAAGGTTCAGGCATGGCTGCTCCTATGACTGGAAAGCAAGTCCCTACTGTTCCATCAGCACACCAGGTGCCAACATCTGGCACAGCCGGCTTAAGACAAGGAGTTTCACCCTGCTCATGAAATACTTACAGGAGCTGGAGGAAGAATGCAAGTACTGATGGACTAGCATCCAGCCTGACAAACCACAAATCTGCAGTAGATATCCAGCTAGCTGGGTATCCCACCTCTCCTCCCAGTTGCAGTGTCTTCACAAGACGTGATCCAGGCTGTTCCTCATAACTCCTCCATAGATTAAAAGGGCTGCAGGTGCAGATCTACAGACATGTACAGACTTACTGCTGTCTTCTGGATAATACAGCTGTATTAGCAGTGTGCTCCACGGACCCAGCCACTCTGACAAAAGTACACTCCTGCTGAAAATGTATGCTTTGCTAGTGGACAGAGGTGATCTTTACAGTGCTAAAGCTTTGTCACATGGCCACATTTATCTTCAGACCACTCTGTCAACATGCTCTGTCTGCTATTCTTGTCCGTGTAAAGCACTGATACAGCTTCAAAAAGATTTTCCTTCCTTTCTCTGGCTTGCACTCCCACACTTCAGGAAGCTGTTTGAGCTTCCCCACCTCTCATTTTCTAATCTGTGTGCGCACACTCACACACACTCCCCAGCAGCTCTGCTTCAAACCACAGGTGGCCAAAAAAAACACCACTTCTGCAAGACTGTGGGAGTGAGGAGGGAAACAAAAAAATGGGCAGCATCCTTATGTGAGACATAAGTGCTAAACAAGCCCAGTTCCAAACAGTGCAGAGCAAGATGCATTTGTACTCACCACAAAATGGCTACATGCGCAAGCAAAATTCTTCAGGGTTCCCCTGGGCAATGAAAGCTCTTCCAGGAACCTATCCCCCTGCCCTTTCTCAAGGCATTTAAGAACTAGGGATATTCCACAGGCAAGGAAGGATGCTCAAAGTGAGCTCCCTCCCCCAGCACTTCCACCACTTTTTATATATATGTATTTTTTAAAGCTTGAGTGTAGCTCACGCAGCTCCTAACTTCCAAAGGAATTCTCAGTTCCCCAGTAAAACAGATGGAAACAACCTCTGGTGGTAAGGGGAGATGACAGAAAGAAGTGACCTTAGAAGAGTTAAGAATTATTATTTACAGAGCTGCAAACATCCTTCTACACACAGACACACCCCCACACACCACCTTTCCTTTTCTGCTGTACTGGACCCAAGTAATAATTGCACAATAACACTGCTTGAGCCAATCTCAATTCAAGGATGGATCCAGCCAAAATGATTCTCAGGTACACAAGCAAGCCCAGCAGAGGCAGCTCCAAAAATCTCTGTCCAGCTGCTCAAACAACCTGATGCAGATCTGTACAAGCAACTGTTGCAGCTTGGAATGTGCCTGTTCTCAAACAACGTGGCAAAAACTTGCTACTTCCAACCTAGGAGAGAAAGGGAGCAATCCCTAGAAGCCAACAGCTAGGCTCTGTTTGCTAACAGAGCTGAGAGAAAGTCTACTAACAGTGAGGCAACAGTGCATTTTGGATGTAAATAGGTTGCTCCAAAAGTAATGCCTCCTATTTATTTCCATGTAAACTGTAACAGATACAAGGAGTACAATAATACTATTTGATAGAGCAAATTCTCAGCTACAAAACACCATTTTTCAACATAGTCACCACCATTACCTACGCATTTTCACCAGCAATGAACAAGAACCTGCATGCCATGCTTGTAAAAATCTGCAAGGCCACCTGGACCACGGCTTGTCTTTCATGTTGCTGTCGCCCCTGCTGAAATGCACTACTCACCCCCTCACTGTGCTCACATCCACTGCTTTGTCTCCATAAACGTTAAGCGAGCATCAATGAATGTCAACACATACCATTTTTTTCCACATGGAAGAAATCAATGACACACTGTTGCTTCATACACACTTCCAGGTTAGAGGCCATTTTGTCAGAATGCCCCTCTGCTACCATCTGTCACACAGTAACAAAATGTAATGGAACACTGGTGGGAAGGTTCAGCCTCAAGTGCTGTACCACCAACATCCACCTCTGATGCCGCTCGCCAACATAATAAAATAGAAGGCATTACTTTCAGGGCAGCCCTCGTATTTCAGAGAAACATGGAGGGTACCACAGTCATACAAGCAGGGCTTGCATGGAAGCTACCTTTCTAAATCAGGTATTTTTGTTTTTACATAATTTGTTTCCATCAAAATAAATAAGTAAGTAAATAAAATCCTTTCTTTCAGATGTTTAGCAATTGTTCTTGATGATTACAGTGTTCCAAGAAATATCTGTAAATAGCCAAGTCTTCTAGCTAAGGTTTCTTTTCTAACCTAAAAAATAAAAATAAAATAAAAAAATTCAGCACTGGACCTCTTCACTGCCTGGTACCAGCTGTCATTCTATCCACATTGAACTGGTCTGCAGTACTACTAGTCTACCATCACATTACCTTTGAATGGAGCACAGTTGTCTATGGAGAGACGAGAGAAGGAAATCATATCTCCAAGATGTCACCAGAGACAAAACCAAGAAAGATGAGCGCTGTAAATATGCGAGAAACCAATTTAACAACAAAAGGAGATTTCTTCCAATACATGCAAAGAACTGATAACAGAATAACAGCCAGATGAACAAGTAGAAGATCAGGCTGAATGGTGCTTTGGTCAACCTTATCTAGTGGAAGATGTCTCTGGTCAAGGCAAGGAGCTGGAAGTAGATGATCTTCAAAGATCCCCTCTAACCTAAACTATTCTATGATACTATGAATGAAAGATGGGTGGATAGCAGCCAACCAACCTAATGAAGTAGCTGCTGCACCAGTCTCATATTTGTCTGAGAAATCTCCTTTCGCATTTCACAGGAGACAAGAATGAAGAGGGGGGGAAAAAAATGAACACATCCAAAGTATGTGAGCCTAGTTTTCCAACTTGCATGTAATACAGAAGCTTCGGAGGAAAATATGACTCCATGTGATGCACTGAGATGGGGCAGTTAGGCAGCCTTTCATCACAGCCAGCATCCATCCCTTTCTCCCTTCTCCCCCATCAACAATGTACATACATCTAGGAGAGTTGACTTATCCAGGTAAGTTCAGCCTTAAAATCTGCCAGGCCTCAAGTTGTGAAGTCTTGACCTGGTGCTGGAGAGAAAGCAGGCAATCAGGCAGTGAGTCACATCTTGCAGCTGCAGGGAAGCAGCAGAGAGGCTGCTGTCCACTGCTCAAGTGTAATACTGGTCAGCAAGTAGTATCCCTCCCCAACCATCTGCCTATATGACAGACATCCAGCAGACTCAAGATACAGCATCGGCACAGCTGTAGGCAGTCACCAGCCTCACTTGAGGCTAGACATGGAACGGGGACAGCTAGTTGGACTGGGAGTCGAGAACAAAATAAATACTGAGGGTCTATCACCTGCGTGTCTGGCAGGTGTCATAGGGAGGATGTAAAACACTGGTTTAAAACATGCAATGGACTCCTCTCACAGCCTCCATCTGGCCTTCAATTTAATATATTAAAAGAAAGAGTAAAGCTACTTAGTACTGCCACCATTTCCTATTTTTGTTGCTGTTGGTACAGTCATCTGCAAAGCTAATGAGAAACTGTCGTTATTAGAAAATGTCTAATTTCAGAGGGAAAGGTGTTGCTTCAGTCAACTTCCTTGAGTCTAGAAAAACAAATTAAGAATGGAATTCTTAAATGCTGATTCATTCTGCTTTGTACAAGAATACCTCAAAATAAAAACAAAAGAAACTGACTTTCCTCTTCGCAAATGCTTAGGAATCTGACCAGACTTCCAAGTTTTCTTAACCAATGACATTTTTTTTCATCCCACATTTGAACTCTTGGAAAAGGAGTTATTTAAAAAGCAGTAATATTACCTGTGTATCAAGTCCCTCAGCTAGCTATCAGCTGGAAAGCACTATTTCACACTAAAATCTAGACAAATCTCCAGTGCTGGGGTAATATAAGCTGACAGCTCAACAGTTCTACATTGTAGAATTTTTAGTATTAATTTTCATTAAATTTTAAATTCATTATCCTGGACATGGCTGAGGCCTACTTTCATGCATGAACCAACACACCAGTGCCTTTGAGAGTCTTCTAATAACAGAAGGTTTAAAAAAAAAAAAAAAAAAAAAGTGAACTGTCCAAAAACTATATCCAGGCACTGTTAAATCATGTGTCCTACTGACTGTAATCCAGCAACATTAATTATACCGGTAGGGGTTACAGTAAGATCGCTATTAATTACTCGCACTACAGAGGCACAAACAGTTTCTACTGAAGATCAGATTCCATTTTGCTAGGCATTACGCTTTATGGAGGGGCAATCACATTAAATAACTTCAAGGTCACAGAGCATGAAGCAGCAGAACAGAGACTGAACTAAAACCTTTTGTACCTCTGTACAATACCTTTAACCCAAACCTATCCTTCCTGTTCATGATAATGCATACATGTGCCAGACTGGCAAATTTTTACAATCACATCACAAGGCTAGCATAGAAGATTTAAGAAAAATAAACTAAAACCTATGAGCTGGCCTACTTTTCAATAGAAAGGATGTCACAAACACCCTTTATGCCAAAGCTAATACAAGGCATATATTGAGTTCACAGGAAAGCTGTGGTGATGTGGCTCACAAAGAGCTAACATTTATGGGCTGAATGCATAATTTCCATGTTTGCATGTTTAGGAATACAGTTTTAATAGATAATTGAAACTCTGAAATGACATCTGGATTAGGCACATGGGATGAACTCCCTCCCCTGACCCAGAGAAGCTTCACGCTTTGATGCACAGTTAAGCAGGTCCAGTCTGTCTGTCAGCCCTGGCAGTACAGAGCAGCATAAATTTGCAATCATAAAGCAGGAGGGGAGTAGTGGTTGCTGTTCTCAGTCTACCTCAGAAGACTCAACACATGCAAGCACCTTCTCATTTTAAAGCAGTATTCTCCTACAATTAAGGCTAAAAGGCACAGCTAAGATATGTTCAGAAATGCAAAACAACCCACAGCTCAGTTGGAAATCTACAGATGTCAGGCAGCAGGGCCTGATGCCGACAGCAGAAGGTTCCTTCATACCTCCAGGCAACACCTCTACCCTTCATACAAACTGCCTGTGCTGCTTGAGATGCTTGGCCTCTGCTGGTATCAGAAAAGGGAAAACGGTTTCCTAATAAGGAACCACATTTTAACAGCCAAAAATTAACACTGACCAGTTTTCCTGAAGTCACTCTGTTGAATGTAAAGGGACAGTCCTTGTAATGAAAACAAGTGGGAATCTTTAAGAGCCTTGGTTGTGATTTCAAGTGACATGCATCTAGCCAAAGCCTTACCCAGAATTTCATCAGCACATTAATCCCAGATCAACTGGCACAGCCACTAAAAACATGTGCCCTGCCCTCCTGTACCCATCTCCATGTGCTAGCACAGGCTGTTCACCTTAATCCAGACCTACTGCCCTATCCAGCACATGGCTGCACAAACATCCGTGCCAGCACAAGGGAGGAGGAAGGGGAAGGGTGGGACAGATCCTGCATGGAGCTACCACCTTATCCTGAACAAACGTCCTCAAACTACTTCTGCAGCAAAATAACAATGATGCACTGTTGTAATGCCTCTAAAGAATGGTTAGAGACCCCCATCAAAGCAATCAACTAAACATCAGCCTGAAGCTGACATGGCAAATATTCCTTCACAGACACTACCCAAGGAAGGAGAGAAGGTGTGACTCCATACCATAAAAGAATGCAGGAACTTGCAGACCCAGTGAAGGATGAAAATCCAGGCATCCTTATCTAGTCGTTACTTTCCCTTGCCTACTATATCTTGACTCTTCTTCATAACATGCTAAGATCCCCACTTCTAGTAGTACCAAATCTCTCTGTGCTTCAGAAGGAAACAGTTCTATACAGAAGCCCTCACCAAACAGCTTACAGCCCAACAAGGTAGCCTGCAATGTCCTACCTGCACTTATCACTAACAAAGAGGGCAGAATTTCAGGAGAATAACCTTATCCTGTAAAAAGGGAATTGACAGAACATGTAAGTAAGAGCCAAAAAGGAGACTAGACAGTAGTTGGCCATGAGAGAAACAGATGTCTCAGCACAAATTACTCGTACCTGGAAAAATGTTTGGTTTCTAGGGCTTCTTAACAAGCCACGGCCAGCAGAATTAACTATGGATGACAGTGAGACCTGAGTGCAACAAACGGAGAGAAGGATGTTAACGACCTGGCCATGCGAGCAGCCTGCTACTTTTGCACATTGAGATCTGAGCATTGCCCTTTCATTTAAGGCAAATGCTATGCAAGCCAGCAGCAATGGGAAGTCAGAAAGGTTACGATTACCCCTTCATCTAACAAGCTGTTAAGAAATCAAAGTTAAGGTACTTTCCATTAATAGTCTACGCCACTCCTAGTTTACCATTGTATTGCCATATAGGTTATTAAATCCTAGCTTTTTTTCCCACTGGGAAGAAAAGATCAGATAGAGACTATCACCACTTTTTAAAACCAGGTGTATCATTTAACTCCTGTTTCAAGTAACTTGAAGAACAAAAAGACCTTGCAATTACCAAAGGCTGTGTTTTCCCAGTTATTTTGCCACCACTATTTTCAGAACTGGGCTTCAGTGATGTGAAAGAAGAGGTAAAAAAACTTTAGCTACTTGAGAAAAAAAAACACAGTGAGGAGTCTGTACATGAACGAGCATTTGGAAATACAACAAAGGAGAAGGCAGAGCACCAAAAAAGGCTGACATCAGAAAATTTAGCCCTGCTTCACCCAGACTAAAAATACAGTGGCATTACAGAGTGCACAGTTAACTGCTCATTTGTTCACAGCCATTGTTTCAAGCACCCAGTTCTATGACGTCTCAACAAGATTGACACCCAAAGCATAAGGAAATCCAAAAGTCAAAAAGTTGAGTGCAGTGCAAACAGATACCACATGTCATAAATTAAAGATAATCCACAGCACTCAGGCAAACAAGACATTCCATGACCAGAGGAATGCATAATTACTGTGCTCTCACAATGAACTGGGAAAGCTTACATACGTGAGTCTGCATGTGGCACATGGACATACTGTAATTCTGCATGAAATTATAAAATTACGTTCCTTGTGTTTAACACTGGACAACAAAATCCCCTCAGCTACTAGCGTCTTTTGAGAATATTCACAGGGCTTTTTTATTATACTCATGTTGGTAGCAGGTATAACATTTCAGATGTTCAGGCTGTGTGGTCAAGGAGGAGCCCATGGCAAGGGGACAGCAAGTTAGGTGGCACTTCAAGGCTGGCTTGCTTACATGTCAGCTGCAGGACTTGGCAGAGGACACACAGGTATTTGCAAGGTTTTTTTCTTTTAGCCAGCTCACCTTTGTAGTTTTAATTGCTCACTATCTGCATTAGCGCAAGACAAGCATGATCTGGAAAATAGTTCACTTGTGCCAAAGGAAAACATTTTGTCTACACAAGGTCCCAGGAGAAGGTCCTGTCTATCAGCTTACTCATTTCTTAATCGTTAGTGTAGAAAAACGAAATCTAGGCACTTCGTAAATAACACTTCCTCCTCAATTTTCTCAGCTGTTAGGAACCTGAAAAGAAGAGTCAGGACAAAAAGCAAAAAGACCAAACTACCAAATTAAGATAGTCACTCCAAAGCAAGTTGCACGCATGCTGATGGCATAAATTAATGGAAGTGCTGGACCTGTCCCTGTATTGTATAACACCTGTTCATCAGCAATACAGTCATGCAGCTGCCTGTTTGTCATCCAAACAAATGCATCCTCATCTTGCAAGGAACTGTGTTCACTTGTCTCTTATCAACCATCAGAAGAGGTGTGGCTGGCACAGCACATAGCATTTGGATTATCTAAGAATCTAATTATTTTTTCCACCCTCTATCAGCCAAATCTTGAGAAGAACCTAGAGAAATAAAACAGGTCAAAGCCCTTTATGCCAATAAATGGCATCACAGCTCAGGAGGAGAATCAAGGACAGGAAAATCCCCAAGAGTGTTCTGGAACAAAATTCACTGAGAAGTACTTCATAATCTGAAGAACATTCGTCTCACGAATTTCAGATGGTCAGGCTGCCTCTGCTGAGGAAATACCAAAACAATAGCAAGAAACAGAGCAGAAGGCCTGATTCATGCAAGCGATTTTCTCAACTGCTACTTTTCCACCTGTCAGAGGTATCAGCGGAGAGTGCAGCATCAAAGTATGAGAAGCCTAAACGAAAACAGAAATACAGTAGATCTGGTCAGACCAAGGGTCTGCGAAGGCCAGCACCACATCTCCAGTAACAGCCAGTAAGAAATGCTCAAGGCAAGAACATAAGAAACAAACTCTCTCACGCATGCTTCTCCAGCAATTCATAAGTTTGATGTTTTCTGAGCCAAGGACTGCATCTTTACCTCTGCAATTCATGGTCTCACATAGATTCAATCTAATAAAAACCATCTACTGAAAATCATCTCCTTTTTGGTCCTGCATTGTAACTTCTGGGAGTAAATTTGATAGCTTCACTGTATGAGGTGTATGCTGGATATTTCCATTCGACCCTCCTAGTTTGCTAGATTTCTCGAACAAAAAATAACCATTCCTTATTCAGCCTCTCTTTGGCTATTAAGACCTTCGTAGGAGAATGCTCATGATTTTCACAGGACTCTGCAACAGGCCCCAACGTGGAAGGAGTTTGCTGTGACAGGAACTCCTTTTCCTCCTTAAATCCCTCACTTCCAATCCCACCCTATTTTCCTTGCTCCCATTTTCCTCCCTCCACTAACTTGAGAAATTTGCTACAGTCCCATAGATGGCTTAGAGCAGGTAACTAGAAACATGGACACCAGATCCACATTTGGTTCCAACAGCTACCTATCTATCCAGGCGTAGAGGGCCATCCCACGTGAAAGCTTGTACCTTGCGGCAACGCTGAGTAAATTTCTGTGTATTTAGCTTATGAAGACAGATGGGCTCAGAGCAGCATAAGCATGGAGCTCTAATGGAAATCAAGACAGAAGTTTCAGCCTTGAAATGCTTGCCTACATAGACTCTTTCATCACCATACAACCCTTTGCCTCTTAGGCAGGAGCAGTAGGACTGCAAGGTACTCAGCCGGTACTCATTCCATTAGCACGAAGGGAGACCACTAGCGATGGGACCAACCAACCTAAGGATCACATAATGTCCCAAGAGAACAGTGAGAGGGGAGTCTCAGGCAGGCAGCAGACAAAAGAGCCTGAGGAGACCATGCAGAGAGAGCACGGTGTTATTTTTCTGCAGCTCTAAGTGCCAAGGAACTATGTGAAGACACTCAGCTCCACACTAATGAAGAAGAGCAATCACAGCTCCCTCTTACTCAAAGGAAACTGGCTGCAGCAACAAACACATTAAAACACTGAGCTAATGGAGACTTTCAAGTACCTTTGAAAACATACACCTATACTAGAGGATGAATGTTAAAATCTGTTCTTTCAAAGGTTTTTTTTAGAGTTTTTTGTTTCATTTGGAACCTTAAAGCTTGTTCTGCATCTATGATGCCTTCCCCTATTGTCTGCAAAGCCAAATATTGAGGCTGAACTGGAGAAATACCCCTAATGTCAGCTCATTTTCTACTGCTTCGGCCCTACATTGCTAATGAAGATGGGTCATACCACTAACCACTAAAAGAAAAATCACAACGAAGGATAACCTGAGGAAGCCAGAAAAAGCTTCTAATGCTGTATTTCTAACCCACTTCATTTAAATGTGAACCTAAACAAGTGTACTGAGACCCAGTCATAGCTGTAATAGAAAAAAAAAAAAAAAAAAGGAAATGTAAAGGTAAATACCAAGTACAAAACTATACCAAAGCATGAATAAAAGTCATACCATTTGAACTAGTGGGACCCACTGTTGTATACCTAAGCCCAAGCTTGCCACAGAGTCAAGACCGCTTTAGACAACAAGTACAGAGAGTATTTTCTCCTTTCTATTTAGCCAATATATCCATTACAAAGCTGGAAAATGCTCTGGAGCTGCAGAAATGGAAGTCTTGTTTTCTTACTCCAGTCAATAAATAAATACAAGGAGTGAGGAACTAAATGCCTCACTAAATCAGCAAGACAAGCAATCAGTGCAATCACAAAAAAAAAATAAATTATTTACTTAAAAAGAAAACTTGAATCAATTAAAAAATATGTCAAAATGTATCAGATGCTTCCTTCTCAAGTATAAATATCTATTTATTTATTTAAGATCACTTTTAATTCTCAGGGTTTGGGGGACACAAAAGGTGGTTGTACACATAACTACATTTCACTGCAAAGCCAAATACAGTCTATCACAAATAGCACGTTAAAAAATAAAAATCAATCATTCATCAAATAAAGTAATACATTATTTTCCAAAATCAAAAGATTTAACAAAAAGCTAAGGAAAACTATGAAGCTATGTAATTACTTACATAGATACTTATGAACGCTGTATAGGTTAGCAGAAAGGAGAACTAGATTTAGGCTAAAGACAATGTTTAGCTGCACATCAGTGTTTTAATGGCTCTCCACGGATGTGAATTCAGTCTTTCTTTAAGACAAAGAATAAAGTACACACGCAAAACTATCAAAACTGATTTGTAAATCTATTCCTCTCCTTGCTGCTTTAAAAAATTCACAAAGGTCTGTACAAAGGACAGCACTTCTTCATAAATGAGATGGTTCAGCAACTGCTCACAGCATTTGGCCAGGTAGCAAAGCAGCAGCTCTTGTCCCCATCCCTGCAGCCTCCAGTAGGGACACCATGAGTTGCATACATGAAAAAAAAGAGTTAATTCTTCAGAAACACATTTCATAAGGGTGATAATGGGAACTGTGTGACCTTTGGAAAAGCACAGTTCAACCCACATTTGGCTCCTGGAAGTAAACAGTGTCCATCCCTCAAAACCAGAAAACTTCTGTTTTTCAGCACTGATCTGTAATTCCCCTTCCATGTATTCCCTGAAGGTTTTCCCCTTTTTCATTTGAATCTGAATAATTAAAGCAACAAAACCAATCTCTTGCTACTCCAAGCAATCCAGACTTTACAAAACCCTCAAAGACTCACAGACAGATTCTTCCTCAGCTCTCTTCACAAATAACAAGTGCTCTTGAAATCAAGACTGTTAGGGGTTGAGTCAGAGACTTCAGAAACAATTTGGAGGAGACTAATAACTACTTGAGACCAGCCTTATAGTTTGCAGAATTTTACACTGGAGCATCTACATGCCTGTATAGTATCAGAGCATGTCTGTCTTGCCTGGGATGTTGTCTCCAAAGGATAAGAAGTCCATCTCAGGAAAGTCTTAATAGAAAAAGCAGTCTTCTCCCATGGTAATTACAGAGCTTTTTTCCCCCAGTAAAAGCTGTCAGGATTAAAATCTTCTATGTATTCCTCTACCCACTTTTTAAAATCCATTTGTATTTACAGCCTCTGCAGCATCCTGCAGCGGTGAGTTCCATAATTTAACACAGATGGAAGAACTTGTTTCAAACTTGCTCAGTGGTAATTTCATTGCTTGTGTAGTTGTGTACTATCAGGTAATTGCTCCCCATACACTACTACTGTGTGATTTTATAGATCTCTATTATATCGCCCTCAGCAGTCTCCTTTTCCAAACTGAGTCATTTGAAGAGTCACAGGCAATTTAGCTTCTCTTCCTATGGAAGGTTCCCCAGGCTTTTCATCAACTTCACTACACATTTCTGTTTATTTTCCAGTGCCACTACAAGCCCTCTTAATAATCAGTAAAATATGCTATAACCAGAACCAACACACAGCATGAATTCAAAATGCAATATACAGATCACTTCTGTTTTGCTCTCAGTTCCTTTCCTGCTACAGGTTTAATTACCTGTTTGACCTCTAGCTGAAACCTGAGCTCATTTTCCCTTTCCACAGAATTGTTTCCTAAAATCAGATTTCAGGTATAAGGCTCTCAGGCATAAGGCCTATCAGAAGACAAACCAAGATCAATAGCACAGGACTGACTAGCTCAAGGAGACCTCATCGTTTCTGTTAAGCAGCAGAACCACGAAAGCACCCTGCTCAAAACTGGCAGGAGGAAAAGAAAAACTGGAAATACCTTACTTTATTCTCTTCTCTGAGCCTGCAGAGCCCAGATACTGTCCATCAGCATGATCAGGCCGGCTGTATGTACAATTAATTCCCTCTGATAGTGCTTTGAGGTTTAAGAGAAGTTGTGATTTATCTCATCTGGGAGGTAACAAAAGCCAGCACATGGTCAGCCAACAGTGGTTCTAATGATTCAGCTGGTATGGGGTGACTTGCTAAGGCACTATCTTCACTGTGTTTGAGCCCAGTGTTTACAGGGCAACACACTATACACAACCCAGGCCACATACCATGAAATATTTTACAGCTTATAACCTTCTTCCCCTGCAAGGTACTCCTACACTTTCCCCAAATCCTCTTCCAGTGAGCCCATTCACTGAACCCATTTGACAGTGCAACAACCACTCAGACTGTCATTGGAGGAGAGCATTTTATCTCTACCAGCACCCCGGTTCCTATAACTTCCCAGTACCCTGGGACACAGCAGGATCCTTGTCCCTCTGCGAAAAAAAACCTCAGCCCTTCTCTTTCTCATCTCCACAGTCACAGCAGCTTCATGCGCCCACACCAGGCTATCTACTTTTAAACTGGAGAAAGCTGGTCCTGTAGAGCTGTGGTGAGGCTCCACATCAGAGCCACCGCTAAGGGCAGCTCACCACTGACATCCTATTGGCTCTACAGACTTCAAGCTGCACCTCAGTGGGGCTCACTGGAAATCTCCCAGTCACTCCTTGCTAATGTGGCATCAAGGACCCATCTGCTGAGAAACGATTCTTCCAGTGGCTTCCACTGACAAGCAGGAGAGCTTCTGGCTCCTCAAATCTTGCTGTCTGTAACGTCCGACCCTGGACAGGTTTGAGAAGATCTGGCTTTTGTGTGTTTTTATACACAGGGCAGACTCAAAGAAAAGAACTTGCCATTCAAGGTGTAGCGTGCTGTGGCAATGTTCTGCAGTTCTGCTCTACCGGAAAAAAAAGGAGACATCAGTCACAGGGTGCAATCCCAGCAAAGACATCAGATGAGTTCCTAGAAAGTGGGAAGGAGCTCTCCAATACTGCTGTTATATTGGGTTTACTCCATTCAACATTCAAGCACATCAGCAGAGTTTCACAGTGCACCATAAACGATGGAGGCTTATTTTACAGCAAGTCCTTTTAAGGGGAAAAAAAAGAGAACAAAAGGAAAATGTGGTTTGCAGATTCTGAATGCCTCACCCTAACTGGATAATTCTATCCCTGAATTCTAGTAGTACTATCTCTGGCTTTTTACTAAACATTTCATTTATCTGGTAGAACTCCAAGCTCCTGGATTTCCACAAGTTCCCATACAATTCAGAAAACATTCCTAGTCTCCAGTAATAGATGCTTTGGAGGAGCCCACTGAATTCATAATGGAAAAAAAATCACTTCATCTGTACTTGGTTGAAACACAAATTACACAAATAATCTCACTTTCTACAACGTTCCATCAGTTTTAAAGATGTTCCTTTGTTGGTTTCCTCTAGATTTAACTCCCCATTTTCAAAACGAATAATTTCCAAGCTTGCTCAGACCCTACTTGGAATAGCCGGGGAAAAAAATAATAACAACAATTCACACAACAAGAAATCACTTCTAGTTCCTATCTACAACAGCTTTTCATTTAATTATAGAATTGAAAATCTAAACTCCACATTTAATATTAGCCAGCTGTTAATGGTTTTACGTGCAAAATCCAGCTGCCACATTCAAAGTATTTTTGTGGGGCTATTTAACTCTCTCAGTCACACCCAGCATTACTCTCAGCATTATACACATTTATAAAATGATTTACAATACCATTAATTCCCATGTGCAAACATTCCACAGAACACCAACCAACATAAATAACACTGTGATTGCCTCTCTCTCTTTCTTACCCACCTTGTCTCTCTCCATACCGCCTCAGTGCTGACACTATTTGCAAACTATACAAGGACAACTCTGAAGCAAAGGAAACTGCACGCAGCTAAACAAGGGATAACCTTAGGAAAATCATTTAGATGAAGAATCACTTGTTGTTTTCCTTAATTGCTATACCCAGTTCACTTTAGAGCTCAGTAGTATTACAGTCAAGAAGCAATATAATCTATCACTGAAAGGCCTAACTCCATTCAAAATGCATTATTTACTGCTGCTCCAAACATTCCATAAACAAACTTAACTTCAGCTAAGCTTTCCACATTTATTTTCTACCCAACAGTGGCATTTTTGAAAGAAAGAAAAAAACAACAACAACTATCGTCTACTATGTGCTATTAAAGAAATACACGATGCAAATAGCTCTCCAATAAAATACTGCCTAAAGACAACTCAGCAACACTAGACCCAATATTGGCTAAATTTGGCTTGCATTGTAGTCCTAAAAAACAACCCAGAAAAAGAATTAATTGCCTCAACTCTGCTGTTAGATGCACAAGAAGCTGTGGTAGCCTGTCTTTGCTCTTGCTCTCACTGACTGCTTAGAATCATAGAACCACCAATATTGGAAAAGACCTACAAGATCATCCAGTCCAAATGTCCGCCTATCACCAATAGTACTCATTCATTAAACCATGTCCATCAACACAATGTCTAAACATTCCTTGAACACTTCCAGGGTCGGTGACTCCACCACCTCCCTGGGCAGCCCATTCCTGTGCCTGACCACTCTTTCAGAGAAGTAGTATTTCCTAATGTCCAGCCTGAATCTCCCCTGGTGCAACTTGAGGCCATTTCCTCTAGTCCTATCACCAGTTATACGAGAGAAGTGGCCAAACCCCAGCTCACTACAACCTCTCTTCAGGTAGTTGTTGAGAGCAATAAGGTCTCCCCTGAGCCTTCAGACTAAACAATCCCAGCTCCCTCAGCCACTCCTAGTAAGACCTGTGCTCCAGTCCCCTTAGCAGCTTCGTAGTCCTTCACTGGACACACTCCAGAACCTCAATGTCTTTCTTGTAGTGAGGGGCCCAAACTGAACACAGTACTTGAGGTGGAGCCTCACCAGGGCTGAGTACAGAGGGACAATTACTTTCCTTCTCCTGCTGGCAACACAAACCAGGATGCCACTGGCTTTCTGGGTTAACTGGGCACACTGCTGGCTCACGTTCAGCTGAGCATCAACCAAAATCCCTAGATCCATTTCCTCTATGCAGTCTTCCAGCCACCCTGCCCCAAGCCTGTAGCGTTGCCTGGGGTTGTTGTGGCCAAAGTGCAGGGCCCGGCACTTGGTCTTGTTGAACTTCAGTCCAGAGATCCAGCCTGTCCAGATCCCTCTGCAGGGCCTTCCTACCCTCAGGCAGATCAACACCTCCTTCCAACTTGGTATCATCAACTTATTGAGGGTGCACTCAGTGCCCTCATCGAGGTCATCAATAAAGATACTGAAGAGGACAGGCCCCAGTACTGACCCCTGGGAAAGTTACAAGTCCTCCAACAAAGTGTCAACAGTCAAAACAGAACACCACCACTGCCACCTCACACACTGTGTGACCTAAAAATCCAGGAACAAATCAGACCACTCACTCTGCCACTCATTTCTGCAATAAACATCATTGTTTCCATGTTGCATTACAAATACTTAGCCTCACCACTACCCTGCAGAGGTAGGTTCATTATTATTTTATGCCTGTTTCACAGAAAGAGAAAGCAAAGGCCAAAGTGAACATTTTCAGAAGCACTTGCTTATGATTTGCTGCTGCTCTGGGGATACCCAGCTTATGGCACTGAATCACAAATATTCCAAAACAAACACATGCAAAAAAATGCAAACAGCTAATTTTTGGACTGCAGCTCAGAACTATGCTACTGGCCAAAACCACAGGTTGCCCCAGCTTTCCCTTCTCACACAGTAAGCAGATTATGAGGAAACTTTTTGTCAGAAGACTTCACGATGCAAGCTGTCATCGGAAAGCACTCAAGAACCCAGACAACTTTCTAAAAGGCAGGTGTAACTGTACAAGAGTTTACCTTCTGCTTATCACCACCTCTATCAGCAGAGCACTGCTGAACTGCCTCTCTCCAAAGAACAATTTGAGATGCAAGGTACAAAAATACATGTAAATTATCATTAAAGGATCCTCTGTTTAATTGGGGCATTTCAGACCAGGGCTGCTGTTTTAATGGGTTGCCTCCCAGGAAACTGACTTCTCCTATAATGACACAGCGAATAGTAACGACCAGTGTTTAATTGGGACAGTGTTAGTAAAATCTGGCTTCAAAGGGATTAAATAGGCTGGTGCAAAGGAGTTAAGTGATTAATCAGATGTTAAATACGTATGTACTTTTATACTCTGGCTTTGTCCTATGCAATCCTACACACTCTGAACTTAACGGGAGTTTTGTCACTGATACTAACACAAGAAGCACCAGCCTCCTAGTAGAGGCTCACCACCAGCCTTGCAAGTACACACTTGAGCACTGGTGGGACCAGACGTTAAGTGTTGTACTTCTCTCTCGGAGAAAGAAATACATATACACATATCTGCCACAAAGCAAATACATAGCAATATACAATCGCACATACCTACTTGACATGAACAAAGATACTACTGAAAGTTTATATTGATTACAAGTAGTTAAACATGTGCCAAAATTTCATCACCTCACAGTTTTCCTAAAACTTATTATAGTGCTTCTCCAATAATGTAGATAAACAGTGCATTGAGCATCCCAAGCACAAGCAGAGCCTTTGCCTTCACTCCCTTCATCAGAGCTTTCCACAGCTCATCACCCAGCTGCTGGGGAATTTACGGTACACGGCCTTGCCCCGTGTTGGGGCAGGGAATAAAAACAGAAGAAAAAAAAAACAACAAAATGCAATCACCATTACCACCTCTGCGAGTTCGTAAGCTCTTAATGCAACACCTCAGAGGAAAACTACTTCTCAGAGCAACACAGCGGCTGTGCAGCCACTCTGATAAGCATGGAGCTTGCTCCCGTGCCCCAACTCACGGGCTGCAAAAATAATGGCACACTCATACAGTCACGCAACTGCTAAGCAGATCCTCCGAAATCTGGGTGCCCACCACAACCGGCTTTTGCTCCATCTGTCTGAAACAAGTGCCCAAAAAGCCAACAGTACTAAGGAAAACCAAAAAGAAAGTTATCCAGAACGGTTTGGTGAAGAAACGTTATTGGTTGAAATTCAGTTTTCTGCCTGAAAGACTTGCTATACTTGAAACTATTAAGACCAGCACCAGGAGATGAGCCAAAAAATTCTCTGTGCCCCTTCTAACTGTTTCTAGTGTTCCGATGGGCCCCTACTCACTAGCACTCGGGACAATTCCTGAAGTGCTGCACCTGGATGGCAGCTTCTATTTGGATAAAAAGAGCTGTGAGAGCCTGCGCATGGACAAAACACGCTGTAAAAATAGTAGTAAAAATAGGTCCAGACTGCAGTGCTTGGAACAGGTCACTTAAAATAGGCATTTCACATTCCGTGTGAACCTGCCTAGTTAAGTGTAATGAAAAATCAGCGGTCAGTAATTTCAAGACTCCAGTACGCATTTCCTTGACTCTCTCCCGACATGGACGCATCCCTCTCCAGACAACTCTGCAACACGCTGCACCAAGGTGAGGAAAGGAGCACTTTTACTCTTCCCAAAACCAG
>JAOWBP010000001.1:59181134-59195700 GCA_028571105.1 Tragopan temminckii | reverse complement strand
CATCCTGCATGAATACCGATGGCTTTCCCCAAGTGCTGAGTCATTATTCTGTACCTCATGGCAAGGGAGTTTTGTGATTCCTTATGGTAAATGTAGAAATTAGAGATGGAAAGGACCTATTAGGTCATCCACTCCACATCCCCACTGGTAGGATATTTGCAGCACGTGATTGATCCATCCACGTTAGTTTTAAGTTAGTTATGTAATGGGGCTTTCACCTCTTCCTTTGGGAGTCTGTTTCATGGTCTAACAGCTCCCATGGTTGGGAAAATATTTGGTCCGTATTTTCATTTGTCCAGTTTCACCCAACTACTCCTGGTTATAACTGTATTTTACTACCCTAATTTTTTTTTTTTTTCTTTTCCTCTTTTATGGCTCTCTGTGCTTTTCACCCAGGTATCACTTCTTTTCCCAGCCATTGACATATGTTCTTTTCATCTCCTTTTTTTATAAGTCCCTGCAGCCACTTTGTCACCGTCATTGGTCTTTAATTCTTACCCATCTCTCACCCAGCCACTTTTAGAAACAGGTAACTTCCCCAGTCCTTTGTGAATGTAGCCAATGCTCCATAATGGTTTAGTCTGTCTGCGAGTTGCCTCACCAGCTTCAGAATTTGTTATCTGCCACCACCATGAATCAGTGTTACGGACCCTTTTACTCCTCAATGTTTCCTCTTGCAATATAATTGTAATCTAATATTCTCCATGACAGTTATGGTGAAGCTGTGTGTCCTGGGTCTAATTTTTTTCTGCCTATGGTTTTGACATCCGTGTGTCCACTCTTTCAGGGTTCTCTGGTATCTATGCAAATTTTCATCCATTTTGATTCCTGTCATTAGCTGCCATCTCCTGAGACCTCAAACTACATGGTCCTGGCTGCTGTGCTGTACAGGAGACAGGAAATGCTATCACATCTCCTGGTGAGCAGGATGGTCTGTGGCTGCACACAGTTGCTCTGGGCATGTGAGGAGAAAGCTTCTCCAGCTGTCAGCTTCCCTTTAGATCTGTTGTGTATGGAGATTGCCCAGAGCAGAATGGAAGTGCATTAGCTAATATTAAACTTTGAATGGGCTCCCAGCTGGTTTCTTCCCCTCCTACCGAGAGTCTACTGCTCAGCTTACCTACAGGGAGGATCCTGTAGTTCAAAGGAAGTTTTATGATCTCACAGAGTCACCTTTCATAGATGCCCTTGCCAGAAATCCCCTAACTTTTTGCTCACATAGGTGGTAGCAATACTAATTCAGGCAAAAGGTAATCCTATTCTGGCCTGTAATGTGACACCAAGTTCCTGCCTTTATTAGGGCTGTCATGGGAAAGGGAGACTGTGGTGTTGGAAGGCAAGAGCAGGAAGAGAAAGCTGTAAACTGGAGAATAGTCTTTTTGTTTGTAGTGGCCTGAAAATCTGGCATTGGGTGTTCATACTTCTAGTCTAGAGTTTGTCCCTGAAAACAGAGCAAGTCCCTGCTTGTAGTAGGTGACTCCCTTCTTAAAGGCACTGGGGCTCGCTCCCCTCTGCTTGCCTTACATGACTGTCTGGAGAGGCCTGCTGCTTCCCAGGAGCCAAGGTCTGAGACATTGCCAAGGGAGTGCCACCACTTGTCAAGAGTGTGGAACTACTATCCACTACTGTTCTTTCATGTGGGCACGACTGGCAATGGAAACCGGAACGTAGGTAGAATCAAAGAAGACTATGAAGCCCTGGCAGCATATGTGAAGAACACTAGTGCCCAAGTTAACTTCTCTTCAGTTTTATCAGTTGGAGGAAGGAGAGCAGCCAAAAATAGACTTAGAATGCATATCAACTCCTGGATATGTGGTTGGTGCAAGAAGTTTTTGTTTCTTACAACAGTGGGATTTCCTATGAAGGTTATAACCTGTTAGGGAAGGGTGGATCCACCTGCCTAGAACAGACAGGACAACGTTGGGCAGCAGGCTAGCTAACGTAGTAAGGTGAGCTGTAAACTGAAGGACTTTGGGAGTGGGATCAAAAATGCAGTTCTCATGGCACACTCACAACTGGAGAATGGGCCAAGCCAATCAGAACTGTGAAAAATGTTCCTTAGCTGCCTCCCATGACATGAGCCTGAAGAACAATCACTTCAATGATGTGTATAGCTATGGGGAATGCTCCTGCATTTCTCTAGGGAAACCTGCATCCTCAGCTCCCTATTCTTCTCTGAAGCGACTGTGTACCAATGTGCACAGCGTGGCAAATAAGCAGGAAAAAGTAGAGAGCCATGTGCAGTTGCAGGACCTTGATCTCACTGTGATCACAGAGACATGGTAGGACAGCTTGTATAACTGGAATGCTGTCAGAGATGGCTGTGTACTTTTTAAGAAAGACAGGCCAATAAGATGAGATAGTGGAATTGCTCTTTGTGTGAGAGAACAATTGGTATTGAGCTCTGCCAGGAGATGAATGATGAACCACTGGAAAGCTTATGGGTGAGGATTAAGGGGCAGGCTAATGTGTGTGACACTGCTGTGGGTGTTTACTTCAGACCACCTGATCAAGAGGAGGAAGTTGGTGAGGCCTTCTACAAACAGCTGAAAGTAGCAGTTTGCAGTCCTGGGCTTCAGGAGAGCGAACTATGACCTCTTCAAGGACCTACGTAGAGGTATCCCATGGGTTAGAGCATTGGAAGGTAAGGGAGCCCAAGAGAGTTGGTTGACATTCTAGCACCACTTCTTCCAAGCTCAAGATCAATGCATCCCTAAGAATTAGAAATCAAGCAAAGGTGGTAGGGACATACCTGGATGAGCAAGGAGCGCATGGAAGAATTTCAGTGGAAGAAGATGGTCTATGGGATGTGGAAAGGGGGTCTAGTCAGTTGGAAGGAATGTGGGAACATTGTCAGGGCATGCAGGATTGCAATGAGGAAGGCTAAGGCCCACTTGGTATTAAATCTGGTGAGGGAGATCAAGGACAAAAAGAAAGACTTCTTTAAGTATATCAGTAGCAAAAGGAAGACTTGGGAAAGCGTGGGTCCACTGCTGAATGAAATGGATGTCCCACTTACGGAGGATACTGAAAAGGCAGAGTTACTGAATGCCTTTTTTGCTGCAGCCTTTACTGCTAATGCTGCCCCTCAGAAATTCCAGACCATGGAGGTAAGAGAAAGAGTCTGGGGAAAGAAAAACTTCCCCTGTTTGTGAAGGTTCTGGTCAGAAATCATCTAGGCAGACTCAACACACGCAAATCTATGGGCCCCAATAGAATGCACCCATGAATGCTGAGGGAGCTGGCAAGCCACTCTCTATAATCTTTGAAAGATCTTGGAGAATGAGAGAGGTGCCTAAGGACTGGAGGAAAGCCAATGTCACTCCAGTCTTCAAAAAGGGCAAGAAGGAAGAATTGGGAAACTACAAGCCAGTCAGCCTCACCTCCGTCCCTGGGAAGGTGATGGAAGAGGTTGTTCTGAATGTCATCTCCAAACAAGTGGAATAAAAGAAGGTCATTGGAAGTAGTCAACATGGATTCCCCAAAGGGAAATCATGCTTGACCAATCTGCTAGTCTATGATGTCATGACCAGGTGGGTAGATCAGGGAGAGCAGTGGATGTTCTGTACCTTGGCTTCAGCAAGGCTTTTGACAATCTCTCATAACATTCTTGTAGGTAAGGTTTGCCTATCCTTTGTGGGGTAGACAAATGGAGAGTGAGATGGGTTGAGAACTGGCTGACTGGCAGAGCTCAGTGGGTTGTGGACTGTGGCATGTGAAATCTAGTTCGAGGCCTGTGGCTAGCAGTGTTACCCAGGGATTTGTATTGGATCCAAACTTGTTTAACATTTTCATCGATGACCAGGGTGAGGAGATAGAGTTGTACTCCCAGCAACTTTGCTGATTATATGAGGCTGAGAGGAGTGGTTGACATACCAGAAGGCTATGCTGCCGTTGAGTGAGACCTGGACAGGCTAGAGAACTGGGCAGAGAGAAACCTAATGAGGTTCCACAAGGCAAGTGTAGAGTCCTACGTCTGAGGAGGAATAACCGCACACATCTGTACAGGTTAGGGGCTGATCTGCTGGAAGGGAGCTCTGCAAAGAAGGACCTGGGTGTCCTGGTGGACACCAGGATGACCAAGAGCCTTATGCCATATGCCTTTGTGGCTAAGAATTGCAATGGTTTCCTGGAGTGCCTAAAATAGAGCATGGCCAACAGGTCAAGGGAGGTGATCATCCCCTTCTACTTTGCCTTGATGAAGCTACATCTGGAGTACTGTGTCCAATTCTGGGTTCCTCAGTTCAAGAAAAATGAGAAATTTCTGAAGAGAATCCAGCAGAGGCCCACAGAGATGATTAGGGGCCTAGAGCATCTCCTATATGAGGAACAGCTGAGAGACCTGGGACTGGTTCAACCTGGAGAAGACTGTGGGGGGATCTTATCAACATTTACAAATATGTAAAGGGTGGGAGTCAAGTGGATGGGGTCAGTGCTGCGCAGTGACAGGCCAAGAGGCAATGGACACAAGCTAGAACATAGAGGTTCCATACATATATGAGGAAAAACTTTACTTTGAGGGTGACTGAGCACCAAACAAGCCACCCTGGGTAGTTGTCTCCTCTGGAGATATTCAAAACCTGCCTGGGTGCTTTCCTCTGTAACATGCTCTAGGGAGCCAGTGTTAGCAAGAGTGTTGGATTAGATGATCTCCAGAGGTCCCTTCTGACCCCTATGATGCTGTGATTCTTTGAAAAAGAGGCTAACTAACCTTTCAGTGAGACTTTTAATTTTCAGTATGCAGTGATGTGTCTGCGTGCCAGCTACCACTAGTTCTCTGTCACCAGTTCTCTTTCTGCCTTCACTTACTCAACTGCTGGGCTAATTTTCTCGGATTTCCCTGAAGGATATAACTCAAAGGAGTTTACACATTTTGGAAGCTACATCCAGGGTTTTCATTTGTCTTTTTGTGTACTGTTTTTCTAGTTTCAGCAGTGTGGAGCAGTAGCTCAGACATAAGCAACAATCATGGATTTCACCTCATTTCTGAATAAAGTTTGTGTTTATACTTTTTATATCTACGGAGGCAGTCACTAGATCTAAGCGCACCTAGTTATCATTAACTCATTCTACTGTTTCTCTGCTGATATCTTTGCTTTTATCTTTGCCCAGGAGAACTTAACTGATTCATTTATTTAGTTCTTGCTTCTTTCTTCTTTTTGCAATACTAGTTTCATTTCCACTTTCTAAAGTTCGAGCAGACACAAATAGCTACTTGATGCTTTTTTTTCTCCTGTAAATTTCCTGGATGGAAAGAGGTGTACTGTTCCTCCAGTATACACTTTGCTAAGGCACATCAGTCCTCATCCACATTTGGGTCTCCTTTTGTCCCTTACCTCTGAAGATCCTGATCCTGTAGCTCAGTCTACTGACATTGCTGTGTAATCTCAACAGAGATTACTCTTAGAGATTCAGGCATAGCATCAAGTTCTTAAGGAACAAAACACAGTTGGAGATGGTAATAAATTCCAAGAATGTGAAAGCAATTGAGACAAACATTGATGTTAGAATGCAAGAGAGTTTTTGATCCCGAGGACAAAACAGGAAATCCATGCATGCTGATACACGAAGTGCTCTGGTAGGGATCCCCCATTGCACATTTGACACTAAGATTTTCTTGTCCTTAGCAAACCAATTTCTGAAACTGAAGTGTGTTTTAATGACCCTGGTATGCATCAGTCACATCATTTTTCATCATTTGCAGTAAGATTAGCTTTCAGTTCATATTCCCAGACAAGTCCTTTTCCCAAGATTCACTCAGACTAATGTTTCTTGTAGTAGAAGTCTCATACTTGGCTTTTCAGGAATACATAAATACATATATACATAGGGCATTTTGAATTAATGCCACCTATTTATCTCCATGGAAACTGCAACAGATACAAAACACAATAACACTATTTGATAGAACTAGTTCCCAGCTACAAAACACCACTTTTCAACAGTCACCACCATTAACTTTAATTTGTGTGGATGAGCTCACCAAGATGTTTTTCATTTCGCAGTGTGACAGGCAGCCATGCATGGATGTCTAGAACATCGCTTGTCTTTTCACATCCTGTCATCACTGCTGAAATGCACCACCCACTCCCTTACTGTGCTCACATCCACTATTTGGTCTCCATAAATGCTCAGCAAGTGCTGAAGATCAGTGGGTGCCATTTTTTCTATTTGGAGGAATACAGTGACACACCTTTGCTTCATACCCACTCCCATGTCAGACACCATTTTGTCAAACTGCCCCTCTGCTGTCATCTGTAACATAGCAACAAAATATAATGGAATATTGTCAGGAAGGTTTAACCTCTCTACCATCTCACCAACATCTGTCTCTGATGTCCTGGACCAACATAATAAAAGAGGAGGCAGTTCTTTTAGAGCAGCCCTCATATGTGTAATCCATATAGAAATATATTCAATCTCAGGTATTAGAGAGAAAAATGCTGTGTTCACTAGGGGTTCTCACGTAGCCTTTCCTTTCCTATTGTGGAAATCCACAACTATCAAAATGGAAAGGAAAAGTATTGGTATGGCATCTATTCATCAAACAGCCAATATATGTGAAAAAACAACACTGAAAATGCTTGATGCTGTAAGCCAGGCACGTCCAGCCCACAGCACACAGGCTGCATGTGGCCCAGCCCAGCCCACTGCTCTGCACCATCATGACAGTGGCTCTGCCCCTGGCACAAAGCTGTCACTGAACACCAACTAAAGGTCAGTGCAGTATTAACCCTGTCTGGGCTGAAACCAGGGAACGGGGAGGGCGCAGTGCAGTGCTAACTCAAGTTATGGCAAAGAAGTTTATGAATTTTGATTCCTTGGCTAAACACCGTCCTGAGAACAGCAAAAAATATGCAGCCATGCTTTCTATTTTGATGAAGGAATTTAGAATAGGTTTCAAGATTGCCATAAGAGTCAATTTTTTTGTTTATTTCTGACCCCATTTTCAGTTGACATAAATACATTACTTGCAAATTTTCAAATGGAGTATATAGAGTTGCAATCAAAAATTGGATCATATTTCTTTACTAGACTTCTATAACCCCTGTCTTACTAAAGAGAAGTATCCCACGCTGCACAGTCACACCTTACTCATGTCGTCACTTTTGGCAGTACATACATTTGTGAACAACTGTTTTCAAGGATGAAGCACAGGAACAGTAACATTTCATAAAATGATCTTTGATGAAAAACTTGAGAGCTCTAAGAATTGCAACCACTGCCACTGAACCAGCCTGATGCATTTCACAAAAACAAGGTTCTCACTATTTCACTATTTTTATTTTTGTTGCTCTTTTTTAATATGTTTTAGTAGAAAAATAATATAAATTTTCTTACTTAAATTCATTTACTATATTATGTATTTTGTGAGAGCTGCTCTGAAAGTAATGCCTCCTATTTTATGATGTCCCACGGCATCAGAGGCAGATGTTGGTGAGACGGCAGTAGAGGTTCAGCTTTCCCATCAGTGTTCTGTTACATTTTGTTGCCATGTGACAGATGGCAGCAGAGAGGTAGTCTGACAAAATGATGTCTGACATGGAAACATGTATGAAGCAAAACTATGTCATCGAATTCCTTCATATGGAAAAAATTGCACCCGGTGACGTTCATCAATACTTGCTGTACATTTATGAAGGCCAGACAGTGGATGTGAGCACAGTGAGGTGGTGAGTGTTGCATTTCAGCAGCGGCAACAGTGACAGTGGGTCACCTCTGCTGGTGTAGATTGTTACGAGTGCAGCATAGAATCACAGAATCATCGAATCCTTAGAGTTGGAAGGGACCTTTAAAGGTCATTGTGTCCAACTCCTCTGCAATGAATAGGAACATCCGCAGCTAGATCAGGTTGCCCAGGGCCTGATCCAGCTTCGTCTTGAAAGTCTACAGAGACAGGAGAGAGTCTCCCCTTCTCTCCTGTAGCTCCCCCTTTTAGATTCTGAAAGGCCACTATCAGATCACTTCCAAGCCTTCTCTTCTCCAGGCTGAACAGTCCCAGCTCTTTCAGTCTGTCCTCATAGGAGAGGTCTTTCATCCCCTGGATCATTTTTGTGGCCCTCCTCTGGATGTACTCCAGCAGGTCCGTGTCTCTCCTGTACTGAGGACTCCACATCTGGATGCAGTACTCCAGGTGAAGCCTCACCTTCACAGAGTAGAGGGGCAGGCTCACCTCCCTCAATCTGCTGGCTGCTCTTTTTTAGATGCAGCCCAGGATACAATTGGCTTTCTGGGCTGCGAGGGCACACTGCTGACTCATGTCCAGTTTCCCATCCAGCAGTACCCCCGGTCCTTTCTGGCATTCAATCCTTTTATCTCCTAGCTTATATTGATAGCAGGGACTGCCACAACCCAGGTGCAAGACCTTGCACTTGGATTTGTTGAACCCCATGAGGTTCTCCTGGGCCCACTGCTCAAGCCTGTCTAGATCCGTCTGGATGACGTCCCTCTGGTGAGACAACTGCATCCCCACAGCTTGGCATCATCCACAAACTTGCTGAGAGTGCACTCAACCCCACTGATAATAAAGAGTATCAGTCCTTGCACTGACCCTTGGGGGATGCCCCTCATCAGTGATCTCCATCCAGACATTGAGTCATTGACCACCACTCTCTGAACTTCATCCCGCAGCCCATTCTTCGTCCACTGAACAGTCTACCCATCTGATCCATATCTTTCCAATTTGGATAAAAGGGTATTGTGGAGTATCATGTCAGAGGCCTTACTGAAGTCCAGATAGATCACAGCATCTCAGAGGTTGGAAAGGACCTCAGTAGATCATTGAGTCCAACCCCTCTGCTAAAGCAGCTACCCTACAATAGGTCGCACAGGTAGGCATCCAGCCGAGTCCTGAATATCCCCATAGAATGAGACTCCACAATCTCTCTGTCAACCTGTTCCAATGCTGTCAACCTTACCATAAAGTTCTTCCACATGGTCGTACGGAACTCCCTGTGTTCAAGTTTTAAGCCATTACTCCTTGTCCCATCGCTACACACCACCAAGAAAAGCCTGACTTCCGTTTGCCTCCCACCTCCTTTTAGATATTTATGAACATTTATTTGATGTCCTCTCAGTCTTCTTTTCTCCAGGCTGAACAGACCCAGGTTACTCAGCCTTTCCTCGTAGGGGAGATGCTCCAGACCCTTATACATTTTTGTAGTCCTCTGCTGGACTCTTTCAAGGAGTTCCCTGTCTTTTCTGAACTGGGGAGCCCAGAACCAGACACAGTAGTCTAAACGTGGCTTCACCATAACAAAGTAGAGGGGGAGAATCACCTCCATTGATCTGCTGGTCATGCTCTTTTTAATGCGCTCCAGGATACCACTGGCCTTCTTGGGCACAGCAGCGCACTACTGGCCCCTGGTCAATCTGTTGTCCACCAGAACCCCCAGATCCTTCTCTGCAGAGCTCCTCTCCAGCAGGAGAGGAGCCTAACAAGTACTGATGCCCCTAACAAGTGCTGATGCATGCAAATGACATCAGTGGCTCTTGCCTTGTCCACTGATGCAGTTACACCATCATAAAAGACCACTAGGTTTGTCAAGCAGGATTTGCCCCTGGGGAAGCCGTGCTGGTTCTCCTGTATCACTTTCCTGTCTTCCATGCACTGTAGCATATCTTCCAGGAGGATCTGCTCCATGATCTTTTCTGACATAGAGGTGAACCTGACAGGCTTTTTTACCCTACTAAAAATGGGTGTGATGTTGCCTTTTTTTCCAGTAACCAGGGACTTCCCCTGATTGCCATGACTTTTCAAATATCATTGAGAGTGACTTTGCGACTACATCAGCTAATTTCCTCTTGCTCATCACTGGTGAAAAATGCGTAGCTAATGGCAATGGCTGTGTTGAAGAAGAGTGTTTTGTAGCTGAGGATTTGCTCTATTGAATAGTACAGCTGTACTTTTTGCATCAGTTGTAGTTTCCATAGAAATAATTAGGAGGCATTACTTTCAGAGCAACCTTCATAATTTTGGCCCTAGACAATTCCTCTTCACTCAGTGCGGCCCAAGCTCACCAAAAGGTTGGACACTCATTCTCTAATCTGTGTCATCATCACATGTTGTCACATAGTGGATTATTTTGAATCATCTGGTATATTGCTTCTGCAAATAAGGGAAACACCTTTCTATTGCTGTGAAAGAAAATACTCTGGTAGGTAACAGGGGAAGAGTTACTGAGGACTGTACTGATTTAACTCCTCTTCACTGTTCGCAGGAGTACAGCTTCTTCTGAGGGACAAATTTATGCTTACGTTTGGAAAGCAGGCGTCATTGTACAAGTCACAGCTTCAACACAGATTGACAGTGCTACTGTTGGAATATACTTGAATGCTGCATCAACAAGTGGTCGTGACAAAGCTCCTGAGAGCTCCATTGATACCAACCCAGCAATAGCTGACTCTATAAGATTGGGTTAAAATGTGTGAGCCCAAGAGAGCCAGTGTCCTGGCTGGGAGCTGAAGAAGGGACAGTAGCTTCTGAGCCTGCCTGCCACTGTGGTATCAGGACAATAAGGGGAAATGGCTGAGAGGAACCAGAGCAAGGCTGTGGGGGAAAAAAATCAATAGCAGGGAGCTGCAGAGGAGCTGGGGTAGGTGAAACCTCTCCATTTGACCTACTTTAGCAGGTGTAGTTGTTTAAATGGAATTTAAATCTCTGAAGATATGTGGGGAACTTCCTGACATCACCCAAAGATGGGCAGGGGCCAGGGCAGGGCTACACATGTCAAGTATGTGCTTAACCATAACTATATTCAAAGCCTTCAGTGCCAGCACAGATTTCCACATGCGCGGGCTCATTTCATGAGCAGGCAGAGCTCCACAGGGGACACAAAATCACTGATGAATGAGGTAAAGCACAAAGGTATACCAAAAATAAGATATTTGGAACACAGTTCTGGAGTGTGCTAGGTCTCCAGCTACCAATTTCAGATTTAAGCTGTACCTGCTTTGTTCTTACGTTGTCCAGAACCGTGTAACATCTGTCCATACTGTTATTCTCAGGAATTTGAAGTAATTAGTTGTCAGTTATTTGTAATTAGTTACTTGTCTCTCACTTCAACATTGCAGGATTTTGAAGGAAAAGATTGGGAAGAAAAAAATTAAATTCAAATGTATCTGCATATTCTGATCTTGCTTATGGATTTAGTTTTGTCAACTACTATTTGCAAATTTATCCCCCAAATTTTGAATACTATTAGACTTTTTTCTTTTTCATTGTAGTCTTTTTTTTTTTTCATCTATCTTTCACTCCCTCTTTCCCTTCCTCCCTCTCTCCTTACTTAGTTCTTTTGTCCCTCCCTGACTCCCTGCCTGCCTGTCTGCCCATTTCATATGTAATTACATGATTCAGACCAGGAAAATTAAGGAACAGGAAAACATATGATGAAACTGAAGGTAAAAGTAGAAAAGCCATCAAACTATGTGCTGTTACTGCAAAACATTCTAAACAAAAGTAAACAAGAAATAAAAGCTGAAGGGACAGAGTTCAAAATTTCTGCCAGATCACAACAAAGCGATTTACATTTTACAGGTACCATGGCTAGTTTATCCTTCTCCTGTTCACTTACCTCAGCTGCAGAGGTGAAGCAGACTTTTCTCAAAGCCTAATCCTCTCTATTGGTAATATTTTCACAGTCTGGTTCCCCTTCTCCCTCCCTTTTTCTGCATCATTTTCTCCACAGAGTGACAGGATTACAGCTGTCGTGCCCATTCTGAGTTGTGGTGCACTCTCTGTCATCTGTGTCATTGTAACTCTATATCTTGCTGGCAGTAAAAGAGTGACACAAATTGTTTTCCTGCCAGATTAACATTGTCTAGTAGATTTAATGCTCATAATCTAATGTGAGGAACAACATTATATGGGCAACAGCAGTCAATCTGCTTACAACAATTGTCCAGCATTGCTGAAAAAAAAAGAAAAAAAGAAAAAAAAAAATTAACACTGCAATTCTAGCCCTGTGGAAGCAGAGCACCATTCTGCACAGTTCTGTACCTTCTGGGACAGTGGCTTATAGTTACTGTGCTGCACAGCTGTATGACTGGTAGGATGACGTGGAAACGCAGCAAAGGAGAAGGAGAATAAATAAATAAATAAATAAATAAGAAAAAGGAAATAAAGGAGAAGGAAAAGGAAACAGGAAAAGCGAAAAAGGAAAAAGAAACTCGAGGTCAAGTGCGAGTAGTGTGTACTCGGCAAACTACAGAATGAAACCTCGGCAAATGAAAAAAAAAAAATCAGTGTGAGTACAGCTTGTTGCATAGAACTGTGATTTATCTGCTTTTATTTTCAATAGTTCCAGTGGCATCATAATGTAAGATTTTATAACCTGTTAAATCATGCCTGATGTTTATGGGTGTATTTTAGATTGGACACATTATAGATAGGCAGGAGCTGCACAGCAGTTTCTTCTCAGAGGTCTTATTCCATCCTCATGCCCTTTTATAACTTTAGCTCAGAAACTACCCAGTGTTAACCAAAGATAAAGATTTTGGCCAAGAATCAAAAAATAATCAACCTTTCAATTACCATTGAGTCATTTGGATTGCTCTGATCTGAGGTGGCCTTTATTTATGTAGTTGTCTTCTATTTCCAAAAACAGATCTGCATACAAAAGGGTTAACAGCAGCAGTCTCTTTGGGCTCTGCAGTCACCTCCAGAGCAAACAGGTTGCCCTTTCACAGGGAAGAGGTGGTAATCAATCTAAGTTGCTCACCATCTTTTTTTTTTTTTTGTCTGTGTGTAGGGAGTGGCATAATTAAGACCAGAAACTTGAGTTGACCCCAATATTATGTTGGGAGATGGCTGAGAAGAGGCATAGAGTGGGTGGATCTGGGTGCCAAGGTCATATCCTAATCTGGCCCAACTCTCTGCACATTTCTATTGCCTATGGAGGGCTCCTGTGATATCAGCCTGGACATTGCTCTTAGCAGCATCCATCTCTGCAACTTTAGCATCTTTTCTGTATACCATTCATTTGAATGGAAGGAGGCAGCCCACTGTCAGGGGAAGCAGCAGTGCCAGCAGTGATGCAGGATGTGGCACTGAATGTTTGTCCTATTCTGGCTCTTGGTGCTGGAGGACCAGCTGCTGCCTCAACAGACCACAGGGCATCTGCATGTGTGCACAATAGAGAGAGGCCTAACTTGTTGGATATGTTGCTCACACACAACGTGGACAATGTCAGGGATGGCAGCAGCAGCAGCACCTGCCTGCTTGTGGTCCACTGTCCCTTCCTATACTCATGTAGTCAGTCTCTCACTAGACAGTCTCTCTCATGGCGCTCTCTCACCAGACAGGTCCATCTGTGTGGCAACATCTTGAAGAAAGCTGAGGCTAAGTTTCAAGTTGTACCAGTTGAGACAGGCTGAGAGAGCAACTGCAAGAAGAGAGAGGGTGGAATAGACAAGCCCTGCCAGCAGCAGAATTAAAGGGAATAGTTAGACAGTGGATGAGGAAGGGAAAAGGAGTGGAGAGGAGATGAGGAGCAGGAACATAGCTCAGGAGTGGCTTCACCAGCAAATTCAGGGGGAGAGAGATTAAAAGATTAAGTGAAGAAATGGTAACCTTGATCAGAGGGACATTCAGCTTACCTGCCTGGTACCTAGGAGGGAAGTGGCCTGCAGCCAAGGGATCTTCTCAATATATGAGAGAACTGTGGCACAGAGACTTTTGTGACCAGAAGTAAGGCTAGCTTCATCTACACAGTTAAGATAAGTTCAGGCCCTGAATATGAATATGAAATAAGTGCAGGTATCAGTGGTCACAGCTACCATTCAAAAAATAAAGACATATTTCTATCTTAGATAGCATCTTATGAGCAGTAATTAAACTTTTACAACACCCATGTGAGGTAAGTGAATAATTATCACTCCTATTTTAAAGCTATGAAAGGAGAGAGGGTAAGTGGCTTGCCGAAGGCCATGCAATGAGTCAGTGGCAGTACTTCCATTAGCAGGCACCAGCTCTTGCTTCCGAGGCCTGTCCATGAGCCACAGCAGTGTTGCAGTCTCCCCATCGAGAGATGAAAGCAAGCTGATTTCTCAAGCACTTTGATGAGAGAAAGAAGGTTAGAAATAGCCCACGGCTGTTTCTAGAGAAAGAGTCAGGACAGAATGAGAATTTCTAAAGAGGACAGTGGAAAAGTGCCAGGCTCAGGAAAGGGAATGGTGATAAAGTAACTATTGATATGTGTGGTTATGAGGGGAATAAAGCTGGCAAACCAGAATCAAATGACAGGGAAGAAAAACAGGTCAGTGGTGAAGATAAATTTCTCAGAGAGCTTTGTGGCATTTGAGAGGCCTAAGGGAGAGGTGGGAAGAGAATGAGAGAGGAAAGAGAGATGGGGAGAAATTCCAGTGAAATGTGTACAGCAGCATTTAAAAGCTGTTGCACTTAGAGGCAGGGAAATAAAAGCCACTGAGCATGAGGCCTTTCAGTGCCTGCCCAATTACAATCATGCTATTGTCTCTCACACAGCAGCTGTGGATCCTGGAGTTGTCTGCCAGGCTAGGTAAGTGTTGGCACCATCATCTCACTTACAGGAGGACTAAGGCTCAGAGC
>JAOWBP010000001.1:59168608-59181034 GCA_028571105.1 Tragopan temminckii | reverse complement strand
AACTTACCTGTGGTTGTTCAGCAAGGCAAACAAATTATTACAATAAGTGGAATGTGGAATAGAAAGACAGAAAGGAACACACAGTTTTCAGTGGCATAGGAGAAAACAAGAAGAAAGATGACTGATGTCAGCAGCCCAAATCTATTTTTCCTAGCTCTAGAATACATCGTGCTGAGTAAAATGGCAGGTAGAGGCTGTGAGATATAGATCCTTAAGCTTTAAACTGCAAGCTAAGAAATACTGACAGGCAGATACATTAATATATGCACGTGCATGCAGATGCCCATGGACGCAACACAATTACCCTGACACTGGTTTTGGTATTGTACATGTCCTTAGATTAGTTATTTCTATGGTTTTTCAACTTTCCTCCTTTTAGCAAAATTAAGATAACCACTCTTACCTACAAAACAGAAACTTACCTATAACCTAGAAGTATTTTGCAATGCTAAGTGTGCTTAACTTCCTAAAGTACTCTGTGATCCTCATCTGGAAGCTGCAAATGAGCATCGTCCCAAGGTTTGCTTTTTTGGTTGTTTTGTGCCACAGAACACAAGCTGCATGTCTGACAGCTGGTGGCTTCCACACCAGAACGAGTGCCACCTGAAAAAGTAAAATCTCAGAAAATAGCTGCCATCGTTACAAGTAGACTCTGAAAGACTGTCAGAAAAAGTAGTGTTTTCAAGGCCTAAGAAAGTGAGGTGCGTGAGAACAAAAGTTCCTCTTCAAAAACCACCCTTCCTAAAATCTGCTTCCTACTTTTCCTTGTAAAAAATGAAGAAGCTACGTTAGTTTGTGGAAGGCAGAGAAGTATCCTGCAGTTTAAAGTAAGAGGAGGAAACCAATTCAACAAATCTGTCAAGTGAGTCAGGAAAGAGCAGCATATAAAATAAAGCTTATCTTTAGTAACACTTCTTTGGTTTTAAAGTTATTCCAACTTCACCTCTTTCTTTTTTTCAGCTTCACAGGCAGATCAGAGGCTCCTTATGCCACCTCTCCTTCCATCTGGTGCAGAGGGCCATGGTACTTCAGCTGTGCGGTGCTACCACCCTCTGGCCACTTCAATTCCACAGTCCTCAATCTGTAGAAGTCTCTGAACTCAGTCATATGCTTCCTATGTCTACTCTGTGAGATAAATTTCACCCTTCGAGGGTACCTAGTGAGAGTGTGATTTTCACCTTCTGATGCAGCTCTACACAATGCTTATTTTGGCTGATTAATTTTGTAAAGGGATTTCATCTGGGCAGAGGAAGCAGTTTGACATATCCAAATACAGTCATCCAGCACATATAGCACTGGGATTTTTCTAAAAGACCACCATCCATGTTAGACTGGGGACTGATTCCTGCTTGGAGGATATCTTCTGTGGGATGAGATGTTCCTGGATCATTTTGATATTTAAGTGTTGGAATGGCATTTCCTGTGGTACCTTGACCTGGAGATTTTATCTTTCAGCACCTCAGCCACACAGCTGTTAACACAGATATCACGTACCTTAGCTTTTGCACATGGGTGTTGCTAGGATGAACTTATTAATTATTTTGATTACATGGGTGTGAGCTTATAAAAATTCCAAGTTATGTAGCAGTCCACCCAGATCACTCTATGCTGACACTACCAACGCACTGAGATTTCTGCAGAGACAGTTGTCAGTGGTGGGGAGCTTCTGCCCAGCATAAGCTGTGCTAAGGCCACTAGCTCATTTCCCAAAGCACAGCAAGAAGATATAGGGTGGGGAGGATTGGAGGAGTAAAAAATAATTTGCAACCAAAGCCTGAAGTACTTGGAACATGAGAGCTATTTCACATACTGCTACTGCAATAGAAGAACAAGCTTATTTTGCTGAAATTGTCCCAACTTTTCATATTTTATGTAAGAAATTGCACAATAATAATAAGCACAGAGATAAAAATAGGCTCAGAAGCAAAACTGTGGCTTCAAAGTTGAAACACCATGTTCTAGTATTGCGCTTTTTTTGTACCAAGCAAATCACATCTTTTTAAACCTTTATCAGACAAGGAAGTGGGAAGAACATAGGTAATAAAGTATTTTCTTGCAGAATTTTTCCAGTTGTGTAGCTTTTTAGGGGTGATGGAGGATCACTCTAGCCATATCCTATGCAAAGGAGCAGTGAAAGCATCCATTGTTCTTTATAATTTCCTTGTTGCAGCCTCTCCTTACAGGTGATAGGTTGGCACACTCTTTCCTAGAAGCATTGTGGATTAGGAGGGCTAAGACTGTGAGAGTTCACTCTGAGACTTCGCCCAGACTTCTCACCTGATCTCTAAAACCTGTTTGAAGATGCCATTATGTTTGCGACAGAAGCATAGAAGAGGGAGCCAAGAAGCAGCACGCTAACATGAACCTCCACGTGATCTTGTAAAGAACCTGGTTCAACAAAATGTCAGAAATGGGCATTTTATCTCCCTCGAGAAGTCATTCAAGCCTATATGAAGATTTTTCTTTCGGCAGAGCAGTTCATGCTGGAAGTGGATTTTGGTTTTAATTTTGTTGTTGTTGTTCTCTCCTTGATGCAGTTAATATAATGGTACAATCTCTTGCAAGGACACCATTGTTTCAGTGGAAATTTATCCATAGTACATGGTCCACTTTTTGCCTGACAATGGCTATACTGGCCTTACATACATAGAAAGTTGCAAGACAATGTTAAAAGGTTGAACTAGTGTTCCACTGGAAGAGTAATTAAAGTCCCACAATTGTTATGTGTAGACAATCCCTGAGTGCCAGCAGTGCTGTTTCATTTCTCAGGTTCAAAGTGGGAGGAGAGGTCATAGATCAATTTTATCTTAGAACAGTATCTCATTTTATAGCAGTCCATTCGTCTATGGAAAAGAGGCCTACTCTATGTTCTCTGCCCTGAATTCCTTATCAGAAATGGGTCTGATCCAAACAGTTTATTCTGTAAATCTTAGTTTAGTCTGTAAATATCTGAATACTGAAGAGCCTACAATCTTTTTTCACTTCAGAAAAAGAAAAAATAAAATGAAAACAACCAGAGGAGTCTGGTAGCATCTCTACATTTTACAAAAATAAATAACCATATATTTTCTTCTCATCTACTCTCATGTCCATAACCAAGTGCTTATTTATATAAAGAACAAAAACAAGCAAGAAAAAAAATGGAAAGAAAGAAAACCACAACCACACAACTACTGTGCCTAGTATTTTTCTATGAGAATGTGCTTCACAAAATTAAAAACAACTTTCAAATCTCTAGATCTTGACACATCAGAACTCATCTTTCCCTTTTCCATGTCCACCCACAAGAGAGGTACTGGCTACCTACCTGAAGGAAGAGAAAGCCATGGCAAAATGACACTCCTTGCATCATGCCTTTCAGTTACCAAAATCACAGGCTATAGAAAGGAGCAAATTTCAAACGTGTAGAAACTTCCTACAAAGAACATGCTTTACCTTTCATTTCTCTCTGGGGACCAACATAAAATGTGTGTCTTCAGTTGATGAAATCTGTGGTGAGCAAAGCTGTTGGCTGTTAGCTTCACAACATGGTTTGACTTTGGAGATACTGCATCTTAAGCCATTTTCTAGTGTTTGTCATATGATGCCCTATATAGTAAAATAAATATTATTAGCAAAATACAACTTAATCATCCAGTAAATATTAAGTTCATAAGTAAAACTTCTGATTAAATAAGTTGCAACTTATTTTCCCAGCTGATTTGGATTCCTTTGTAGAAAGAGATATTAAGTTACATTTGTCATATTTGATGGAAATGCCAACACCTATTTGTAACCAAGATAAAGGATGTTACACTATGGCTTGAAGGCTGTCATTAGCTAAGTGGATAAAACCACGTGTAAGGCCAACCAGCCTTCTGCTCCGCAGACGGATGTCTCTTCAATCATAATCTACCCAGATACCAAAGGTGAGGAAGGCATGTCCTAGACATATCACCTCGATATAACTTTTCACAGATGAATCTTCCAAGACACAGAGAATCCTTTCTTAAGCTTCATTACAAGCTGGAAATCTTCCAGCAACTAACTCTGCAATAGAAATAACACTTTTTTTTCTTTTTTCCCCCACAAGCTTGAGTAGTTTCTATGATACCCTTGTCTTCAAAGATCCCAAATCACCAGGCTAGCCCCTGTTAATTAAACACCAAATTCTTCTAGCTGCTCACTAGTCAGCACGTCTGATCAACACAGAATAGAGGAAAAAGGAAGGAAAATTGGTATACATTGCAGTCTGAAAGCATGAAATCCATAATGAGAAAAGTGAGGAAACTCACAAGTCCAGGCTCCCACCCTGGAAGCACTTGTCACCAGCTGGTTCTATTTCAAATGCCTAATTCGATGCCAAGTGCCACATTATTGTACAATTAAAAAAAAAAAGAAAAAAAAAAAGAAAAAAGATGATGATTGAAAGGTTGCTGCTTACTTTGTTAGAGACAGAACTCAAATAATCTGAAACTCTGGAGGTCAATACTGTGAGTGTTTGATGAGTGGCAAGACATTGTTCAAAAATACTATTTTTATGGATATACATGTGTGCTAAAGTGAAAACAAAACTTTCACTTCAATTGAAAAGAAAAACTGGAAGCTGGCTTTTGTGAGATGTTCGACTCTTCTACCAATCAAAAAGATGAAAGGGAGCGTGTGGGTGTGAAAAGCCCTGAACTCAAAAATACTTATTGACTTAATTTAACTAAAAATATTTAGATGTCTAAATTGGATGTGAGGAATTTGGGGATATTTTTTAAGAAAATAGGAATGTCAAAATGAGCTTTATTTGCTCTTTGATGAAACAAATTTCAACTTCTTCCAGGGGCTAAAATGGCTGGCACTAAGACCAACAGAGTCTTATTGGACTCCTAGGGAAAAATGCCATTTATTCATACATCCAACTGCTACAACAAGTGAATCTCTTTGGTAATATGGCATCACATAACTAGTTTGTTTCACAGTTTAGCATTTTAAAGTCCAGACCGTCTATAAACCCTCTGTTTATAGAAGATTCAGTGATAGCAAATGGAAAAGGAGCTACCTCAAGCTGTTTATAGAAGAGTAGGTTACAAAGATCTGTGAAGCTTCTCTCAAGGTGTACAAGAGATGATTTTGCTAAGCACTTGGACTAATATGAATTAAATTAATCTTTGAGAACAGGATGACTTACAAATGAAAATGCCATAATCTTATGTCATTTGCTAGAGAAGGAAAATTGAAACAGCTGATCAGCTGATCTATTCAGGCATTTTAATCTGATTTGCACAGGAGTGGGTCTAATTCAATGGGCCTCCTTTAATAAATTTAATGTTATTAATCAGTCATTTAAATCACAGTCTTTGCCTATTTATATTCCCCTCTTCCTCCAACATGTACGTAATACTAGCTTTTCTGAGGCAAGGGCAAGGAGACTAATGGGAATAAGTGTGCAGGCAAGAGTCACAGGCATAATGACCCAAGAGGTGATCGCCTCCAATAGCCACATTTTCCGATTTCTTGAGCCTGTGATCACCTAGATCATGCTCCTGGCCACTTGATGGGACAGGAGCCGAGTCCCTCCACAGTGGGTCACTTGGGAAGGGAAGAGTTGTCAGGGGAGGTTTCTTATCCTGTCCCCCATGTGGAGTGTAACTAATCTGCATAACTTCCAGAGCCCACAGACCATGCATGGAAGGTGAGCAGGTCTGTGGTCACCAGCTCGCAGCTGGGGGAAAAAAAAAAAAAAAAGCAAAAAAAAAAAAGCAGAAAACCAGCAGCCCTTAGACTCCAAAGGCTGCAAGAGGGGCAGATAAAACAGGGTCATTAACTCTCACCTGACAAGACTTGTCAGATCTCTGTCCTTGAACCAGGTTAGCATTCTGCATTAATTACTATTATTGTCACAGCAGTATCTTTGGTGTTTACCAAGGCCCTAGTTGGATTACAACGCAATGGATGCATGCATACCGTGATTCTATGGATAAGATAATAAAGAGATTGATCAGGCATGTGCACGTTTCATATTCCTGCAGTGCTTACGCTGCTGCTTCCCACGCCTATCTGTGGGAGGACATCATTGGCCTCTTTACATCATGTGGAAAGCACAAGTCTTTGATTTGAGCTCCAGGAGCTGAAGCAATGCTGGTATAGAATGTGCAGTTGTGTGGCACGATGAGGATAGACAAATCCATGCATCTGACAAATCTGTTGTTTGCTTCCTTAAATATTATTTTCTGGATGCAGTGGGCCACAGTGGGTGAAGTTCCCAGCTGGGCAACTGACATCCAAATTGTGCTGGATCATTGATTAAAAAAAAAAAAAAAAATAGGAGTGGCTCCTCAGCCCTTTCAAGAAGCTATGTGATTTCAAATCAAAGCTGCCACTTTACCCTCCACTGGTAACAAATTAGTTCAGTATGCCTGGATGTGCTGGTTAACTCTGGAGATGATCAGATCATACAGCTGGAAACTGTCACACTGTTATCAGTAATGTGGTTCTGCAGTCCAATCTTTTCTTTCCAGCATCTCTGGGAACACAAACTTTGGGTTTTGGTACCTCACCAGGGGAATTTGCACATGAGAGTTCACCTTTCTGTAACAGCTGTTACAACAAAACATAAAAGAAAATAATGGAAAAGCAGCTGAATACTTCCTGTGGAAAAAGAGAGCATGGGAACTAGGTATTATCATCGCCTTGGAGAAAGGGTTTCTATTGTCTATTAATTTACCACCCTCAGAGACACAAATTCAGAACCCACATAAGCTATAATACAACCATGTCACATGAATTGAAAGGCAAATGTGTTTATGTGGATCTGGCAGGTGTTAATGATGGCTTCCAACAGGAAAAGAAATGCAGGAAGAGAATTCGCCCATTAAACTAGTCCAACAGCATTAATACTTTGTAACAGTATTACTTTCCATATCCAGGTGTTGCAAAAGTAAACATCCTGCTACCTTTAGAAGAAGATCCTCATGAATGTGATGATCTTTTAAGGCTCAATTTTATCATGCAGAGTGCTTCTATCTGTGTTTCCAATGTAAGGTTCATAATAAGATTAGTGGAGTGTAAATCTTTATGCAATTTAAATGAATAGTCTCTTGAGTGTCTGGCATTAGGAATACATTGTTCTATATTTCCCTACAGGCACTGATGTGTGCTGCAATTAAGATGTGTTTGTCTGTATCATATTACAAAGCATTTGATTTAATTTTAAATGGAACTGTCCCATCTCTTCTTTGACTTGACTATCATGTAATTTGGTTAATTAGAATTTGTTGGATATTTCTTTGCATTTGCCACAAAAAGGCCGAAGTGTGTAATATAGTATATTAAAGGTAGCTATGTGGAATGTCATTGGCACACTGCATGGAACAGCCCGATACAGACACTATTGTTGTAACATCAAATTTATCCTATGACCCTTGTCTGTATAGCTTTATATATATATATATATATATAATTTCACATTCACTCAATCTGAATAGTTATTTCCCATATTAATATTCTGATTTATTTGTTCTGATACATGGCTGTTTCCTAAACTTATTGACTCATTTGGTACTGATCAGTTCTTATTATGGCCAAACGGAATTAAACATAGAAAAGAAGAAAAAAACCATACCAAATACAGATGCCTCATCCTTCCTCAAATTTGTTGTAATTCTGTCGTCTGCTTTACTGATGGACACCAAGAAAAAAAACACTACTGCAATCAATAGACCTGGAACACTCAAACCAGTGTTCACCTATCGGGGTAGATCAGTAATTGGAAGTTCATCTCATCCCACTGTAGACATCTGAAACAGGACAGAGGAACAGGCAAACTACCTTTTTCTCTTCACTGACTCCAGAAGGAGGTTAAAAAATTAACCGATGTCATGTAAATTCATGTTCCAAGCTGTCCTGCTTGTGTTGTGTAGTCCTCATGTATTTGCCTTCACTCTGCATTACTGTGTGTGAGATGGACCTCTGTTCCAAGGCTGAAAATACAACCAGCAAAGGTAAGTCAGCCGTCTGGCTGCTCCTGAGGTGTCAACAGTTCTAGCATCATGACATCTGTTGTAATAAGGCCAGTGGCTTAGCAAAAAAGGATTTCTATCACTGTAAAACTGGAGTAAACTCTCCAATCATTTGTTGTGATCATTTCACCCCAATGAATTTCACAGGATGTGTAGATTTCACTTGATAATTCCCGCACCAAGCTTCAACAGTTTGAGGCTCAAAAAGATTGACTTCAAAAGAAAATTTATATCCTTTTTTGATTCAAAGCTTCTCCAGCATCACTTAGCTCTTCCATATCCACAATGGTAGTTTCCTATGGCTTGTTGCCCCATATTAGAAACCATAAGAGTATCATCCCAGTTCCCAGTAATATTCTGCTGGTAAATAAAAAGTTTTCTGTTTGCTTGTTTTTCAAGAATGTGCTGCTAATCTTTTAATTACTACAAGGGAACAAAAGCTGCAAAGGCATTCCATGTCATAGGACATAGTTTTTGCTAAAGGACTGCCATGATGAGTTCAACAGTGTTAACTTTTCCTGTGATCAATCACAATAGCAGCTGGTCAGTGATAAAGACATTGCTCCTCGTGCAGACACTTATTTTAAAGCAGTCATCTCTACAGCACCACCAGCAAAATTTACTTCATGGTTGGCATTGCTTCACCAAATGAGGGATCCGTGACAACCTGCCCTTCCCTGTCTCCTTCTCCCTGCTGAAAGTGCTCATCATTCACTGCTTCATAACTTACTGCCTGAGCAGGAGCCAGGTAAGGCAATGAAGCAAAGACTTTGGCCAGGAGAGAGGGGAGGAAGAAGACAACTGCCTTACTGAAAGGCCAGGCCTCCCTGAAAGATTAGGCTTCCAGCATGCAGTCTGGCAAGAGACAGCACTTCCCTTCCTTCTCATGTAAGGAGGACAGGCAAGAGGCTTCACCATGTGGATCAATACAGAGGTTGTCTGTCACCAGGTGACCTGGTATAGGGACATGCCACCCAGGATGTGGCCCAGTTGGCAGCTATCTGCCCCTCCTCAGCCCCATTCACCTGCCTTTCTCACACTTTAAAAATAAACAAACAAAAAACACCTTTCCTTTTTTGTTAGAAAGGACTATCTGCCCCTACCTACAGCTGTTATTTTAACTACTTTTAAAGGAATAACTGAGTTTCTTAGGTAATTTCTGGGCTCTGTGACTTGAGGCTTTAAGAAAAATAAAAAATACCATGGCAACTGATTGACAACAGATCCACAGCTACTTTTACACCATTAGAGAAATATAAAAAAAGCATTAGAGGAATTTTTTTTTTTTTTTTCTGATTCCTCATTTAAACAAATAGCAAGTTCTCCGAAGCCATGCCACAAAGGCTGAGCCCTTGAAGCAAAGAAATTTAAATTCCCCTGCAAAAACCCAGGGGTTTGTAGGCCCCAGATGAACAGGCAGGGCTGGCACAAGTGTCAGTGAAAGGGACAGTCTGGATGGCAAACTTACAGGCACCTGTGCCCAAACACAATCGGATAGACAGGGCTGGGAATCTTGTCTGCACGTGGTTCTTCCTCAGCTGGAAAAGGCAGATGCTAAGGAGACTCTGCTAATTTCCCCTGCCTGGAAACTTGTAATGAGCTCAGAGCAGGAGAATAGCAAAAGGGCACATCTGTTAGTTTCTCCTAAGCTGTAGAGGGCTGAAAGCCAAGAAAGATGTCTAGGGGCTAATTTGCTGGCCTATCTACAGCACAGGAGAAAGTCTGAGTCTAGAAGAAAACTTAATGCATTATGTCTGAGAGCAAGGAAAACTGATGAGTGTCACAACAACCAGTACAGGTTATGGGACAGGATTTTTTTCATTTACATTCAATTAAAACTCTAGTCATTCATGTTATACATGTCCAGTGGATACGATCTGCTCTTTCCCAGCAAGGTTAATTAGCCAGTGCATTCAGGCTGTGTCTGGTGCTCTCAGGTAACATATATATCAGTAAATGCAGTGTCCCTGAGGCTGCTCTTTGGTCCTGCTACAAATAACATGATGCAGCCAATAATCACATGCCCAGCCAAGTGATGAACAAATTGAAAGGAAAGTTGTGGGAAGGATAAGAATATAAACGCAGATTCCAATTTCATGCCACTACTTCAATCTGTCCTACACTACGTTGACTTGGTGACTTCCCATGTACCTGAAATCTTGTGCCTTTTGAGAGCGAGTGCTACCATAATCCCAAAGTTTTCCTCTTCCCTTTCAAAATTTTGTCCATTCTAAAACATGTTCCTGTGCAAGTTTGCCATCACCCTAAAGCAAACATGTCACAGCTGACCAACTGAGTCACCCCCTGGGATCCCCCAGCTATATCACTTAGAACTATATCTGCTATGGAGAGCAAAGGAGCACAGGCATTTGGCACACTTTTTACAGATCAGCCCCACCTGCAGCGCCTTGTCACTGGACCTATTTGCATCAGACAGAGCTGCACAATGTGTAAAATGCCTCTGTCAGCTAGTATGGTGGATTCTGGCTTATAATTTAGCCGATGGCTAAATAGAAAAAACCTTGACAGAAATCCACACTACAATTTTAATTGCTGTTGGAATCATCAGAACTAACCCATCCTGTTCCTGCTTCTCTCTTCCTGTTTCTGATGCTCACACTCATCATGCTTGCACTTGGCAGGGGTTCAGAGCTGCAACTGGAAGCATCCTTGTAAGGTTTGTGAGATCCCACAGCACCAGTATGTAACTGCTATTCTATCTCAAGCCTAATAGCACAGATCTCTTGGAGAACCACACGATGATATGCTTCATTTTTAAACATGTTGTTGTTAAACTAATATTTAGAAATCCAGAATAAGTTAGCTGTGCTTCCCTAAAGACAGAGCTATTGCAGAATAATTGGGATAGTTTCAAAGAAAATGTGAAACCTTAATTACTTGTGAATGTTGCACAGCAGTAGCAGGCTGTCTTAACAGGAACTTGTGTCCATAATCTAACAAATGCTTGCAGATCACAGAAACCAATCAAGCCCAAAGTCTAGAAAAACCGTCTCCAGCAAACACCACAGCGATTTCATAATTAAGCATAAGTTGTGAATGCATGTCAGTAGTCTCAGTTTGGAAAAGAACATTTCTGCATCCAGTATAAAACAGTTTCATAACTGTGAAGAAAGAACTAAATGGGCATTTACAATTTACTCTCTTAGGAAGATCAGAAATGAGGTGATAAAATGTTATTTACTGTTTTAAAGTTATGATACTTCTGATCAAATTAATAAAATTCTCATTACTCCTTATAACCACAGTCTCTTTTATTTGCTGAGACTGCTACAACCCTGCTACTCTTCTCGCAATTCATTTGCTTTCTTCATTTAATTTGTCCTTATTTCTAAGAATACTGCAGAAAGTCTATGGGAAAAACAGATTTTTTTTCCCCAAAAAGCCGGAGCATGGAGTTATTCTTTTGTTAGCTTTTGGGAAACAGAAGAACAGCATAGACCAAAGGCAGGAAATTCAAAATTCATGTGCAGAGCAAGTATTCGATAAAATAAATAAATGAATAAAGCAAACAAAGATGTTAAATCTATTCTCAATCTGAGCAACTCTTCTGACTGGTCTTCTGGTTGCTATCTTGCAAAGAAAAAGTTTTGCATCTTGCTAGAGGAATACTGCACAAATGAGAAGAAATGCCAACACTGAAAAATGCAATGGTCTGCCAGTTAGGAGGACTGGTTTTCTGGTTACATGGCACTTGTCATGTTTCTTTTTCTGTACCTGTTTTGTTTGAATGTTACTAAGTTTTCTGAGTAACATTTTATCTGGATCTTAACTGTCCCAGCTGAATTTCATTGGCTTCTATTCCTGTAATATACACAGTCTTAATTTGGAAGACTAAAGACTCTAAAAACTTAGAAGTTATTGTTTTTGACTGCTCCACTTTCTATCAATTTCTGTATTTCATATAAGCTACCATTTAACTGACAAGTTAGATTACGAATTAACTTGCCCTGCATACTTTCTGCAGTTAGCCAAATGTACTTGTAGGAGGCCTGGCATTTATTTTTCTGAATGACAAAATGCAATAGGCAACACTAATCTCCTAAAAGCAGACTTTCCTGCTCCATTTTCAATATTTTGATGAATTCCACTGGCTTCTTGGTGTGCTTTAGTCTATATACACAAATTGGTTTAAAAAGTTTCTATTTTATCTATTATCAATTTTACATATTTTTTCTATTTATCTATTTTATTTTTACTGAAAACTTACAATCATGTCTCACATTAGTTACCAGCTATATCTAATTTTTGTGATTGAGTGCACCACCAGGCAGTTTGTTGATGACACCAAGCTGAGTGGTGTATTTGATACAGTAGAAGGGAGAGACGCCATCCAGAGGAACCTGGACAGACTCAAAACCTGGGCACACGAGAATCAAATGAGGCTTAACAAGACCAAGTGCAAAGTCTTGCACTAGGG
>JAOWBP010000001.1:59133135-59158802 GCA_028571105.1 Tragopan temminckii | reverse complement strand
CCCTAGTGCAAGACTTTGCACTTGGTCTTGTTAAGCCTCATTTGATTCTCGTGTGCCCAGGTTTTGAGTCTGTCCAGATTCCTCTGAATGGTAACCCTCCCTTCTTTGACAACACTGTTCATCTAGTGATATAATACTAAGTTGCAGTGCTCCTATGCCGCTATATTCCCACAGAAAAATATCTACGAGTGTATTGAGAATAAACTACCTGCTGGGTTTGGTGTACAAATACATGTGTATAAAATACACTTAGAGAGAGAATCTCCTTTCCCTTGGGGAAAGCCCCAACATACATTCTATTGCTTGAATTCGCCAGGTCTGATAGAGTGTTCAGACCCTGCTATGGGTTTGGGTTTGCATGAAACCTTTCACAGTGACCAGAAATTGTGCTAAGCTTATTACCCTTCCTTTTTGCACTGTTGTCATTACAGAAATCCTTTGTGCTGCTCTTCACCTTCTTTACTAGTTCCATCTCCATGTGAACCTTGCCATCCATAACTGCATTTCTACATGCTTATATTACTCCCATTCACTCACGATCCTGCCAAGCAGGAACCTGAACAGACCAAAACCTGCTCTTCTGAAGTCCACGTAATGGGTCAGTCTGGAGCTCAGTGTTCACTCATGATGGTCTTTTGCTGTGACTGTTCAGCTTTCTGCACACTGTAATGGACAGTTTATGGGCACTGAGGAAGCTGGGCTTGATGAACAATAAAATCTCTTGGCTTCCTATGCTCTCCAGGGCAGTTTCACTCATGATCCTGCCAAGCAGGAATCTGAACAGACCAAAATCTGCTCTTACAAAGCCCATGGCTGCAATTCTGCTATTTATCTTGCCCACTCCTCTCAGGATCTTGAACTCAGGAGAGTTGTGTTTGGCATAGAAGAGGTTAGATGTTCTAGACATCTTAAACTGATTCTTCCCAAAATATCAGGTTCAATAAAACACCCCCTGTATCCTGTTCATCAATCACCTTCAGCATGAAATTATCAGCAGTACATTCCAAAAATCGATGGGACTAGTTGCACCCACACATATTGCCCTTCCAGCTGATGTTGCAGTGGTTAAATTTCTCCTTTAGCACCCAGGTCTTCAGCTGTGAGGTTTTATCCAGCTGCTTAAAGAATTTTTCATCTGTCTCCTTTACTTTCTTAGGTGTTCTGCAGCAGAAACAAAAAAAAAAACAAAATCAGCTGTGCGAGATGTCCTCTGAGTTTTACCTATGGCCTTTGCTAGTCTGGCACCTGGATGAATTTCCATATGCTCGAGTTCCAACTGCACACAGAACACAACCACTCCTCCTCAGCTTCCTACTCAATCTGTTCTGTAGGGCTTATATTCACCCACTGCAGTGCTCTAAATCAGGAGAACTATCCCACCATGTCTCTGTAGTCTCAATGGGGACAGAGCTCTGCAATTGTGCATGGATTTCGAATCCTTCCTGTTTGCTCCTCATGCTGTGTGCATTTGTGTATAGGCACTAGAGCTGAGCCTCACATTGTGCTGCTTCTACAGGGAAAGTGTGTGCCTCACCTGTCATGCTGTCCCTCAAACATGCCCACGCTGCCCCCCTGTGCCCTTATTTCTCTTAGGGTTATGGTCACCTTAAGTCTAGCCGCTGCTATATACTGATGCTTCTGGAGAAGATGGAAAACGTCACATAGCAGAATACATTAATCTGTGCAGCAGGAAATTGATTTCCCTGATGGCTACAAGTGAGTTCATAAAGTTATAAAGTGATGCATTTATTTACAGAGAGTTTTTAAACATTTACATTAATTTATTGTTATTCAAGCTTTCATAGTAAGAAAACCAGCAATAATTTAAAATGTCACAACTATCACCTTTACTGTTTTAAGCGTATTTGAAGAGAACTTCCATGTAAATCCCATAGGTGCTAGTGGGATTAGGATTTCCCCTCCATTTTCTTTCCAGCTACTGCCCAAGACTACTTTCTAATTTTTGTAGTCATTGATCTCTTTGCATAGATAAGGGAAGACAGCAGAGAGGCTATGATTAGAGGAGAAAAGAGAGTGGGGGGTTCAGGGAAGATGCTTTTTCTAATGAATGAAATGAAGTGCAGAGGCTTGCTAGAGGAGTTCACACACTGTAGACTTTAACTGCACAGGATTGTCTGTCTCAGAGCAGTCATGGCAGCAGTGTCCTGGCAACACTGGTCTTCATTATCAACACAGACCATTCTTTTAACTCTTATTCTGCTGGGTTTTTTTTTTTTTTCTGGTGCCTTCACAAGCACATTTCCATTCGTGCTGCATTCTTTTCTATCTGCATATTTCTGAATAAAAGCTGCATGCATGTACATCTTTAACAGATTCACAGCCAGCCTTATGTACAGAGCTTCTTCTTCTGCAGTGAAGGAACTTCTCAGAAAAACAAAAACCTGCTAGGAATACATTCATGTTATGAAGTAGAAAGTCAGAGTGCCGTTCCGGTTTTAAGGAACATCATTTTCTTAGCAAAGATTTAAAAACTACAGCTATCCCTTCTGCCTTCTCAGTTGTGTTGCTTCTTATAAATAGATTCTGTTGGAAGACGTTGGTGAGAAAATCAAGTACCCTGAGCATTTGTATTTGTAAAGCATTATATCAAGAACCAGAATAAATACAGTGAAGTTTCTCTCCTTGCTTTTACTCAGGAATGATCTCAAACCCCTCCTTGAATGTATTTTAGAGTAATAGAATGTGCCTGACAAGGTTTGCAGCTTCTTTCAGCTTTCACTTTCCTTTCTCACTCCACGCTGTAAAACTGTTTCAGAATAGTAACCAGAAAATACCTCTGCCCACATAGCTCACATTTATAAGTGGGTTAACGTGCAAATGCACACTGGAATTGGCTGAAAATAAACACATGTAAATGACTGAAAGATTTACTTTATTCATAATTACTTTTTACTGTTTGATGCTGGCAATAGATTTCTGTCTCACTGCCTAATTACCAGTTAGTTTTAAACTAAATCAAGTATCTATGTTACGTAATGTCTGACAACCTTTTGACTACTTAAGAATGCACATATACACATCTGGGACATAACCCAGCCCAGAACTACCCATTCATGTTTCTAAAAATAGTATTGATACTGTTGTCTGAAATGCTGATTCATTACCTGGTGTACAATGAGCCAGTTCCCACACACTCATGAGAGGCCTCGGTGCTGGTGGAAGTTTCCACAAATCAAACACAATAATGCAAGGTTCTTTACTGTATTTGTACATTAAATTCCCAAGTATTCCACCTATCTAATACAGAAGAAACATCAACTACATACATATTCATACAGTAAAGCAATGATACACAATCCTCTTTGGGCTTCTTCCACAGCTGCCTGCCCTTGTGCGAGATTGTTTGACCTCTCTCAGTGAGAGACTCTTATGAGTCTCTCACTGGTCATTTCATGAATGTTCCCCTTACTCTTTTTATCTTTATGTGGTCACCTAAGAACAAGCTCAACAGTTCTCTTCTTGCCAGTTTTCCAAGGAGAGCAATCATCCTTGATTAGACAGATACATCAATGGCTAAGACATTCTGTATTAGTATAAGCAGTACTTGATCAAAGTATTCTACATTCAGGTTCATTAAGCACAGACAATACTTCCTTCTTTCCAAGGGAAAATTGTTTTCATTACCTGTATCCTCCCCTCAAAATGTTTCAATATGTCTACCTGGCATCAGCATCATATGCTCCCCTCCTTCTACCCCTTCTTCTCTACTGTTTTATTTAAATTACTTAATTTGTTCAAATATCAGAACAAGAGGGCAAACACGGGAAAACGTCACCGATGAAAGATCCTTCCACAGTTTCCCATTCAGCACAGAAAGCACAAGACCACAGATTGTTGAACTGAAGAAATCAATCTGTAGAAACTTAATGGCAAAGTTTTGTTACTGTTAAGTCAGGTATTCTTTGTTAGTAGCACCAGGAAGTGCTGGGGATATCTCCACCGTAGGCACTTCAAAGATTACATGATTCACAGTTCATTATATTTCCACAGATAGTACATATTCATCAATTACACGTGAGACAATTAACATACACACACCTATCTCAAGTAGTGATTTATGAGGTTTCCAGTCTTCTATTCCATGGTCTGTTCTACCATCTAGTGTTCTTTTAGCATCATGACAATCCAATCGATAGTCTTTTACTTCATCCAGTGGTCTTCCTTGCTTGTCCTCTAGATGAACTTTCTTCATTGAAACATGCTCAGTAGAAGAATGCCTACTGTAAGTAATTGATAGGCATCAAAATTGTAACATTTGCTCACTCAGCACTCAGCCATTATTTCTGGACATTTGTTTGTCTTTGGATAGAGATGAGTTTGGCAACATGTCTTTCAGTGGTATATACCGGTGTGTTAGAAGATAAGGAGGATAGAGAGGAGTATCTTGATGTCTGCATGTTGCATCTCAACCTAATCCCAGAGTGAGATAATTTGGCCTTGTATGGAGGCCCTGGCTTTCATTATTGTGTTTCTTTTGCTGAGGGTCTCCTGTCCAAACAGAATAGCTTTACAACATGCTTTCTACTCTATAATGCTACATCCATAACTATTCTAAAAGCTACTACCGTTTTGCAAGCAAGAACTAATCACATAATACAACAATTCAACAACTATATTTCTAAAAATACGCTACTAAAATATAGGTGTATCTACTTTTTCAAATCAGCAACTTCTAAAACAAGTTACAAATTACAAAATATACTGCAGCCTCCTTCTTCAAATCATTGTACCACCTCAGTTCTGTTCTTTGAGGTGATTCTCTTTCTGCAGCCAGAATAGGAAATACACAGTGACAGGGTGTACCAGGCATTGCAGGCTGGCACTCACTTTTCTTTCAGGGTAACTTCCTGATCTAGAGCGAGTAGATGGTGCTTACTCTTCTTTTGGCTTGCATTGCTGAAGAGTCTGAAGATTGAAGTCGACCTCATAAGGCTTTAGCACTCAGCCCTTTCTGATCCACTGCTTGCAGCACTTGGCCTGTGCCACAGTTGTAGAACAACAGAACCACAGAATGGCTTGGGTTGGTAGGGACCTCAAAGATCATCTAGTTCTATCCCCCTGCCACAGGCAGAGCTGCCAAACACTAGCTCAAACACTAAGTCAGGCTGCCCGGGCGCCACATAGCCTGCCCTTGCACACTTCCAGGGATGGGGCATCCACAACCTCTCTGGGCAGCCCACTCCAGCGCCTCACTACCCTCCCCGTGAAAAACTTCTCCCTGACACTTAACCTAAATCTCCCCTCCCTTAGTTTAAAACCCCTTCTCCTTCCCGAGCCCTGTGTCAGCATTAGCAGGAATTGTTTCTCAGCTTCACAACCTCTGCGGGGACACAACCGTGGCCGCTGGTATTAACGAGTAAGAAGCTAACTGCCGGCCTGGGGGAAGGGAAGTAGCCGCACTGCTACGTGAACTCTAGGATTATGTGAGCACGCGAAGATTTTTTTTTTTTCCGTTAACAAACAGAAACACGAAAGCGCTCAGGAGGCGGATCTCCGCCCCTCGACCGCTCCGCCCCGCGCCTTCAGTTTCGATTCCTGCCGCGTCCCGTCCCGTCCCGTCCCGTCCCGCTGCGCCGAGGCAGGCTGAGGCGGAGGGGCGGCCATGCGCGACCCGGTGGTGTGCAGCTTTCTCACCAAGACCCTGTGCGCCGAGGGCGGGCGGCTGGGGCTCGCGGAACTCCAGCAGCACGTCGGCCTCTCGGCGCAGCAGCTGCGGGAGACGCTGCAAGCGGCGGGTCCCGAGCGTTTCCTGCTGCTGACGGGCTCCGGGGAAGCGCCGGAGGTGCTGGCTCTGACGGCCGTGCGGGTCTGTCCGCGCAAGCAGTGCGACGGCTGCGACCGCCTGCATCTCTGCAAGCTGCATCTCATGGGCAGGTGCGGCCGGCGCCACAGGTGAGGCGGCTGGGGTGGCAGGGGCGGCGGCGATCCCTCCCGCGGGATCTCCCCTCTATCGCTGAAATAACTCAGAAATGTTTCTTTCCGAAGGAAAAAAGCCAAGTGTTTGAGTGCCATCTGTTGTTAATCTCGATAGTTAGGAGCGCTTGATGTTGACGGAAAGTCGCTGCTTCGCTCACAGCCGTGTCTGGAGCAGCCAGTACCTACTTCCCATTGGCATCGCTCTCTGTCTTCTGCCTCACTGAAGGAAGGATTGGCTGCACGGCCTTCCTGGGAACAGTCTTTTTATTTTCCAGGCTAACTGAAGGTGGCCCCTATTACAAAAAGAAATTAAAGTAAGGGGAAAACAAAACAAAATAAAAAAAACACAAATGCAGAAATGAAAATCAAAAGCATCTGACGAGAATCTACAGCAACAGCGATCTCCTACAGACTTTCCTGCCACACCCCTGTGACCTGCATCTCACTCTGCTGCCTGGTGCTGTGCCAGGCCTCTTCCTATTCTGCCCCACCAAATAGTTCCTCACACACTCAGATCTGAAGAAGCTGGAGGAGAAGGACCTTGTGTATCTCCAGATGGTGCAAGCAAAATAACAGCTTCCAGGCTGGATGTGGCTTTGGGCAGCCTGGTCTAATGGTTGCTGACACTGCCCATGGCAGGGGGGCTGAAACTAGATGATCATTATGATCTTTTTCAACCCAGGCTGTTCTATGGTTCTATGATAAAATTCTGTTGCTTTGCTGACTCAGTAAGATATGGTTACGTAGGATATGTTTGAATGTATGTTGGCTTACCATTGGGTGAACTAAAAAGTGCAACAATTTCCTTTGTAATGCTAGAACAATGAGCTGTTCTGCCTTCTCAGTAGTGCTGTGCATTTAACATTGCTTTTGTATATTAATAACAGATAAACAGAAGAAAATGCCTTTCAGGGTGTACTTATGGAAAGAAGGGAGATTGGTTAAAATGAGGGGACAAAAAGAGTGGACCACATGGATCGAAACAGAATAGTTTTTAATTGATAGGAAAGAGTCAAGGCTTGCTTCTAGATCTTGCATCCTCTTTTGCTGGAGAGAAATTTGTCTGTACTGGAGTCTTCCTGTTCGGAGATATCAGGAGTTTTATTCAAATTAAATCTATTTTTAACTTGTATCTGTCCTACAGTGGCTTTCCACTCTATCTTTTTTTCTAAATGTATTACTTAACACAGTTGATTAGTCATCACTATATTTGTAGGCTATTTCAACCTTTGACTTAGAAATACGTATTCAGGTGACATAGATCACCATGTGACTGTTGGTGGAATCTGACGCTGTGAAGGAAAACTGGGTGGCTCTCACTTTGGGTAATCTGCAGTTCCACTATATTCATAGCCATTAACCAAGTGGCTGCAGAATCCGGTATCCTTAGAAAACCACTTCTCCAGACCAAAAATAGTATATTTCTGCCCCTCAAACCTTGTATTTTTATTTATTTTCTTATAAAGAAATGCATGACACATGGGAGTGGTGGTGAAATGTCTGCATAAAAGTCTGTTGCAGAAGGATGGCATCAAACATAGCATGAAGTAAAATGTTACCAGAAGTTTCAATAGTTAACTAGGGGCTAACAGGATAAACAAAGCAGAAATGCAAGTCTGATAGAGTAGCAGGTACTTTTACTGAGTATACCTAATAGTAATGCTATATCAAATCATGCTTTTGAAGAGTGAGAAGTCAGGAAACTATTTTACCACATTTTTGTAAATATAGACCATGTTTCTTCTCCTATCAGTGACAATGAAATATATTTTCAAAGAGATGCAAAGAAATTATAATCTCCCTCTCTTTGTAATTCATACTCACTTAACAGGTTTGTCATGGGTTAGTGAGTGGCACCAACATTTTTACTAGTGCTGTTCAATTGTCTTTGTCCAAAACTTGGAGTTCATTAACTTCTTTGGATCCTTCTTAAAATTTTTTTTTAACTTCCCAGTCAGCAAAGATATCACTGTGTTGTGTTCAGCTTCATTATCTCTTTATTTGGGGCTCTCAAACCATTGCAACGTTCCTTACATACCATCTCTAAGACAACAATCTCTTGCATGCGTAAAATCGAGGCCATTGCTACTTCAACCATTGCTGATGTATATCCTCTAAAATCAGCATTCTCCCCAGCTATTCAGATTGTGTGACTTGGTCTGCTACATACAGAAGCGGTTTTGAGTCTGTGCTGTCAGATAAACAGTCTAGCTACATTTATGTTTAAAATTGGTATAATAACACAACTGTATTTCACAGTGCTTGTACTGCTTGTTTCATAATCTAGCTGATTATGAAGTGACAGAGACTATCTACTTGTTCACAGAAACTTTTGCCAAAGTGCCTTTCTCTCCATGTTTTTTCTCAAGTTGCACATTATCTGAGTCTCTTTAAATCAACTTGACTTGAAACATCTGTTGTTTCTGTCCATTTTCTTGCAGAGATTGTAAGTACTCTCATGACATCACCAGTGCTGAGAACAAAAAAGTTCTGAAGACTCATGAGTTATCTGGCCTAAGTGAGAGTGAGCTGCGAATCCTGCTTCTCCAAAATGACCCTTTCCTCCTTCCTGATGTGAGTTGCACTGATTTCTTAAACTTCTGTTTATACGGAAAGGGAAAGGGCAAGAAAGAAGACAGAGGACTGATATTAATTTCAATCTCTTAAGTTAATCGGAAAGATTATGATTGGCTTGAATTAACTATGAATGAGAATGGCTGCGTGTGAAACCATCAGAAGAAATAATATAGTGTAAGACTTGTAAAAGTGCCATATACTGATAACTATAAATGTTAAAAAACAAAAACACAAAAAAAAACCTACAACCCAAAAAATCGTGACAGAAATAATAATATTAAATATCAAGGAACATGTTGTCTGCTTAAATACCAGAAGGCCTACACTTAGGTAGGGACACGTCATATATTACTTGTCAGCAGAAAAAAGCAGGAAGTTGACAACAAAGTTGCAGCCTGTTCTGTGTGTTATTGTTATTCCTGTTAGTGCAGCAGCATGGCCAGAGAGTTACTCAGAACAAGCAAACAAAAAATGTAAGCAACTTCACCAGAAATTTACAGATGGTCACGTAAGGAAGATGGAGGTCAAAGTTCACAATCATCATACATGCTTAGACGGTATAAAAGGCCTTACAAGAAATAGCCAACAAAACAAATTGTTGGCTTTTAGCCGAGAGATAATAGAGTCTGGGAAGTAAGTGCCCCTTTCTGTGTCCAGCCTACATATTTTGATGCTCATAGGCATGAGAAAAAAATCATGAGAAAATGACCAACCAACAGTAGTCAGTTCTGTGTAAAATCCGCCCCTTCCAAAGTGCACTGAGGCTTTTGTACATAAATTTCCTACAGAACTTTATTTGTTTTTTATGCAATTAATTGATTTTGTTAAGTTTGGCTGAACAATCCAATCTTGTTGTTGGCAGTGCCATCAAGGCACTATTTCAAAGCCAAGTGTATCTTATTCTGCCTACAGCTGTTCCTGGTTAACAAATGAGCAGAACACTGCCTGTTGCTCTAGTCTTTTGGAAGTTATAGTCTCCATAGATCTGTTAACCTAACAGTTCTGTTATTTTCTTTCTGCTGTGACAGTGATGGACTTTAAGTGAATAGAGCATTTTTTGTAGTGTTTTAAACTATGTTTTGCTGGCACATTTTAGGAGCGTAGTGGTGACGAGCAAGGAGGCATAATAATCTTCATCTATCTCAGCTGCATCTAAAGCTTACGTGTCTCTTGTTTAGTTACTCCCAGATAGTAATTGAGCAAATAGTCAATGATAACTATTACTACTCAAAAACTATCTGTTTAGATCTCACTGCTTGTGAATATCATTAACTGGCTCCTCCAACAGAGCACTGTAACTTCTGTTACGGAGTGAAACAGTGCAGGCTGTTGCAGGCCATTGCAGGCCATTTATAAACCCAAGAGTTGGGATGAGGGTGTAAAAGCCTGCTTTGCTGTTCTTGTTTAGAAATGCTAACTGGGTCTTTGCATGCTGATAAATAAAAATCCTCAAGTAAAAGGAATATTTTTTTCTTCTGTGGTCTGAACTTTAATGTAGTTCAGAATCAGGATTTTCTTGTGTTTTTCATCACCCTCTCGCAGCCTCTTCTTTTTCTGGCAAATGCAGGAGGTAGTTTGCTTTCCTGCTGCAGCTAAATAATGCATTCCCAATGTAGTTAGGGCAATACTTTCTTCTGGTTTTGGAGTTTATTGTGATAGTTATAAGAAAAACAAATCTTACATCTCCCTTCTGGTGCTGTGGGAACACACTAAAGTACAGCATCAGTCAAACCTCTTTAGAGGTGCTGTGGTATGCTGTGCAGAATCCCCATCCACAGTGAGGTTCAACACTATCACTGTTCTTTACATCTTCATAGCGTTTTTCCAAAATACTAGGCCACTATGTTGGTCAGGCAGGACTTCCTTTTGGTGAAATCATTCTGCTTGTCTTGTGTCACCTCCCTGTCTTCCATGTGCCTTAGCACAGCTTTCAGGAGGATCTGTGCAGGGGAAGGTCACGGAACAGAGGTGAGGCTGACGGGTCAGTAGTTCCCTGGGTCGTCCATTCTACCCTTCTTAAAATGTTTGTGACGTTGCCTTTTTTCCAGTCATCAGGGACTTCCCCTGATTGCCGTGATACCAAGGTTCACTGAACAAGTATTATGCTGTTTTCCATCTCCATGGAGTATGCCCCTAGCAACTGTATGTACAGGTTGTATTGTTAAAGGCAGTCCACTGTCATGGCTTGCACTCCTGCTGAATGACTGTTGCTTAACGATGTCAGATGAGCTTCTACAGCCAATCCCCGCAGGTAAACGTTGCATAGGTTTGTGTGAAGTCACTGTCTCCTCTTTACAGTGTCTTCCACTGTGGTCCACTGCAGTGATGGATACGTAAGCTAAAAACAGGTTCAGAATTTGTTTTCCCGGTACAAGAGAGAGATGGAGGTACTTGAAGAAGTTCAGCAAAGAATCATGAAACTGGTGAAGGGACTTGAGCATCCCTCCAATGAGCAGAGGCTGAGAGCTGGACCTGATCAGCCTGGAGAAGAGGAGACCCAGGGAGATCTCATTGCTTACAAACACCTGAAGGAAAAGTGCACGTAGAATGGAAATGAGCTCTTTTGAGGGGTGTCCTTTGCCAGGACCAGAGGCAGTGGACACAAACTGAAGCACGAGAGGCTTTCTCTGAACACCAGAAAGCATTTCTGTGCTGTGGAGTCTCCTCCTTGGGGATCTTCAAAAGCTGTCTGCACTTGAGTGTGAGGGCCCTCCTCTGGGTAGCTCTGCTTGAGCAGAGGTTGGGCCAGGTGGACCCAGAGGTCCTTTCAACCTCAGCCATGCTGTGATTCTGTAAACATCCTATGCAATTTTATCTTTATTAGACCTTACAACAATTAAATGAAATTTTAAAACGTTTAACAGAAATACATCAATATAGGATTTCATTACCAGAATGAAAAAATATGGGAGTTGAAGAGTCTCTTTCCCCGCTTCTGTGTCATTTCTGCACTGCCAGTTGTGTGCTTTTACTGCAGAAGACAGCTGTAGCCAGGGCAGAGGCCTGTTGCACTTGTAAATTAAATATGTTAAGCAAGATCAATTAGTATTTGTCTGTCACAACGCTGGACATAAGAACAGCATAGCCAGGAACAGCATACAAGCATTTTTAATATTGTGTAGTGTATTGGCCTTGGCCAGGTGTCCTGCCAGCCGCTGTCTTGTTCTGCTCAAGAAGATGAGAAAAATAAATGAAAAAGCTTAAAAGTTCATGATCAAGATAAATACAGAGAGATCTCTTACCAGTTACTGTCATGGACATGTCAAACTTACCATGGATGGTATTAATCTAATGTGTTGCTACTTGATGCTGATGAAGACAAAGCTAAAACAACAACGTGCTCCCTACCCTTTCGCCCAGACCCAACTCCTCCATTTCCAGCCTCCCTATCTCTTTGAACCTCTGTCCCAAGCAGCGCTTGGGGATAAGGGTTGTGGACCTTAACGGTCCTTCTCTGCCATTCTTGCCTCTTCACGCTTTCCCCTGATCCAGTGTGATCTCTTCAGGATACAGGGGAATCTCTGCTCTGGCCTGCTGCGGCTGCTGCTTCTCTTGACAGAAGTGTCTCAGGGATTGTTTCTCACAGTGTCGCAGTGTTGCATTCTGCCACTTGTTAAATACATTTTCCCAGCGTTGTCACTAGCTTGTCTTCAGCTGTGTCCTATAGTGTGTCCATCGAAATAATTTGTATCTGGCAGTGAGCAAACCCTGGCTTCTTCCCAGAGATCTCTCTTGTGGCCCCCCTTTGCTGCCAGCACCCCCACACCTACACCCAATATGCATTGTAGCACCCCAGTAATGTTTTGTGACACAGCTAAGCTTAAATATATAAATCTCTAATCTCAGAGTATACTTCTTATCCTTTTTTAGAAGTTCAGCCTTTACAAAAAGATAGCTTTTAGATAGAAATACCACCACATCTGACCATTTATACATATTTGTATGGCAAAGCTTGTTCTTCGTTTTTTATTTATTTGTTTTTAAATGGAGTAACTAAACTGGTAAGCTATTATGTAACTGTCTTGCTCAGAAGTGCCAAAAATTAGTGCTTGTTGGATTGGCTCTTCTCTTTTTTTTTTTTTCTTGGGTGAAACTGTGCATGAGTTCACTCTCATGCCCTCTCTTCTCTGCAAGAAATGTGGTCAGATTACTGTAGTCACAGACAACGCATATGTTTTAGTCACAGTTTTTCTGCTGTGGAGAAAATTAAAAAAAAAAAAAAAAAAAGGATTCTAATACATTTTTTTGTTTTATATCATATCTATCCTGCTTGCTTCTAGGTCTGCCAACTTTACAACAACAGGGCTAATAGCTGCATCCAGCCATACAACTGCAGCAAGCTTCATATTTGTCGACACTTTCTCCATGGTGGATGTAAATTTTTTCCATGCAAGAGGTCCCATAACTTTTTGGATTCCTGTGCACTGAGATTGTTGAAAAATGGAGGCATTGATGAGAAGATGGCTTCAAACATCCAGAGTATATATGATCATAAACATGTGGAGCTCCACAAAAAGGGGAACCGTAAGTTGTAAGAAAAAGTAGGTTTAAGTTGAATTTTGAGTTTGACAGAGGTAGAAGCCTTTTTTTTTTTTTTTTTTTTAATTAACTCACAGCTTATCCCCATCATCCTCTCTACAAGCCAAGGGAAACTTCAGAGGAAAACCTAACAAATAAAAGTAGTGAAGAACAGAAGCCATCTTTTGAAACAGCTGAGGTCTCCACAGTGCATGTACCAACTTCAGAAGGTAACTAAATAAGTACCAACTTCTTCCATGTGGAATCAGCTTTCCTATTTTTCCCTCTTGCAACAGATGCATATTTTTTTCCTTTTGCTGTTGATCTGCCTTCAGGAATGGAGTCTTGGCTAAGTCATGTGGGAGGGAGAGCTACATTCCTATTGCATGCAACATTGCTACTGGGTGGCTGTTTATAATTATGACTAGCTGGGATTTGTAACTGTTACTGCTGATCTGTCAGCAGTGGAGTGCCCTGTAAAATGATGTGTGATGGACATAATTGTCAACGCACAAATTGAGGTGTTGCAGGCTAGCTGATGTTCTGGTCCAACAGTGCTATTCATTCAGCCTTCTCATGCAGATCTCAGCAGCAACAAAACTCTTCAGAGTGAACGTCACTTGCTAACAGGCACCAGAAGTAAAGTCGAAGGTATGGTTTCTGACCCTCCACCTTTAAATCAGTGGTTCTAATTGGGATTTGATTTCATATACAGTCCTACTGTTCCTCTGATGATGGGAAAGGAGCTTATGTCTTTACCCTACCATATGTTGAAAGTCAGAGTATCAGCCTTCAAGGGAACACTGAGATTTCTGCCCAAGCTCTGAGCAGCATAGTATATGTGTGTTCAGTCTGGGGAGCAGTCTGAGACTTCCTTCCTAAGAACGACATATTACTGTAGGTGTGTGAAAACTTTTCCATACCTTCTGTTCCCAGAGAATGGATATAGCTTTGTCAGTTATGTTGATATACATTCTATCATGTGAATGGGAACGCTTAAATCTCGCGCCCTTCTGGACAGAAGAGTGTTGGCTTCAAAGTCCTAACTCTTCATACTGAGATAGTCATATCCTGAAAGTGTTTAACTTGTCTACTACAGTCAACTTCTTGTTAATCATGGGATGAAATGGTAAATGCAATACCTTTCTTTTGGACTTATGATTTCAGAAGGGTAAAAGGACTGATGTGTTTCTTGTTGTAGGTAAAAAAGATGATTCCTCTGCATACTCTTTGAAGGACAATAAAGAAGATAAGTGTGATGAGATATGCTTGTTCTATGTCTGGAAGTACTGCAAACATAATGGTAAGCCTTATATGAAGTATCTTTGGAGTGCATTATTTGCAGAGGTGCTGCCCGCTCAATGGCTCAGAGTAGTGGTGGCATGTGGAATGTCAGCATCTCAGGATTGGCAGTGGTGATTACCTTCTCATTTGCTTGCTTTGTAAGTCACTAACAAATTCTGTGAAAACTGCAAACATTATCAGAGTGAAGTCAGGTGGATACACGTAAACCCTCTCTCCTCTCCTTTGTTCCTGTTGTATCCTGTGTACAAGTGATATTAGGTACGTTCCTTCTCCATTAAGTACTTAAAAAGTGATGTTACAGAGTATTAAGAAAGCACAGTAGTTATACCACCTAAGCTAAAGATGGTTTTCATCCATCCTGCCTGTGGCTGTGGCCACTAAAAAGGGTCTACGAAAAATATAAGCATTTGTACTCAGAGACTGTCCCAGAACAGTTTCTTAACCCTCAAGTGACTTCGGTTTCCTTGGTTTTGAAGAGGTATGATTAGATTTTTCTTGTGGTCAACTTGTCCAGACAATTTCTGAAGTTCTACTCCCTTTCTGACCACCTGGTCTTTGTCAGAATATGTTTACTTTTCTCTTAGGAAGTGGATAGTAAGTTGCTTTATAATTGTTTGGTCTCAGATATTTGCATGTGTTTAGCATTTCTGTAGTGTGTTTGATATAAATATGCAGTTCTCCCTTCAGAAGATCCTTTTCTGAACTGGGTGAGTAAAATACTCTATCCCACTCTAGGGCTTTTATAATACCTTTTCTTCACTATTGCTTGGAAGAGAGGCAGTAATTTAAAAATAAATGGTATATTTTATGAGTGTTTTATGAACCATAAAAATGAAATCTGGCCAAGAGAGACCAAGTGTAGTTTTGTCTACGAGTTTTTAAGTTAATTTAAGCATGATGCTCTCAAGAAAGGATATGTTCCATCCCTATCAACAGAAAAATCGAAAAAAGGAAGAAAGGAGTGAATTACAACTTCTTCTTTATAACTGTGATTAATTGCCATATGTTCTGTGGTCAGAAACATTAAGGGGAAAAGAATGATGAATTTTTTTGGTTCTGTGCAGCAGCTACCCCAGTCTCAGGCTCTCTCTGCTTATTTAGGATGAAACTTGGCTTTCAAGGTTATGAACTTTTGGACTTGCATGCTATGAATTGTGCACCCAGGCTCAAAGCAACTCTACTGTGACCACCAAATAGCTAAACTCAAATAGCTTGGAGAGTTGGTGTGTTTGGCCATACCATGTTTGGCTCAAAAGTTGTGAATAAGAGGCTTGGTCCATGCTCAGATGTAGAGTATACAGCAGCTGCCTTGACAGGGAGGCCTGGAGGGATGGGAGGCATGTGCTCATGCAGGGATGTTAAGCACTAAAATGTGCAGACCTAAATGCGTTGAAAGCATAGATGACTTAAGGAAAAATAGAAGTCTTCCTCATTCCATTTTTAAATGTATGTGTAACACTGCTGCAGATCTTCTATGCAAGGCAACTGAAGCTGTTGCATTCCCATTTTTTGAGGAGCAGAGCAGCAATGTACATGGGTTGACAGTGATAGGAAAGGGGGAATTGTGTTAAGCCAAGATGGGAAATTTAGTTTAGATATTAGGAAGTTTTTCACTCAGAGAGTGGTGGAGGTGGAACGGGTTGCCCACAGATGTTGTGGATTCCCCGTCCCTGGAGGCATTCAAGGCCAGGCTGGATGTGGCTCTGGGCAGCCTGGTCTAGTGGTTGGCAACCCTGCATATAGCAGGGGGGTTGAAACTAGATGATCATTACGGTTTTTTTCAACCCAGGCCATTCTATGATTCTATGATTTTATGAATTTCAACAGTGCCTAGCAGTCTGGCAGGTAGGGCAGAGTGCTGCCTGTTCAGAGATGAACATAGAGTCTCCTTTGCAGGATGTTCTTTAGAGTATTACAGTCTCTTATGCTGCCTTATTAATTGAGGTGGACCTGAAGAAAAGGCTCAGGCCTTTAACAATCTATTTTGTTGACTAGTCCATCACCTCTAAGGAGCTAGTGGAATGAGAAACAACTGTATTGGAGTGCTAATGTTTATGCAACCTGTAGACTTGACTTTTTACAGCTGAGAAACATGATAATGTGACGCATAAACACAAATTTGTCTGTGACACTGCTTTCCAAGCTGCCAAGGCAGTGTCTCAGCAAAGAGAAGGTTGTGAACTGTTTTTTAAAATATGCTTGACATTGTGTTGCTTTCCTAGATAAGACCAGAGAAACACAAAACCTCTATTGTTCCAACACATTTCTAGTTACAGTGATCTGTCTTTATTGCTCATACCAAAGAGTGTAAAATAGTGTTCCTTTTTTCTCATCTTGTCTTGCTCTTCTGTGATTGCAGAGCTCTTAACTATGTCTGATCTTGTTACAGAGAAATGCAAATCAGTTCATTACCATTTGCCATACAGATGGCAAGTATATAATGGAATCACCTGGAATGACCTTTCCATGATGGAGGAAATTGAAAAGGCCTATTGTGACCCAAAAAACAGCAGGTATACTGGTGGCAGACTGCTTCCTTAAAGTGCTGTGTTTGAGCCTCTGATAGAAAATTCTTGATTTCTTCTTAGAGATCTCTGAATTCTGTAATTTCTAATTTGTGAGCTTCTCACAATGTGTGAGGATGTACAAAATAAGTTGCTTTTTCTTTTTAAAAAGTAAAGGTAGCTGCATGGAAATATCACCCCAGTTTTACCTTCTAAAGAATAATGTGCCAGTATCTTGCATTTAAAACTCTCAGCAAGGTTATAAGAGGAGGGTGGAATTTGTGGTTTAGACTATTTTAACTTATTTTAAATAATGGTTAGGTCTCTTAACAGCAGTTTGGAGCTAATCTTTCTCTATGGCTTTTCCTTTCCTAAGACAGCTAGTATCTAGAATGTGCCTAGAAAACTTTTATGAAAGGCTCCTTGTGCAAGCAGCCTTTTTTTCTTTTTTTTTTTCTTTTTTTTTTCTTTTTTCTTTTTTTTTCTTTTGTGGGTAATGCATGCTAGGGTCATTCATTTTCCCTTTAACTCCTTTCTGAAATCCACATTGTAAGTCGACTGGATTGGTAGGGGACCGCAAGCTTGGCCTTGACATTGTTATTTTGGTTCTTGCCTCTTAAGGCAGCAGATATTTTGATTTGCTGCTGTATAGTGCAAATCACAAGTAACGTTTCCCAGATGAGGCTGCTAGCAAAGCCTTCCTGCCTGAGGAGAAAGAGTTAATTTTTCAAGCCTGTGAGAAATAAAAATCTATGTAGCTCCAGAAATGAAGATGATGTCTAGAGTTCACAGCTGTGATTATGTCCTCTGTTACCACAGATGAAAGAACAGAGCGATAAGCTGCAGATGTTTTTGTCAAACTGTCAAGTTCTTACCAATTTTTATTTTTCTACTAAGATAAATTGCTGTGTGTATTTATTTACTGTACAAACATCTTTTGCTATGTTGTGCCTGTAGCGTATCTGTAAAGTCAGCACCTGGTTTGTGCTGGAGAAGATAGTCAGTCCCTCATGGGCCATAGTTCGCTTCTGAACATTGGAAACAATTTTCCGAGCTGTCATGTGTACTGTGGAAAATATTCCTATTTCAGGCCTCATTAAGTTTATACAGTCAGATTATACTAAAGAAAATTGCACCTATTTCAACTGAGGATTAGAGGATAAAATCTATACTGGTAACTATAATAAACTTCTGAATTTGTTCTTACAGTATAGCAGATAAGAGTATTAATTTCCAGACAATGACCTGCTCCTCTTCTTTGCTTCGGCGCCTCTCCACACCATCATCTGTTGTAAACCCCACATTTGTACTGACTACAAAGTGGATTTGGTACTGGAAGAATGACCAAGGCCAGTGGACTGAATATGGAACACAGGTGAGTCCACATCCTGTACATGTGTTCTTCATCGTGTGTTTTGAATCACTCCTGAAGAAATGTGTGAAGCCTCTTCTCTTCCCTTGACTCAAACTAGGTTGATTAAGTAAATACTTGTGCTTTAATTATAGCGTCAAATAAGGCATCAAAGCTAGAGCTATTCATAACAGATGTGATAAAATTAAGTCTGGGGCATAGGGGAAGGAACATGCCGTTTATCCTTGCAGTGAGGTTCAATACAAGAAATTCTATCTCCTTGTACCTGGATGTTAGAACTGCTTTCCTGACAAAGACCTTCTTGGTGAATGCAAGAAAACAAAATTCCTTCGCTTCAACTTGTGTCGATTAGGTTGCTTTTGATGATGCATGCTGGCTGATGTCATCAGATAGATTCACTTTTGGAGTTGTCCACGACTTCTAGACGTTATGCTTGAGACACATCGCTTTTTAAATTATTCAGGATGTAACCTTGCCTATCTTCTCAGCATTGCCCTGATTCCTTGGAGAGGCAAGGATTGCTGTCTCAGATCAAATATCACCTTTTTCCTTGGGTAGTCAAATCTTCTTTATTGGGAGAGTGTTCTATGTGAAAAATAGCCACGCAATGCTATGGGGACAGACAGGTTCTTTAGGGGTCCTGGGCAGAGTGGGGGTGCTAAGTTGTAGTTATAATTAAAGCTTTATCATTTCACATAATTTTGTAATTAATATATTACCAGATCTTCTGATTAGTATAGTACAGTATTTTATAATCAGCATATCTGATAATTATTTAGTGTTTATTCTAATCACTTTGACCTTCTGCAGATCAGGTTAAATCTTAACATTTGGCATGCAATATAACAGTCATAAACTTGGAATACATGTAAAGGAATAGAAGTTGTTCCCTGGGTCCCTGGAGGAAGCATACAGTGGCAGAGGTGTCCCAGGCCACTGAAGAATCATGAGTTTTGCTGTGCAGCAGCAGCTCAAGACCTGTAGCTGCTTGGTTTTATAAACAGTGCCTGTGTGCTGTTATGCTTCCCTGTGCTGTTGTTTGAGACACTGCATCCTGTTTGGCTGGGTGCCTGGGACATTCAAGGCTGGTAGGGAGGGAAATGTTCATCTGGTGCCCGGGACCTTCAAGTCCAGAAGGGAGGAAAGAACTAAGCCTGGCACCCAAAACCTTCAAGGCCAGTGAGTAGGGGGAAGACAGCTGATATGTGAGGAGCTCTCTTATAGATAATGGCTGCTTACTTCTGAAATAACTTTGATTATGACTACTGAAATGACCTTGATTATGTTAACCATATTAACAGAGTCAGCAGGAGGGGATACAAGTCATAGAAATGCAGGAAAATAAATAAGTGAGGCATCTCTTCTTCTTCCTTAGCAGCTGCACAGATGGTTTTCTTGGCAGAACACAAAAGTGATCCAGGGAATGAGAAAGTGAGAATGGCAGAGGAATCATATAGTAGCCTGGATTGAAAAGGACCTCAAAGATCACCTAGTTTCAACCCCCCTGCTCTGTGCAGGGTTGCCAACCACTAGACCAGGCTGCCGACAGCCACATCCAGCCTGGCCTTGAATGTCTCCACGGATGGGGCAACCTGTTCCTATGTGTCACCACCCTCTGGGTGAAAAACTTCTTCCTAATATCTAACCTAAAGATATGAAGATTATGTTTATAGTGGTTCTGGCGAAGTTTATTTCAATAGGCAACTTAAATGGAACATTTTACATTGGCTTGTACATTAAGTAACTGTACTTGTTATGGAAATTTAAATGGGATACATGCATGTCTAGTATTATGTATTTTCACGTCTGGTAATGTGTTTGGTAATCATACTAGACCATAGTATTGACTGGACCCCTCTTCATCCTTCACTTTTCTTTCTCTTTCCCTTTACCCAAACTAGTAATCTAGGGTCTAGTTTTGTCTCTGCTTACTAATTACTCTTCTTTCTCTCTCTCTTTTTTTTTTTTTTTTCCTCTGAAGGGAGAACGGAATGTTGTGAATTCGCCATCTTCTGATATACTTGAGAATTTGTATCTGGCAGATCCAGATACCACCATACAATTCCAAGTTGGCTTGTATTATTACCAACTGAATTTTAAAGGTACACACATTAAAGATTCTTATTTACAGATAAACTGCTTTACAGAGATTAACTTGCAAGCTATCCCAGCTTTTCAAATCTATGACTTTACTAGTGTTACCAGATTTACTTAGTGAAAGTGGGATAATGATGGAAGTGAAGATATTCCTTGCAAATTACTTTTACTGCTTGCTCATTGGTGCTGTCCAGACTCACATAGGAGCAGAAATTAAATGATGAAAGTCTTCAAAGAATTCGTGGTAAATCTAAAGTAAAGTAAGGTAGTTCCCTTGAAAATAAGGTATCTTTCTGTGCTGCTGGAGCAACTTTTGAAGAGCATGAATTACACAAGGGAACAGCAAACAAGGTAGGCACAGAGTAAATAACAGAGTTTCAGGGAAGAATAAGAAGCTTACAAAGGTTTTATACAACCTACAACAAGGAGATATAATTGACAATAAATATGCCGTTTTTTGTTAATGATATTTGTTACTTTGTTAATTAATTTGTTAATTAATGACCCCATCTGCTGGACTTAATACATTTTTTTCCTTTCCCTTTCTCTTTTCCTGTCTAGAGATGACCCAGATAAACATCTCTTCTAAAACAAAAAGACAGGTTTGCAGGCGACCAAAGTTTGTGTCTTATGAAGAAGTGCAGAAGACAAAGGAAAGGTAAATTATGCTTTTCAGTTGTTTCTTTTGTGTTTTAGAAGTAATTATAAGGCAAAATAGCAGTAAGTGTTGGTAACAAATTTGCAAAAACTTCATCTGTTACTAGGAGAAAACATGTCCACTTGATTATATTGTGAACAGTCTTCTTTGTTCATCGCCTAATTTCTGAGATACACCCATATCTTGAATTAGAAAATGAAAGAGGACTTTGACAATTGAATGTCAGCATACATAGCCCAGTATATAGAATGAAGCAGTTTCCCAATGACTTTATGGTTTATTTTGTTTATTTTAGAATGTATTAACTGACTAAAGGGGATACTGACAATTTGATTATTCATAGCAGGACTAGAATTAGTAACACCTACATTTTTTTTTTTTTCATTTGCAAGAGGTCAGAGGGATGATTCTATTCCAAATCAAGCCTGTCCCCCTCACTGGGATCAATCTGCACTGCCTGACTTTGGATACAAGGTATCTTCCTTTTTTTCCCCCTTTTTTAAAATTCTGATTTAAATCATGATTAAAAGGAGGAACGGAAGAGACTGAGATTGTAACTGGGTAAATTCTAAAAAAGAATAGTAATGGTGTCTTGGGTGATTGTGCTAAGGATCTAAATGCTCTTCTAAGAGGTCCAGAAGGTGACAAATTCTCATGAACTTCATCTGTTTTGTTTTGTTTTCAAAAAACAAAACTCACCAAATTCAAGACAAAAATGTACTAATAACTTTCCTTGGTGGAACCAGTTAAGCAAGGGGCTTCTATGAAGCTTGTAGAACTTCTTCACCAGAAATTGGGCTGAGATCAAACTCCTTCTGTGTAGGCAGAAAAAAAAAATCCAATATTAACATTGTCGTAATTGTTGTTGGGTAAAGTTTTGAGTGGGAACTTAAGGAAATCTCTATATGCTGTTTCAAGTCACTCAGTACTATCACAGACAAGACAAATTTGAGAAAGTAGTACAGTCTCAAGGAAAAACAAGAAGAAAGAATGGCAGCCAGTGACATCTAGAAGCATACACAGTGATCTCATTTAAAAAAAAAAAAAAAAAAAAAAAAAGGAAAAAAAAAGAAGAAAAAGAAAAGAACGAAAACAAAATCACAACAACAAATCTTCCAGCCCAAAGTCTATGTACCTATTTGGTGCAGCAAGACCAAAAATGTTTAGTTTTTCTGTATTACTCATTGTAATGATATTAAGAAGTTGTCCTTTAGGAAGAACACAGAGAAATCCTATAGCATGCTAGAAAAATGCTTTTCACTGTTACATTTGTTCTTTTATATAGTGGTTTTGACCCCGATTAAGGAACAGTGCATGAGGTTTAGCATGAGGGCTTTCACTTGTTGACTCTTAAAAAAAATCCTATGTGATGCTGATCAAGTTGTATTGGCACAGGCATACTGATGCCTAAAGGCAGGACAAAAGTTATATGTTTCCAGACAGGGGATTCTTTCTAACTACTTTCAGCTGACAGAGAATTCGTTGTTATTCTTTCTTCTTGCACTTGATTTTCCTAGTGTTGCATTGGAGTGGCATGAGAACCAAAAATACCATGTTTCTTTGCTTCCTTGGGCTGATTTATGTTACTGGTTTTGTTCTGGATGTTTCATTTTATGCTGACTACTTTCTTCTGTTGGATTATGCCTTACTCAATGTAATACTATTTTCTAGCAATGTGCGTATAGCAAATTAGTCTAAATTGAACTCTGCTGAAGAATCAATCAATCTGTTGCTTTATACTTAAGCTTTCTTCAAATAGTTGTTATTTTCACAATTAGTAGAAAAACAAAAAACAAACTTTCTTTTTCCAGCCTGTGAAAATTTCAGGTGTCTAGCACCTACTAATTTTACTAGTAAGAGTTGTGTGGGAACCAGGCAGACTGACATTTTGAAGATTTGGGCCTCTGATACCTTGAGCTCTGTCACAATTAATGAAGGAGACAGCTAACCGCTTACTAGTAGCTTAACTGAGTAATGTAAGCTTGAATGTTTCAAAACAAAGATCAGAAGATAGGTAGCTCAGTTCCTTATATGTCTATGAGCTATGTGTACTTTCTGCTTCCTTTATTTACTCTGAAATGTTTGACGCGAATGTGAGAGGCTTTGGAACGTGACATGCAGATCCATGGTACCTCTGCTGGTACTGGTGGGGATGTGTGGGGAAAAAAAGTCATCTTGCTTCCTAGAGCTCATTTTGCTTGCCGAGTTGGAACCTAAGAAAACTGTCTCTTACCTTGTAAACTGAGTGCCTTCCATATGAAAGGAAAAGTTAACTCTATTTTAAAAAAAGCCCTCAGCACCCTTTGGTACTAAAAATAAAAACCTGAGCTAGATTAAGTTATTTCTCTGGGAACCTAAGCATGTTTTTTTGCAGTAGGTAATATTGGGACTGGCTGGGATTCTGCATGCATGTGGGGACCATCGTAACATCTGACAATTACGACTTGATGAATTCCCTTCTCTTCAGACATTGACATTTAATCCCAGCTAACTTCCCTGCACTGAAAGTGATCAATTATAAAAAGGAAAACCTATGAGATAGGGAGGAACTTTTCCTTCTTTAAAAAGAGCAGCTCTGTTTTGGTAACATTGCTTATTTTTTGAGTGTTGAAGTGTCTAAATCTGTAAATCATGTGGAATCATAGTTCTGTAGAAAGTAGTGTAAATGAAAAGCTTATTAGACATTAGTAACGAACACCAATTGAAAAATTGGCACAAGTCTCCTGTCTTTGTTTTGCAGATAGAGTGGAGTTAGCAGTTGTCCAAAAAAAAAAAAAAAAAGGTATTATCTTCGAACTTCTTAGTTAAAATTGTATCTTTAATGTAGAACTGAGAAATATGTGTGATGAAGACAATATGCTTTTGTGTCAAGAGGATTAGTATAGCTGAATCCTGACAAGACTGAAGATTGCTGTGCTGTAACAAGGTTGGGAGATGACGTGTCATACGGACAGACTTTTTATACTTTTTAAACATCAGTTCTACTTGGGTCAGTGTAACTATTAGAAGCTGTTTTGCTTCCAAAGCCTAAGTTAACCAGATATCAAAGTTTGACGTCTTTTTGTACTGAACTTGTGCAGTCATATGCTAATAATAAATTACTGTCAGTGCTTTAAGCAGTGATTCTTTCTCTGCTTAAGAAATTCCACTCCATTGACTGTGGATTAGCAAATGCTTATCCTCTCTAAATTTTCCTCCTTAAGTCTAGAGGTGAAAGGAGCTTAAGAAGTTCTGCTATTGTGAAGCATTAACTTGCAGTAGCAAGGTGGTGTTGCTCTTCGTCAGCATCTTTGAGGAAATAAAAACAATCTCCGTGGAGATTCTATGCAAAATAGAACTGGCTTTGTTACTTATAGGCCATGCTATTGTAAAATAATTGAAATACCTGTCTTACAGCTATAGGCCTTGTATCATGTTGCTGACTCTCTTCTACCCAGGAGGTTTACAGTTTTTCAGCGCAAGATGTTACACTGCAAAAGCACATTTCATGGTCTACATAAACAATTCTTATGTATTCGTAGCAGATGTACTACTAAAATATATTGACGTTATTTTCATCTTGCAGGTGGTGGTGAACTGTTCTGTTAAAAAGCATGCAGATAATAAATTCTATCTTGTCCAAATTATTTTGTGTTGCACTGTAAACAGGATTTGCAAAATATTCTTGTATGGAGAGATATGCAACGTGTCATTCAACCTTGTAAAAACTTTTTAATAAATTCAGAAAAGTAATTCTTCCTTGTGCGGCTGACTTTATTCTTACTCCTTGCAATCCTTTCCTGTGATGAGGCTCTTCTTCAGTAAGTACTTAATGCTCAAACTGGACACGATGTCTAGGAAAATATTCCTTTATATATATATGCAGCTGTGAAATTTAAGTGCTATTTTATCTTCTCTCCGAACTCAGTCATCTAAAATGCGCATCTTTTGACTGAAAGATAATGTTGATCTCGCGTTACCTCCCAGGATGACCTCAGCTTTCCATCTTAAAATATGTCGTCTTATAGGTGACTTTCAGTTGGCTTAAGCAGCAATAAAGAGGAGTGTTACCGCATGACATTAGTCTGCCAGCATTAGGCATTTTCAGTCTACGTTATATAGGTACCAATTCCAGTAGATGAAGGACAAAATTGGAAAATTAATTGAGATGAATTCAAGTGTGCATTTACTGTAACATTCTTATTAGAATCTTCATTGCTCTCTTATGCTTACAAATGTAGCTCTTTTTTAAATTATTTTTAAATCTATATTTAAATGTTTTCAACTTTTATCTTTGAAAAATTAAGGAGTTATGATGTTCAAAAATTGTGTGTGTGTAACAAGTAATAATGTTATCAAATATCTTTGTTGTTAATCAGTTTTATTATCAGTCTAAGTTTTCTTTCTGGAATTACTCTTTCATTGGGATTTATGGTTACAAGTGTCACTACTTGGAGGTGATAAATATTCAATTGACCTCCTCACCTTCAGTGTCCTTTCTGAAGAGAGGTGAGGTATTCTTGCAGACCAGGAGTGACATACCGATTTACACATTAATTGTTTGTCCTCGTTGTTTGCAACAATTTGAAGCATTAAATCGGCCTCCAAAAGTGTAGTTTGGAGGTCGATTTGGAGGGCCATTCTGAATGTATATCTGCTGCAGACAGGCTTCTGTGTGGAATATGAGCTAACTGAAGCCTCATGTCTTCTGCTTTGGTTT
>JAOWBP010000001.1:59116415-59127724 GCA_028571105.1 Tragopan temminckii | reverse complement strand
TGTTTTTTTCTTCCTTCCTTGAGCCCAGCTCCCATCTCCCTATCCCTTTTCCTTTTCCCTTCCCATTTTGTGGGGCCCGGGGGGGCAGGGACCTATTGCCCCCCTGTCACAGGCATAGATTGATCTAGTTAACTCCATGACACAGATCTAGTGAACTAGCCACTGGATGTAATTTTTCATTTTAGTATAGATGTCAGATAAATATGAAAGATGCATAGGTCACTCCAAAAGTAATACCTCCTATTTATTTCCATAGAAAGTACAACAGATGCAAAGAGCACTAGCAGAATATTTGAAAGAGCAAATTCTCAGCTACAAAACCCTATTTTTCAGTATAGTCACCAGTATTAGCTATGCATTTTCACCAGCAATGAGCAAGAGCTTGCATGCCACGCTTGTAAAATCTGTACCAGCAGAGAGCACTGTCTCCACTGCTGAAACACACCACCCACAGCCACACTGTGCTCACATCCACTGTTTGGTCTCCATAAATGCTCAGCAAACATCAGTGAACGTCAACGGGTGCAGCTTTTTTCTGTGTGGAGGAATTCAGTGACGCACCTTTTCTTCATACCCACTTCCATCTCGGACACCATTTTGTCAAACTGCCCTTCTGCTGCCGTCTGTCACATGGCAACAACGTGTAAGAGAACACTGGGGGGTAGGTTCAGCCTCTACTGTCATACACCAACATCCACCTCTGATGTTGTGGGCCAACATAAAAAAAAAGGAGGCATTACTTTTGGATCATCCCTCACAGTATACAGTCCGATTCTTTGACAATATAGAAATGAAAGTTAAGCTGAGATGTACGCCTTTATATGAAGTACTATGATAGTTTGGTTAGATTCCACGTAGTAAGCAACTACTTTGAAGTCCTAGTAAAACCTAGAATGACTACATCATATCAGAACTCTTTTTAAAACGTGGGAAGAGTATCCAGGTATCCTTATTCTAAGGATGTGTTTGATTACCTAAAGGAGTAACTTCTAAAGAACTGAACTAAGCGCTGCAACAAATAGCGATGCACTTCCAACCCTCTGCCCCCTGGCAAAGTCAGCCCAAATCACAAATCTAGAAGAAGAAGGGAAAAAGCTAAATTTTCACATTGTTAAGATTGCATTTCCAAAAGTGCGGCAGGAAATGTGCTAGGTGGGGAATCACAACTGGTGCTTGGGACATCAGTTACTTTTGTGTGAGGGTGAGGGAAGTCAGACTGCATGTGGGATGTAACGGAAGTAGGACCAGCACGATGAGAAGACGTTACAAAAAGAAGAATGCTTACCCATCTCCAAAGATCTAGGCTTGCAGAAAAACTCCACAAAAGAGGGGAGAGGGGATCTCCAACAAGAGATCCTTTCTCTGTGGCTGTCAGTCCTTAAATGACATCTAAGAGCTTGAATTGCCTTCACCTGTGCTCCCAGGGCTGACCAGGTCTTTTCTCCAGGTGCTCAGTCAGTGGTTCAGGCCATGACTCTGCAGTTCCCATACACTCCACCCCTCCAACAGCATGAACCACTGAGCCAGTTGGAGTGTGAGCCTTCCCTGACACTGAGACCCAACATACCATGATGCTTATACAATTGCCCATCACGACGTAGCTTGACACAATGTAAGATGACTGATGATCAGTTCATGGTTGAAGTTCATGTTCTCTCATGGGCCAGTGCTCAATGATGTTACTGGAGGCATGAAGTTGTTTGGTGCAGGTTCATTTTACGTTCCATCAGTCCCACATAGGTTCTTGATCTCATGGTGACACTGCAGTGTTTTGATGACAGTTTGCTCCTTCTGGTGATCCTGGAGACTCCAAAGATTCATAGGAAGTAGTACAGATGTTTCAGTGGTACCGAGAGAAGGAGGTCTGCCCTCAATACAGGCCATATTCCTGTCCTGAGTCAACATTTCGGCTTGCACAGGGGCACGTCCTGGCCATCCATACTACACTCTTTGGCCAGATATCTGTGACTCCATAACTATATCAGGCACCAAATGGAGGGTCCTGATCTGCCATAGGCATGATTAGGGTCCCCATAGCAATGAAGAATGGGGTGTTGACCACAATATCAATAGGCCATGTACCAGTTACTGGAGGGACTACCGAAACCCCCACTTCCAATAATCTCCCCCAAGGTGAAAGTAGGCCACACCACTTTGGTCCTACTTGGAACTCTACCAGGGCCATTCTATTCTATGGGTACCGGGTTCTAGATTCTCAGGGACAGGGAGCAGAACACCACTGGGCCAAGAAGCTTCTGAAGTTCTGCCTTCAACAGTGATGAAGATAGGCTGCTCTGCTGGCTGAGATAGGTGACCCAGTGTGCCACAGTCTGGGCTTGGTCCACCCCCATCTTAGGACAGTGGGTTAGATCTTTTAGCTAGCCCTGCATTGGCAATGTTGTTTTTATCACAGTCTTAGCTGTTTGAGTTATTGGCTCTACTGCCTGCAACGTAGAATAGGCAGCCAATAACTGTTTCTCAGTCATATTCTATCTTTCTTCTGCTCTGTGCCAGACCTGAGACCAAAACCCTATTGGGGTCCGAATGGAATTCCGGCATTGTCACAGACCCCAGCCAAAGCTGTTCTGAGTGACATGGGTGTCCAATTCAGCTGGGAGGGTAGGATCAAATATACCTAATGCCTGAGCTGGTTTAACAGCCAGTTTTGCCAGTTGGAAAGCCTCATGTTCCATTCTCCCCCAGTCCCAGAGTTGCCCCTTTTTGTGAGTCTATATAACGGTCTCAGCCGCTACACTAAATGAGGTATAAAGAAATGACAATATCCCAATACACCTAAGAACTCCTGCAACTGCTTTGGTGTTGTAGGGACTGGAAATGCCTGAACCTTTTCTGTGACAGCACTGGGTAGTACTTTGGTCTTTCCTGACCAAACTACCCCAGGAATTTTACAGACAGGCCCTGACCTTGCATCTTCTGAGGGTTTATGGCCCTTCTTTTCCCTGCAGACAGGTGGTCAATGAATCCGCCGCCTGTCCTAATGCCTCCAGTGAGTCAGATATCAACATGAGATCATCAATGTAATGATAAAAGTTAACATTACTAGGCTTTCCCCAATTTGCCATATCATGCACCACTAGGTTATGGCAATATGTTGGCGAATGCACGTACCCCTGTGGCAGGACCTGAAAGGTCCACTGCCTGCCTCCCCATGTAAATGCAAACTGGTCCTATGATTCTTCAGCAATTGGAATACTGAAGAATACATTTGCCAAGTCTAGGACACAATGGTAGGTTTTTATCTTCCTACTCCATGTGTCCATTAGGGAGGCGATATTTGGTATGGCTGCATGAACAGGCAGCGTGACCTTATTTAATTCTCCATAATCTACTGTCATTCTCCATGTGCCATATGACTTCCACGCTGGCCATATGGGGGAGTTACACGGGCTACGCACAGGTCTTATGATCCCAGCTTTACCTAATTCCAGCATAGTCGATATTTCATCTTGCCTTGCCGTGGGAGTCTATACTGCTTCACATTAGTAATCCAGCATGGCTCTCATGCTTCACATGGCCTCTAAACATCGCCTGCACCACCCAGGCACTAATACACCTTTCTCGGAGTCTGAACTCTCCTACAGTTGGCTGGAGAGCCAGACCCCATAAAATGTCGATGCCAGTGGCAACTGAGCATGGACTCTGTTGCTATTGCAGGACAAAGACCTTTACTGTAGGAGCTCACAACCTTTTATACGCCTGCAACAAACCTGTGGTCATGTGTACTCGCCAGGTGCCTCATGCATGTTTACATCTGGCGCAAGTAGCTGCTGAGCTTGTTTACTCATCCCAAAGTCTTTTACATATCAAAGTGCTTTGTTTTCATATGGTCCCACATCTCCCCCTTCTTTATTAGTTTGAACAACAACCACTTTGTTGAATATAAGGAATACATACCAACAAGCATGCAAAAACAAAAAGACACATTAATCCGTACCACCTTTTGGACCCACAGTCCCAAACCTTGATACCACCCATCAAACCAACCCCATGAGTTTTCAGCATGTAGCTTTTGCCCCACAAATCAAAACAAATTTTCTGAGGTAGTTGTCAAATTGCTTGATGCTGAGAGATTGCTTGCAGTGTAGTTGTACCAAGTGGATCCACAGAAGGTTGTTATGGATCCGAAGATGCTAATGGTACAGGCAAGAAGGGCTTTATGACTCTGGCTGGAACCCACCACAGACCAGCGTCCGTGGAAACACAAGCACAACCTTTTCCCCAGGTTATTAGCAGAGCTTGCACATTTTGGTGTAAAAAGGTATGTGATAACTACGTCTGTTCAAACGTACCAGGTACAACCACAACACCTGCCAGTTGATCTGCGAGTCTATTAACTGCTGTAAACAGTTCAGGCAAGGTGGTATGGGATCAAATATGTGCGATGAAGTAACGTTCCTTTCAGGCATTAATCAAAAACAAAAGGGAATACAGTAAAGTGAATAGCCGCTCACTAGACAGCTCTTTTAAATACTGCGCTGGGCGGCCGTGCTGCCACTGCCTGCCCGGCGCTGAGACTCTTGCGGCTGGAGCTCTCCCCCATGCTGGGCTGTGGGGTGGCCCCAGGGTGGGCGGCTGCGTGGCTCTTTTGTTCGGGCAATTTCGGTGCTAGTGACCTGGCTGACCACATGCAAAGTAATTCTGATAAGTCTGATTTTATCACTGCAAACGCTGCAGCCATCATGTTGCACTGATGTTGCATAGTGCCCACTCTATTACAAGTGTCTATCAGCTGCAAGAGGGTAGGCTTATTCAGAAGGTGGAGAACTCTCTGCTAATCCTCATTAACATTTCCTATAGCCATCTTTTGTAGCAATATTTCCCGTGCCTCCTCGTTTTCCACCTGTTTGTCCAGACTACCTTTCAATTTATCAATAAACTGCATGAAAGATTCACGCAGGCCCTGCTTTACGCTGGTAAACACTGAGGCTTACCTGCACTGGGGACTCTTAAACAGGCACCAAGACTTAAGTCTTTGGATTGGTCCAAAGCCGCAGCATTCAATTGTATTTTAGCCATTGTAGTGGTGTAATTACCTTCCATGAGCAAGTCTTTCATACCAATGACTTGTAATGGGTTCCCACTCATTCTACCGAGATTCTCTATCGCCTTTTGTTGTGCAGATTCTCTCCAAAAGCTCATCCACATCACGAATTGTGTACTTGTCAAAATCACTTGTGCCGAGATCATGAAGACAAAGAGCGTACTGGTCCGGGATCTAAAGGGTCATTGTCTTCCTCGCTGTAGCCATCTGCAGCAGCTCCCACCACAGTAGGAGCAGTGGGCTCTGTCGGCATGGTGGATTCCGCATGTTTTTTCAGCGACTCAAAACTGATCTCCAGGGCCCCAAAAGTCCTGGAGGGCCACAGGGACAGAGTTCGTAGCTGTGTCCCACAGCCTCACTCCCACTTCGTCTCATATCTCTGTGTCACAGATTGTAGCCCCATCTACTCCTACATCACGAGAAACCCACACCAAAAGTCACCTTAAACCGATGCTTTCCACTTTAGCATGGTGCTTCTGCAAAATCGTTTCCATTATTTGACAAACTGCCTTCTGCTCCTTTGGTCATGCACGTTCCCATAGTTCCCCATTGCTCACTTCCATCCTGCAGAAGTGATTGTGGCTGCGCAGCTTGTTCCTGCTTCCTTTCAGCAGCCCTGGGTTCTGCTTCCTTTCAGCAGTCTTGAGTTCAACAGGACATGCCACCGGTCAGCTTGATAGCCGATTCTCTCCCGAGATTGTCCCCTGATACAGGGTTCCAGTACGGGCATCATTTGTGGCAATTGAGGCATGGACTCCGTTGCTACTGCAGGACGAAGACCTTTATTGTACGTGCTTACAACCTTTTATAACCCCGCAACAACCCCTTGGTCACGTGTGCATCTGGTGTCGAGCTTGTTCACTCATCCCAAGGTCTTTTGCGTATCAAAGCACTTTGTTGTCATACGGTCCACATATGCCCAAGACATACTCTGGGACTGGGGCAATAGACACACTATACTCCTGCAGTGGGAGATGCCGAACCCCCAGCTTCAACCACATCTGGGTAACAGGAACGGTCTGTCCCCCAAACCCACCAACCATCACTCTATCCCCATTAAACTCAGTTGGATCTCCATAAATAATAGCTGTTTCTGTGCCTGTATCTGCTAGAGCCATTACATGTTTTATGTTCTTCTGGGACCAGAAAGTCATCAAGTCAACGAGGCCCTAGTTACGGGGGGAATAACATCCCCTGTCACACCATGAACTGTGCGACTGCCAAATCTTTTTCCCCTTTTCTTCAGGCTCTTTTTGCCTGAGCCACCAGAGGAGGCTCTTTCCTTTTATTAGGGACTATAAAGTCCTCTAAATTCCAAGTTTTTGTTGGAACTTGTTCAATTATCCACACCCTTGCTCTTTTGGGTGTCTTTTGGAATTTAGCTCTTCCCACAGTCGAAGCAAAACATGATTGGATTGGCAATCGACCTTGGTGAAGGTCACCCTGGTCAGTATAAGATTGTTAAACATTTGTTTTCGGGACACCCATATGGGTCCCGACTGTGGTGTCTGGGGGGTGGGTTTTCTGGTCCTAATAATTGGAAATACTTCAGTGCTTTCTACCATCCTAACATTGTGCCTTGCTTTTAAGCGCCCCATCTCCCCCAGATCGACCACCAACTGGGTAGTCTGCTGAACAATGGCCTCTGAGGCCAAGGAATTCATTATAGACACTGACACGCCGTATTGGTGGGAGGGTGTCTGCTGTAAAATTAGGTCTCTCATTCTGGCTGAAAATTTTACTAAATTCAGGCTTTTGAAGGCTTCCTCATATATTGCCTCTTTCATCCCTAGCTTGCGAATAGATGTTTGGAGGTCCTCCATGGAGGACCATAAACCTGTACACACCAGGACACTGGCCTTATTGGGACAAGCGATCTGGCATACTGCCATAAAACAATCTATTAGTGAATGATTTTCATCATGGTGTTGCACAGTCTTTGCCTAAGGGCAAGGTCTGAGGCAATGGATGCAAACTTGGAAACTTCTGGTCCATTGACCACAACAGTCTCTGCCCCCATGTCCCATAATCGAAGTAACCAGGCAGTACACTTTCCCTCGGCTTCTGTCAGAATTGTTGTACCAAATCCACTAATTCAGATGCTGTATAGGGGCGAGCTGTTATATGGAGGTGAGTTTGGGCAGAGGCCATTGATCTGGGGGCACCCCTACCGTATATCCTGTACCCTTATGGGTTTTTTTGTGTCACTATAGGTCGAATCTCGAAGGAATCCACCTCAAGTGGGGCTTCAAGATCATATCTTATAATTTTTTTCTTTGAATTATCCAGATCCACTGATTTAGGGGCCTGAGTATTTTCCAGTATGATGTTCTGTATTAGTTTTAGAGGGAAAGTTAAACTTGATTTCTTCCCTGTCAATACACCAAGCTATTGCCCAAGTTTCTCAATGCAATCACGTAGTAATTGGTTCTCATTTTCTAAAGTACTATTTGAAAGTTCTGCATGATTCAGTGCCATTAGAAGTGGCCATGCCACAGCAGACGCAGCCAGTTGTCATTCCTTTGTATTTAGAATGTCTTTATCCAATCCATAGAAATATTCTGCCATACAGAATAGGGATTGAAAAATATTTCCATTATCCCACAAGGGGCCCCATTTTTCAGCTATGGCCGCTATTCCATAATATCCCAGAAATCCTGGGATGTGCCTTGGCAGGGTTTTATCTATGGGGACAATTTTCTCCCCCTTAACCCACTTAATGTGCAAAAGAAAAGCTATTTTAATATTCCAGTCTGCCTGGCTCACCAAATGTAATGGCAACAGGACCAACGCAATGAGAAGATGTTACAAAAGGAAGAATGCTCACCCATCCCTGAAGATACAAGCTCGCAGAAAAACTCCACAAAGAAATTCTTAACAAGCTTGATGCATTTTTTTTCAGTCTAGCCACATGCGTTGGGGTGCCAACCAGCTGGTGTCGGCCGGGTGTGATACCTGCAGTCAGCTACTCAGCAGCCTCCTCCCTCCACTCCGCCTAAAACCTTCTAACCACTAGAGACACAGTGCTGTGAGATGTCCATGAATGGGAGTGGTCACAGCTTCCTAGCCTGCCCCGGAAATGTGCTGGGGTTTCACTTTGCCTCCTAGCACATTCAAAGAAGATGCACATACAAAGAAGATGCCATGTTGGCAACAAAGTTGAAGAAGCATAAACTGTGAATGCGCAGGCCTCTGACAAAAGCTGCTCAGTGGACGCTTAATCTTAAAGACAGGTGGCTGCAGGCCTTGGGCCTGCAAGATTGCAGAGCAGTTTCCTGAAGACCTGAGGCCCTGGACCAAACCCACGCACCACTGTCAAGTGCTGGCATGTCATTTGAGACTGCACGGTGGCTGTACACAGGTAGGCACAGTAACACCTCTACAAGTCTTGGGTCAGTTGCAATGCATGCAAAGAAATTAATGAGTATAAAGCTTAAAGATTCTATCAATTAGAGAGGTTCCTGCAACTGACTGAGGCTTTTCTTTTGTATTTGAGATACGTATGTCTCTATGTTCTATATGTATGTCTTTACTAGATAAACCCAGGTAGAAAATGTTTTTTAAAAAAGCAAGTACTCTCAGTTAATAACTTAGTCTTGATTAGGAATTAAACAAACAAAGAAACAAACAAACAAACCCTCAAAACCAGTGTCTCTGTTAGAATAGTACATCTTAATACCACCGACTCTGTGATATACTTTCTTCACCAACAAAACCAGTAAGCTCCAATACTGTAGGGCTTTGGCACTGCATGGCAAGAGCCTAGGCAAGGCCTTGACCAGATGGTGGATGGCAGCCAGTTTTCAGAGCAGTTCCCAAACCTACCACAAAATAAACATAGTTTTAAAGCAACCTTAACTGAATCTTACAATGGCAGACAAAGCTGATGAGTTGGTTCTAATTAAAATATAACAGGGAGGTTTTAGTACAGCTTAGCAGCAGTAGCAGTCTATACCAGCCAGGTCTCTAACTTCTTTTAACAGGTCCTGAAAGATACACCCACTGTGGCAAAGACTTTCTAAATAAGCTTTTAGTTTAGTTTACTTAATGTTAACAGAACAGCTATGAACAATAACTAGCAGCTCTGCCAGCAGTGAAGCCCACTGCAACATCACCAGCTTCCCAGATGACAAGAAACATTTAACACTCACAAAGCTGTAGCTCCAGAGGTAAGTGAGCTAATGGCACAGTCTGAGCTCTGGTAACAAATAAGGCAGCTCAGGAAGAAGCTGCAAAGTGATGACTCTCACCTCTGTGACTACTCTGCAGATCTTAAAAAGTACTGCCAGTGTGAAAAGGAGACGTTGGCATGGGAGTTACTGCCCAGGCTCACAAAGTTTGATGTGCAGTACAGAGAAGTACCCATTTCTAATCTTCTTAAACCAGAAGAAGAAATACAGAGGAGGCTCCAGGAAGGGAGCCTGCTCACTTCAGAGTAAGCGGCAAAGATAAAACAAGAGCAAGGATGCAGCTGTGTTTGTGTATAAACAATCTGTGCAAAAAAGCATTACAGCAAATGCTTACATAATATCTGTAACAGCTGATTTTCAACTGCTCTACTGAGATTTCAAAAGGGGAGCTTCTAAGAGTCAGCATGCTCTTTGGTTAAGTTCTTCCTCTGCTTCTCCTATTGTTCTTGACCAAGCTATGTGTGTTTGTTGTTTATTTTCCATAGCAGTAATTGAAAATGGTTCAGAAAGACCAGTTGGATCATTTCAAATAGAAGTAAGAAAAGGAAGATAAGACAGAAAAACAGGAAAGTGCTCATTTATAGCAAAACATGTAGTACTAATGAATGAAAAAGCTTCTAGTCATATTCATGGAAAAAAAAGACAACGCATATTTTATAGGTTTACAAACTCAAGTTGAGTAACCCATTTAGAAGCTTCATCCTTAGAGACAAAGAAGTCACATGCTTGTTCAGCTGAGCTCATCTTTGAATTTATTGATGCAAAGCAGACAAAGTTGTAAATAATACTGTATCAGAAGTACTAAAGATGTCATTCTTAGATTTACATAGCAACTCATCACTTAGGATACACATTTTGTAAGCAGGCAGCAGATTTCTCAGGCTTTTGTTGCCTAGTACGATTTCTTACATTCTTTGAGTAAAAATGTATTTGCTGAAGACACTGCTTGAAGTACACAAACTAAAAATGAGTTGTGTCATGCCTGGGCACGTAAACTACTGACTTAGCTGATAACACTGGGAACTATGACTCCCCCCAGGATTGAAAAGGCTGAAGCCTTTGCATGATTTCACATTGTTATCAACTTATAGCTAAAATATTTTTTCCTTAAATAAAGAAAGAAGGTTGGCAGCAAGGCACCTGTTCATTTCAAGTCTATGTGTAGGAACTCCAGGGTAAGTGCAGGACCAGCTACACAAGTGCTTTGCACCAAAAGGATTACATGTGAGAGGAAACTGCTATGGGACATGGGAATGAGCCTGAGCTGGAAGAAAGGAGGTACAGGCACACGTGTCCAGGAGTGCTTGCAGATGTCAGGGCTCAGGTAGTTAAAAGAGGGAAGCATTTCTCTTATGGAACAAGAAGAGGAGGCCTTAGAATTTCAAAGCAATTCAATCTTCTTTCCATTAGGGAATTCTGTATTACTGCTCCAAGACAACATGTTACCTCTGCTACACTGCAGAGGTGGAAATCCAGAGGCACCAGAAACTGTCAGAGCTTCACGGTTCATATCACACTTGATTTGTAGCATCAAAGCCTGACACATCATTTCTGGCAGGAGAAAGCTTGGTGTCGGTTACTATTAGCTCTCCTTCCGTGAGAACTTCCTTCCAGTCTTTATCTGCACTGAGATACCCAATGTCCCTATCAAGTGCATTAGTTTTGAACTCTACTTTGCTAACATGGCATGTGTGCTATTAAGATGATAGTAAGACCTGACTTCCCCATCACACGGTTTTAGTTGAGTTCAGGCTTAAATTTTTTAGTAAAAAAAATTCAAAATGCCAAGAAACTATCCACATTAAAATAGCTCAAAACAGCAGTCAGCTATTGTCCCAGTGTCTGGTTACATTCCAGGAAACTCAGAGGGAACATATTGAAAGGAAAAAAAATGCAACTTGCTGTAAGAGAGCATTTAAAAATATGCACCAGGAAAAGGATTCTGAAGGCAGACAGATCTGTAATGCCAGGGTAAATCAGGTCTTAATGGACTGGGAGCTTGACACTCTATTGGCTCTGGCCCCATACTTTTCTGTTCTTATGCTGAGAAAGGTCCA
>JAOWBP010000001.1:59063955-59075292 GCA_028571105.1 Tragopan temminckii | reverse complement strand
GGATGGAGCCCTGTTGGGATAGTGATCAAAGAAGGGCTTGGGCATACATAATAATTGTAATTCATAGCAGGTAGGCTACATTACCCCATGACTGAAAGAGGAATTGGAGGACTCCATCCCTGGAGGTGTTCAAGGCCAGATTGGATGGGACCCTGGGCAACCTGGTCTAGTATTAAATGGGGAGATTGGTGGCCCTGCATGTGGCAGAGGGTTTGGAGATTCATGATCCTTGAGGTCCCTTCCAACCCTGGCCATTCTGTGATTATGTAAAGGTGTGTGTACCCAGAATCCGGATGTGCGTAGTTCGTAGGCATGATTTTATGTAAGCTCCATAAGTGGAAATCAGCAGAAGCTGGCAACTCATTTCAGCTAAAAGAATGCAAATTGAGCACCTGTATATCTGTAAGGAGCTTGGTCTTAACATCTGAGTTTCCCATCTGCAGAGTGGGGCAAAAGCCTCTTCCACCTTTGCCACTGCTGAGCAGTGTCCTCGGGTGCAGTGACCATCCCTATGAAGCCATGAAGTTAACCTGAGGGCCTGGGGAGCTGTGTGCCATATTGTAATACAAGCAACAATAGCAGGGTCAACTTAAACTCTAATCTTCCCTTTTTAACTGGCAGCTTAATGTATTAAGGATATCAAAGGACAAAAAACAATAGGCTGTGGAGACCATGCAGGGGGCTTTTCAGAGGGCAGGGCCTCACACAACTCTGAATGTGCAAAAGCCTGACAACTGGTGCAGAAAAGGACAATAGATGAAGAGAAGATGTCACGCAGAGGCAAGGTGACTGTGATTTTGATATAATCAAGTGGTACCTACTGCTGAAGTGCAGACGGTGAGTGACAAGGGAAACAAAAGTGAGAACAGAAATGCAAAACAAGTTCTTAGAGAAAGGCCAGCCACAAACCATCATGGGAAGAGGAAAACTTTGCTATTTAGGTAAAACCCTTGAAATCTACTGCACCCAGAAAGATGTCCTGATCCATCTGAACTGATGTCTTTATTCATGTTAAATCCCCAAGAATAATCCATCAGTAACACCACTCTAGCTTATTTATTAAATCCTGTTTGGAATTCAGTGATCAGCACGCCTGGAGAACCGTGAACTTCAGTCTCACTGCAGGGCAAAAGAGTAACACTTCAATAAGCTTCTCCTCCAGTTGTCTGAACTCTGCACTGCAAATGGATTAAAATATTCCAGCAATTTTGCTTCTTCCCATTCAATAATTCTAGCATCTGGTTAGAGCTAACTGTGTGGAAAATAAATACGGGGTCTGTAACACTCTTTAACTAAATCAGATGTGAACTGCCAGATCACAGAGCCATTCCATTTCAAGGGCAGGAAAACATCTTTGAACACAACATTCTAATACTTTGCCTTCAGTAACCTGGGCAAGGGATGTCCACTCAACCTTTAGTACGATGCATATTTTTAGTTTTTAACCATTGAGTACATTTATTCAAGGTAGAAAAGGTTAATGGTTGAAATCTTGGTTAAAGGATGAAATCTCAGTTGAATTATCTCAGCTGAATTAAATTCAGTTAGCTATTCTGATTACTGGACATCTCTATGATATTCATATAATATACTTTAAGTATTCTCCTAGGGCTATGCAAACATGCAAATTACAAAGACAATTAAGTTTTCAGGTAGTTGTGGAAAAATATGCAACTTTCAGAGCTTAATGTTCCTGGCCTACAGCCTTTGTGCTTACGTTTGCCCTTTTGCTGTTTCATGGAAATTGGCAAGAGCTTTCTGAAACTTCAAATCCCAAATGCCAGTTCAGGAAGCTGAAAGATCTTCTCAGCAGAGAGAAATCTTGGGAAGATAAATGAAGATTTAGCGATAGAGAACTTTGCTGTTTGGGAGAAACCCACAGAATCTGTTACTACCAGGAAGATGTTCCGATCTGTCTGATGTCTTCATTCATGTTTAACTCTCCAGGAATAATCCATCAGCAACAGCAGCTCGGCTTACCTATTACACCTTGTTTATAATTTAGTGATCGCACCAGGAGATCCATGAATGATTCTTGAAGGAAAAAACCAATTGCAGGGAAATTGGTAACTGTTTTCTATAGCATTGAGCTGATGAAGGTCAGTTCTTTAAAATAATTGTTTATTTGGTTAGCTTTTGTTACAGTCCAATTTTTATTTTTCACTCAGTACCTCAAATAAGATGTTAGAATTACTGAATAGAAGCAGCTAAATTGCTGGAGTATTTTAACCTAGAAGAATAAAGATTCTACATATAAATGTGGTTTAATGAGACTGGAACTTAAGCAGTTCCACTTCGTGTATTCAACTAATACTCTTTTCTTTACAGGAATGTAGTCTGTTCTACACTAAAAGGTTCTGCCTCCCCTGTGTGAATGAAAACCTACAGGCTTTTCCTTTGGAAATACAAGAAGATATGGATAAAAGGAAGCCCCAGTCAAAGACTAGGAAAAAAACGGATTCACGAACATGAATACTGAAAGACCAAGAAAGACAGTTCTTTGACTGAGCTTCATCCTGTCTCCTTTTTAAGACTATCGTGTTGCTCCTTTTAAAGTAGTGACCTTCATTAGCTCACTGCTACAGAAAACAGCTACGCGTTTCCCACTGGCTTGGCTTCAAGCATCGTCGTGCAGCAATTGCAGCACCAGCAGAATGGCCTTAAGGTGCTGGAAAAGCAGAAAGAATGTCAGACAGGCCTGTTTGTTGCCTTATCAAATGCATGCGGTAAAAAACTGAACAGTGTTAAAGCATAGGAATTATATCCAAATTTTCCATTTGCTGTTTTAATGTTTTGTATGGTTCTTGATAATCCTAAGTGTTATGAAAAATCTGAGAGATATATCTGACTTAATTCGCTATATGTCCAAGAATGTAAGTACCAGTTGTTAACCTGCCGTTGTTAGCTTGGTGAGATTACAGTGAGGAAGGAAGTCAGAGCTTTATTTTTAAGTCCAAAATAAAACTGGTAGGACAAAACGTCATAGATAGCCACAGAAATGTCTAAATTCAAAATTCCAATGTCAATACTATCACAGAAAGTACATGCTTTTATAATGGCAACATTTAAATTTTTTTAAATAATGATTTTAAAAAGGATACAAATGTGCAGTCACTTTGCACTCAGTCTTCCAGCCCATCCCTGCACAGTGATAGAAGGGGTTACTTTGTCTAGTTTAATGTGGAAATAGGGAAATTCAGCTACTAAAGTCAATCATTTTCTGAAGCGGGCAATTGAACAATCAGGATTTGAGAAACATAGTTTTAGTTAAAAAAAAATAAAAAATTGCTTGGAGAAAAAGCAGTTTCTTTAGTCTGTATATTGGCATCATGAATGTCTGTGTTGACTTTGTCTTAATTACAAGGAAGATTTATATGCTAATATAATCAATCAGTCACACACCTTGAGGATATGTCCAGAGCGCTCCATAATCACTGCATTCATGTTATTTATTCATGTTTTTTTGGTCACTGGTTCAGAACCATTATCAGTGCCTCAGTTAACATCTCTCCTTTTCTCTACTCTTTCAGCTTTATCATTTGTTTTATACTTACACAATCCTTTTAGGAGAATCAGCCACGTTTCTGTTAGAAGAAATCAACATAATTTTAATGAGTTATTTTATGTTATTTAAGACTTTCTAATGTCCTGGAATCTTTCACTGTGTTTTTTACTGAACCTCATGTATTGGTTTCTGCTGTTGGAGACTGGAATTTCTTGCAGTTAATAGAGGAGCAATCATGGATGTATTATAACCTTTTTCAAGCTTTAGTTGCACTTGGGTATGAAATGCATAGACCTCTAACGAATACTTGTTAGAACTCAACATTTCAGATTCCCTTCTGCAGTGATAAGAGGTTACTGTTTCAAATAAAGTGATGTACAGCTTGCTTAAAATTAGTGGTATTAAATTTCAGTTTCATGTTACACACAGCTCCTCCCCCCCTTCCTTACTTAACACAAGATCCTATGGTATGTTTACACAGGCAAATGTCTTTCTAAAACATTATCTAAGTTTTTATTTTTTTTTTTTTCACAATGTTTGCAGCAGGTTGTATGTTAACTCTTAGCCTGAAAGTAGGATTTAAAAGCCTGGTGAGCGCAGTTTGCATCTGAATGAAGTTGTGCCTTTGGGCTGTAAGATACCTGAGGCCTGGGAGGTGCACCCACATGGTGCTGGGAAGGACCTCTGCTCTCTGAGCTGTTTTTCCTCTAATTCAACCTACTGTGTGCCCTTCTGTCATCTGTGGTCCTTGTGCTAGGAAAGGAAAGCTGGCCTACATGTGATAAGGGATCTCCTGTAATGACAGAGTTATTATCTGTGTCTGTCTGTTACTACTTGCATATTCTGCATTCTAATATTTCCTACTGAACGTGGGCATTATGCTCTCTGTCACAATGTGTTGGTATATATGTGATTTTACAGATCGATTGCTGACATCATACCTAAACTTACCACAGCTTAGCAGCCGTGAGCCCTTCCTTACAGGATGCACAAAGCCTTTACAGTTGGGTTTTATCAGCTTCTCTGGGTACTTTCTGCTGCTGAAAATGAGGCCCTCAATTCTCCAGCACACAGATGATGAAAAAAAAGTTTATTTACTCTGCTGTGATCTTCCTTCAGCACTGTTTTACCACTTCAATATATCCCTGGGTTTGCAAAGGAAAGGATGCATATGTATATTACACGCACATCCCTAACAGTTAGTTAATCTACAAGCATCCACACGTTCTAGATACTTCAAATATTATTCTGTCATTAAAAAACCCTTGTAATACTAACATGTTATATTGTAAGCATATGTAGTACTTCTTTTTAAAAACAGACATTTGGTGCCAGCCCCCACAATAAATGCAGCCATTCCTACCAAAGCTCGCTTTATCCACTCTTGGTCACTACTAGAAGTAGCACACCTAGTGTGAAGTTGTGCAGCTGAGTGTTTTCTGAAGCTGAGTCCTGGATATCACGTTAAGGCAAATTTGTTTGAATTGTTAATTAACTAGAAGAGCACTCCTGCCACTGGTGCTGTCTCAGAAGGAGTGATGGCTGCCACGGTGCGCGGGCGCATCACCACCACCCGCCCTGCACACTCCAGGTTCTAACTGCATACACTGACAGGAGCTGCCAGATGAGGACATAAGCTGTACAGGAGGTCAGAGCAGAACTACCTTAGTGTACTTAGAAGTTATTGATGCGTGTATGGTCATTGGAAGGGATTCAGTTAAGATGTGGCAGCTGCTTTGGATAAAGTGCAAGAGGCCACCAGCAGAGCGTAACAGCTCTGCCTGTCTCAAAACCACAACACTACCATGAATTATTTTCCTGGAAATAAAAGATCAGCACAGGTCATTAGATTCATTTTAAAAATACTTTATTTTTTTTTTTTTAACCATTAAGGCAAAAACGTATTGCAAATTAATTGTGTTTACATTCAATCTTGCAGGATAACTTTTTTCTTTTTAAAGCACAGAGGTTTCTACCAGTCTCTATACAAACAGTGAATCCAACCATTTATGTTTTAAAGGAGAAGGAAACAAAAAACAATGTAAAAAAGTTCCAAGTTTTTTCATTCTAGCTCGGTAGGCCAGTAACATCTGAGAAGCCATCATCACATTACACTATATGTAATTTTTACATTCATGCATGTAAGTGACTTTGTCTTTCCTATAAGACCCTGTGAGCCCAGGGCTGCCACTCTTTCTTGGAAATCCCATCTGCATTTGGTCTGACAGAAAGACCTTCAGGAACCCGGAGGCGCTGGGTGGGATTTCACTGGGAAACACATTCCATGGGAATCAGGTTTGACTACTCCCTTCAAGAAATGCCAGCTCTTTGCAATAAAACACACCCCAAAACTCCTCTAAAAATAAATAAAATTAAAAAAAAAAAAAAGTGGAAACAATGATTTTTTTTTTTTCTTTTTCTTCTTTAATATCGTTATATTGATATAATTAAACACACACTTGTTAGCTCTACTGATTAGGATTTGGCAATGCTAACAAAAATGTGCTTTTTTCTGTCGTAGCAGATAACAGACAATTTAACACCCCATAAAGGGTTTTGACATCGTGATGTAATTAAATTGTTACATTCCTACAGAAAATCAGAGTGATTGTATGGTTGTGAAATATCAGGAGCAATATGAAATGCAGCTCATCTGAGGAGCTGATACCACAGAGAGTGTCAAACAGCAACAGGGGTGTCCTTTTTAAAATCTGCACTATTCAAACTTAGATTGGCTTTGTTGTCACTAAGGAAGCCGGAAACGTTCTTCCGTTTCTGAAACCAGAGGAAAATATTTGTGGCCACTGAGAAGAAGCCACGGCCTCCCACTGCCAGCCACCCCACGGGAGCTGACCCTGCAGGGAGTGAGGGATTTCACTGAAGCGGCCTCTTCCCATTCTCTATGCGACTGTCAGCGGACATAACAGCACAGATGAGCGGAGCTGCTCCATCCCCAGCAATTCCGACACCGGGCAGCAAAACTTTCCTGTGGCACGCAGGTGTGCCTGAGGTAGGGAAGCCTGGATGTGGATGGCTCTTTGTGTGGCAACTTGCATATGAATCACCCAGCAGTTTTGCTAATCTTACGATTCCCATTACGCATCACAAAAGAGAATTTGAATGTTTATACTGCGCTCCTACGCAGTAGTAGGAGGAGAGTGTGCCAGTATTTTGGTTGGCTAATATTTATCACCACCATTTTTTTTCTCTTTCAGGGGTGAAGAATGCCGTAAAACTTTTTGCATTGTACTGCTTTTTTTTTTTTTCCCCTTCCATAGTAGCAATTACTGCTCACGCGTATCCAAACCTGAGAAAACATACCAAAATACTTAAAATGGCTTTTAAGTACCTTATGCCTGCTCTTGCAGTCCAGTCCATTCTTAAGGCCCAGCCTGCACAGAGATTAATCTCTCTTGCGCCTGTAGTCTAGCCCTGGGGCAGAGGCAGCCCAGCTGAAATTGAGGTCCTTGCAGTAGAAATTCTGTTCTGAAACAAGGTTTCAGTGGAATCTGACGAGATTACACTGATGCAATCAGTCAAGAAGATTAAGGGGAAAAAAAGGCTTCAGAAGCTGAAGAAGATTTAAAAAACTGCAAGCACGTTAGGGAAAACAGAAGAGGAATGCCCTTGCCCTAGGATGGGTTTAGTTAGCAAAGCATTTATATGATATATTTACAGTGTAAAGTGACACATTTGATGGTACCTTTTAAAGATTTTTTTCCTTTGCTGCCTAAGAAATTCAGAAAAGAAGCAGCCATAGGTTACATTTCATCCTAACCTAGACTTACTTTAAGGAAGTCTATACTATATGTGAAAATACAATTTTCAATTTGGTGCCAATCGTCAGTGCCAAACGTTGACAAGTTGCAGAATTTATGATAGGAATAAAACCCATGCAGAAATAAATAGATGCTTGTCTTTGACACCACCACCTCCTTTACCCATAAAAGTAAATCTTTCCTCACTGTACAAAAGGCTTCACAAGATAAAGTACGAAACAAGTATTTAAATTAAATAATTTACATATTTTTCTTAAAGTACCTCTGTAATATAATTTAGTGAAAGCTTATACCTTGCAATTATATTCTGATATTTTACAAATCAAAACGTGACGAAATGGTATTACATTAAATTAAAAAATTCCATAGTACGTATGATCAGTACTCTCAGATCAAACCCACATATAATTTAAATCTCTAGTAAAAGGATAGCAGAGCTAATTAACTCTAGATTAAAAAAATATATATGCAACTTATTATCAAGAAAGCACTTGAGATATAAGCAAGTACCAGATACCGTACTAACCCTCACATTTTGACAGTTACTAAGGGATCAGGGTTTTCAGTGAAGGTCCATTATTTATAAGAACTTATCCTTAAGTAATAACCCAGCAGCTGCAAATGCATTTGTTAAAGGCAGTTGCAGATTTTCTACTAAGTAACACGGTCGCTTTTAAGGAGAGACAGAGCTGAAATTGTTCCTCTTTAGACACAGTAGAGGCAGCTACAGCGCAATCTCTGATTTCTTTGTCTGACATGATGCGCAAGTTGTCCAGGCTTTCCATTAGAGATAAGGAGGAAATTTCAATTTACCAGTGCTGACCCAGCTCCCGTGATGAATAAGTCTCCAAAGCCTTAGCAGTTTGAATAAACAAACAAATGTTTGGATGCTTATTATAAGCTCTTTGATTTGCAAACTTGTGCTAGCTCTCTCATGAGAACGGACTTAGTGCAACTGCTGGTATTTCCTAAATCTGTGCAGGCCAGAAATAAAGCTAAAATATGCTCTTTGGCAACACTTCAGCTTTCTAGCAGCTGGCTAGAACCAAAGCACAAAGGCACATGGAAATGACAAAAGAAGAACACTTCTTTAAATGCCAAGAAAGATTCAATTTCTGTAAGTGGAGAACATTCCTATCCATTGACAGTCAATTTATGTTTAAAATAAAAGTGGATTTCTGAAATTTATATAAGGTACAATGCAATGTTTTGTTTTTCTTTTAAAGACAACTGTGCACTATCAAACTGAACGCAGAGTACCTTTAAACAATATATTATAGAGTTTGAAAATGAGTACTCCTAATTATTTGAATAATATTTGAAACAACCCCTTTTTTTTTTTTTTTTTTTTTTTTTTGTTTTTGTTTTGCTTGGTATTAAAGTACCTAAGGCTTACCAATAAATCAAAAACAAAGAAACAAAAAGACCCTCCAAAGTGAATAGGTGGTAGCTTTGTTGAAATTCTAAATTGTACCATTGCTCCTTAGGATCCCTATCTATCCACCTGTTACCTCTGGTTCTAAGCTCATTGTGGGTACCTGGTCCCTAACCAGGGGTCTTCAATGCTACTACATTAAAATAAGCTAGTGTAGATAAGAATCAGATCAAAACTATACATAACAGGCTAATAAGCCTTTAATAAATCTTTATCCTGAAATCTGCTAACTTTATTTCCCTCCATAGATTGAACATTTTAAAATATCAAATGATCTCTACGATGTGAAGATGCTGAAAGCTCCTCAGTAATATACCTAAAACTTATCAGACTCCAAACTTCTTGAAAATGAACATAAATTGAGTAATTTTAACATCTAATTGGCAAATACCTACTCTAGTCATCCACACAAGTCTCTGATGTAACTTTTTAGAAGCATAAGGTTTAAATTAAGAACTTCCTTTTGCACACTTATGCAAGTGAACTGTCTGCTCTGTTTCATTCTTTGAGAAACACACAGAATCGCAGAACCACAGGGGTTGGAAGGGACCTCTGGAGATCGTCGAGTCCAACCTCCTCTGCTCAAGCAGATTCACTACAGGAGGTTGCACGGAAAAGCATCCAGGTGAGTCTTGAATATCTCCACAGGAGTCTGTGGGTACACGCACAGTGCAAACCTGTAGTCAGTGGAATTTATCCAGAATTTTCAGCTACATTACCATCTTGTTTATACTTCTGTAACTCACAGATGTTTTCTTTCCATACATTTAAAGGCCTGCAATTTAATTTAGAATTGAATGCTGGTGTCCAAAGGGATTACTCAAAAGATGCGTGCATTTTCTTTTGATATTTAAAAAAACACACCTGAAGTAGGAAAAAATGCAAATAACATACCTTCCTAATGCCTGTAATGGGATCCTGTAACAAAGAGGCTTCTAATATAGATACAGTGCCGTTTTAAAATTCTTCATAATTTTGCCAAATGTAACTATTTATTATGAAACTTTTCAGTTTCAGTTAAGTGTATTAGCCATTTTTGGAAACAATAACAGGGAAAATACATTTTCTCCACAGTGATTTTGTCTTTTTTTTTTTTTTTTTAAATTATTATTTTTTCTAAGAAACTTCAGCACATGCAAATAATGGAAGAGAACTTTCAAATTTGCACTTTGCACATGACTGCACTTTGGGGGAAAATGCAGCTTACACTTCTTCAGAAGACAAACTTGAGCCAGTTGGCTGTTAGAGTTTCCAATGTTAGAATTTCCACCGCCACCAGCTGCATGGTGCTAGGCACTGCGCACTTCCTATGGATGGATGCAATGTGTACAGATTGCTAGTATGCCAATTGTGAGATTTTGACAACTTCCTTAACTAAGCAATATTGCTTATCAAATACCTCAGTGCTGACTATCTTATTCCCAAAAGCCACCGTTTCCTAGAGAGACAAGGCCGACTTGAAGAATTAAGCAGCATCGCTGATAAAATCTTCTTGTTATTTCTGAGCACATACTACTACATACTGTTGCAAGACACAAGACAACCCATTTCTCATCCACTGTTTCCCAGTAAGACCAACAATCTCTTACTGAAGTGTTTGAAGGAACTGTAACATAATGCTTATTCATCCCAGCTGTGGGGAGAAGAAGGTAACTGACAAGGAAGGAAAAGGAGGAAGTTCTATGCATATGTACCTAATTCTTCTATTTTGCCCTAGATAGTCATCAAATTTGAGGCTGGTGCTTTAGTATTTCACACTAAAACTTCTGTTAATGGCCATCACCTAGGTAAATACCAAATTGTTGTTAAACCAGTAATTGATTCAGTTCCTAGCCATGCCAGTGGGCTTGTCAAAACAAATGTAACTAAATAAGCATCAATACATGATGTTCTCACTTCATCCATCTTAATTCAGAGAATGTTTAAGATTCTAATGTTTCCAAACAAGCTACAACAAAACAAGGAGAACGTGTCATCCTGTGGCACTGAAAACCTAACTGTTGCAAAAATGTTAAGACTTGCTCCTGAAGCCTTTGTTATGAAAAAGATAGTAAAATACAGAAATAACAAACTGGAATTACCAGATTAAAAATGTCAAGAAAAAGAACTAGCACTGTGCCTTGTACACAACTAGCACTTGCTTTCACATTTGGTGCACTAATCTCAATAAGGCACCCTGCAAAATGCCATAGGCAAGCAGTTTCCTTGTAGCTTATTTTGAATCAAGAGTAAGTACTATTGTAAAACACTCAGGTGTATGATAAACTTACTCTCAGTTGTGCTCTCTTTCATAACATCAGACAATTGACAAGCTCCATTTTCTTGCCACTTTATCCACTATGGCTCTAATGAGAAGGAGAAAATTTGGTAAAATAATCCAGCTATTACTTCTATAGGCAAGGTCTATCAAAGATTAGAAGTATATGAGTGAAGAATTGAAAAAAGCGTACTCATCAGAAAAGTAAACAAGTTCAATTAATTCCATACTGCCAAAACACAGGACAAGAAGGAAGGTACCTTTCCTATGTAATCATTTCTTCAGAGTAAGCTATCATTGCACTAGAATACTGTACAGTTGAAATTCTTCCCTCCCCCCTCCCCCCCCCTTCGATTTTTCT
>JAOWBP010000001.1:59030599-59046373 GCA_028571105.1 Tragopan temminckii | reverse complement strand
CAGAACTTACTGAGCCAGGAGGCAATACCTCTTGGGTCCCAGGCTTTTTACATCCTATTGGATTTTAAAAGACACAATCCAGAAAGAGAGAAGAAAGGCAAGATTTTCATACTGAAAATCATCAGTGCTTTTCCAAACATAAACCATTGGTCAGCACCATAAGGAAGCACTTGTAAAGACAGGATTAAAACATGAATTAACGTGCTGTACAAGTAAATAAACAGTAAGAAGATGCACATGAGCAATGCTGACTAATGGCAGGTCAGGTGTGAACAGTATAACATGCGTGACTGACTGTACATTGCACTAAACAGAAGTACTCTTCAACTAGATGTACTGTGTCAGATTGCCAGGGGAATACACATTCCTTCTGCGTTGCAGCACCAGCTATTAGCCCACCACAACTGGAAGAAAATTACTGAGAAGGCCAACATGGCTTATTTAGGCAAAGTGATAGGATTTTAAAATCAAGTGACATAAGCAGAACAGATATTATCCAGCTATTTGGAAGGGTACAACAGCGTTCCTTAAGTGCACAACATACGAAGTTACAGTTCAAAATTTAGCATTTGCATCAATATCATAACCTGTGAAGACCAAATAGCCTCAAATACACAATAGAAATGATTGCTCAGCTATGAAAATTCAGACAGATCCTACATAGAAACAGACAGAAAAAGACGGGGAAAAAAAGGGGAAAATCAGCAATGGAAAAAAAAACAAAACAAAACAACAGAGACAGACTGAAAAAATGCAAAGGCACTATGCAACTACTCTGCATTTACTGAGCCAGTCTCAATCCCTGCTGGCACATGCCTGCAGCCTTTTCCCAAGATGTGGCAGAAAGTAGAAGCTACCTCATGGGTCCTAGCTCTCTGAAGTAGAGTTTCATTGCCTAGATTATACTGAAGAAAGATAAATGTCTCTGAACAGGGTCACTCATTCTCTTCTAAATGCAACATTTCTGCTTTAAAACTATTCAGATGCTTTCTATACCTTCATGCTTATATACTGATGATTTCCTTTGATATTTTAATTATGTAACACATTTATTACACATGTATAAGTAGTTATAAAAGTTGTTTAGTTAAGGTTGCTTTTCAACTAGCAACAGAACAGCAGCAACACTGCACAGGAGGCAAGTATTCCAAATTGAATATCCTCGATCTTTGACACAAGTGAAGCAATTACTGATGGAAAAGAAAAATTATAAAAGCAGAAATCAATCTGCAGTAGACAGACATAAGAGGGGTATTCACCTCACTTAATGACAAGCATTTCATGTACACATCCGAGCTGAGCAAAACTCAATGAATTTTCCAGAGTGTGATTGATTGGTCTTTGTGGCCAAAATATCCAGAACTCTTCAACCAGATCATTTCCCTGTTCCAGTTTACTGCAAAGTCTTACAAATATTAGTGTTGGCTCAACACAGGGAGCAGAAATAAGCACTTGTGAAGAGGGAAATGTGCTGTACAGTCAACAAACATAGGTGTATGTGCAGACCAAATCCTCTCTGAAGAATCCAATAATTGTACCAACAGCCTAGACTGCTAAGTCAGGTGCTTACATTGCCTGAAGAAAAACAGCCCTTCCACTGAAGTGGCTGTTGAGAGCAGAAAACTCCTCTATAGGTCAGACAGCCTCTGTAATAAAAATCATCTATTGATATGGCCACAGAACTTTCCTATCAGCAGGGGAGCTTGCACACATCCCAGTTATCCACTGCTCTTCCAACAGTAAAATTCTCATAGAAATCAAGTAAATGGAAGGTACAGGCATTTACTCTCAGCTGAAACAATGCACTCCACCATCACCCCTCCTCCTGTTCAAAAAACACAAAACAACAAAAAATAGTGTTAAGAATTCCAATTCTGGAAACTCTGAGAGGTATAACCTAGCTCAAAAAAAGAATAAAATATCAAATGGCTTTCTAATAGAAAATCTGAAATTCAACAACTGCCCCCCCTAATTTGGGGGGAGGGAACTCAGGAACTAGGAACTCAGTTGAGAACACTCTGAATTTACACGCGTGACATTTACACTGACTTTATATTACACCTGAAAATATATTTCATCTGAGTTCTGTATTTGATCGACAACATTAGACTAGTCAACCTCTAGCAGACAGATCTGGACTTATGATATGAAGAAATACCACCGTTCTAAATTATCAGTATGATGGGATCCAAAGCCTGTCTTTAAATGAGCCATTGCAAACCGCTTGAACAACAGGAGCCAGATATGACTTCGTCAGCAATGGGACATAAAGGTTTTGCAACCTTGCCTTCAGGCTCCAGAGACAAGACTTACAGGTCTATTGCCTCAAGTCTACATTTATCTGAAGTCATGCTTGCTTTCTTCCACATAAATAGATATCAGATGTAACACATATGACAGTACTCAAACTTACATCTAGGTCTTTCTGATAAAAAAAGAATTCTGTTTTACTTAACTCATTTCTGTAAAGAATGGAGATTGTATTGTTGCTTGAACTAACATGAAACTCAAATAGTTTTAAGTCTGCATGCATGTATGGAATAACAATATGACAACCAGAGAGTTTTTCTTTTTTTTTTCCCCTCCTTTAGATGTAAACATTTAATTCACCTATTTCTGTATTTGGAATAGAAAGATCAGAGCTATTTTCACCCTAATGAGCGCTGAACATAAACTTTTGTCGGAAATTGCTATATGTCAAAGTAAAGCATTTAAATCTCTCTTTCAAATCTATATCTACTGAATCCTTTAAATTTCTGTAAGACTTCAATAGCCAGGAATGCAGCATTAGTCAACAAACTACTGAATGTTCTATCAAGGTTTTTTGTAGTCAAGACTGTTATCCTTCACTTTTGTTTTCTTCAAGTAGCATTTTTTTTGTCTACAATACAACCCAGTCAGATCTCTAGAAGATACCCAACTCTAAAACAAGCATCACCAAAGTCTTAACTGGAAAATTTTGGGGAAAAGTCTTTACTATTGCTTTGACTTTTGTTGTTGAAATCCCTAGAAATCCCGAAAAAATGGCAATTCATGATTTTTTTTCCTCTCTTCTTCAGCAATCCAGTTTATGATTCCACTTTAATACCGAATAATGACCTCTGACACATGGTTGTTGATTGCTTAGTATTAGATGAGGGCTGCTCCAAAAGTGATGTCTCCTAATTTATTCTGTTGATCTACAGTGTCAGAAGTGGATGTTGGTGGTGTAACAGTAGAGGCAATATTCCTCACCAACAATATTCCATTACATTTTGTTACTGTGCAACAGATGGTTCCAAGGTTCCGTTCTTTAGAACACCCCCTCCTATGAAGACAGGCTGAGAGAGCTGGAGTTCAGCCTGGAGAGAAGAAAGCTCCAGGGAGATCTAACAGCTGCCCTTTAGTATCTAAAGAGAGTGCTATAAGACTCTTAAGCAGGGCCTATTGTGATAGGACAAGGAAATCAGTTTCAAACTGAAAGAGAGAAGATTTAGATTGGATATAAGGAATTCATTTATTTATTTTGTTTGTTTGCTTGTAAGATAAGGCTAATGGAGCACTGGAACACATTGCCCAGAGATATGGTGAAAGCTCACCCTCAGAGACCTTCAAGGTCAGGCTGGATGGGGCTCTGAGCAATCTGATCTAGTTGTAGATGTCCCTGCTCATTGCAGGGAAGTTTGACTATCTCACGTTTAAAGGTCCCTTTGAGCTCAAATTCTACCATTCTATGACAGATGGCAGCAGAGGGGCAGTCTTGACAAAATGGTGTTTAACATGGAATGCTTACGAAGCAGAGGTGTGTCAGTGAATTCCACCATGAAAAAAAAAAAAAGTACCCACTGACATTCATTGGTGCTTGCCAAACATCTACTGAGACCAAACCGTGAATGCTAACACAATGAGGCAGTGGGTGGTGTGTTTCAGCAGTGGTGACAGTGATCTGAAAGACAAGCCACATTTCAGACAGCTGTGCGCAGCTGTCACACCACAAAACGAAGAGCTCTTGTTCATCGCTGGCAGAAATGTAAAGCTAGTGGTAGTAAACATGTTGAAAAATAGTATTTTGGAGAAGACAATTTGCTCTGTCAAATAGTGTTACTGAGCTCTTTGTAGCCGTTGTAGTTTCCATGGAAATAAGTAGGAGGTACTACTTTCAGAGCAACCTACACAGAATAGGCACATAATAACTAGCATTTCAAAAACAAACAAACAACACCTGCCAAGACAACAGTACGTGGGAAGATTATTCAGTTTACCATGTTAGTTATCAATGTATATAAAGCAAATATTCAGATTGGAGTTACTAATATCCAGTATTTTGAGGCATAAATACGGACGTAAATCAATTTTTTTTAACAAGATACTCAAAAGAACAACAAGAATTTTCAGCAGTTAAACCCACAGCAACAACTCAGTAACCACTATGATATAGTGTAGTTGGTATACCAGTGCACTCTGATACGTGCTCTCTTTCAAGTTCAAATACAGTTCCCAATGTACTTCTAACAGCCCACCACAGTTTCTAATAAAAACTCCACTTCACTGTTATATATACTTCTGTGCTTGCAACACACTCTATCTTTTTTTCTTTTCCTCTCTCCACATAATCTCTAATTTACTCTTTATTCTATGCTGTATAAATGTCCATATCTCTTCAGGTCATTGTTACATTACACTCATATCACTCCATACTTCAGCGAGATTCAAATGATTACGTGTTAATCATAGCAGCCATAGCAATTTGCTGTTCAAACTTTTACAGATTCTAAATCATCTGTGACAGCAGCATGAAGGTAATGCAGCTCAAACAATTTAGTACACAAATACGCTTTTTGTTTTTGCCAAACACTTATATCTGAAGACCACAACAACCAAAGATATTACGTACTGTTTAAGAGGCCATTTTCTATACATGTACATTAAAATCTAGGATTTGATTTATGACTGATACTTGAACCAATGCAAGGTCACATTCAGACAAACATGACATTTATGTATTTGCTATTTGATCCAAGAACAAGGTCACATTCACTCAAATGCGTCCTCTGACTACCTGCTATATTTTTATTATCATGTTAATCAACTCAAAGCTCTCTGATTTTCCCCATCTGTCCCAAAACTCCTTATCTATCTTTGTGATACTGACAAGTTGATTACCTAAGCCAATAGTCTGAATCAATTCACAGTTAAAGTCACCTTATGTATACTATGTCCAGAATTAAAACTTGAACAAAGCAAACAAAAAATGATTGTTTTATTTATGAACATATTTATGAACTACACGCATATATTAGATGTCCTAAACTATTTTCAAAATAGCTCTTTTCTTAATAAAATAAAATAATAACATATAAAAATAAGGTCTAATGTTCAAGTCAAGGTCTGTTTCTATGCATACAGCATTTACAAACAGCCTACACATCTGTCCTAACTTGCTCCTCACTGGAAACCAGATCCTTGATACTAAATTGAAATGTTGCAATTGTTTCCTTGCACGTGTGAGTAATGCATTTTAGATTATGCAAAGTGACTTCTCAACAACATTCTAACCATGCTCTGATATTCTACAGCAGCGTCATTTGTTGAAGGATAAAGATATAAAAGAGCAAGAGGCAAATACAAATTGCATTTTAACATGGTGACTAAATGATTATCCTCAATATAATCAATTTTTGAGTAAATAAAATGTAAGCCTCTTGCTAAGTCTCCTGCAGAGTACATTTTTACTACATGTGGTAAAAATAAACTTCAGAAGGTTAAAAATTAAAGACATCTGTGCAAATAAAATTGTCAATTGAAATTATAATCTAACACATACAGAGGCTGTGCCAGGCAAGTTTCTTGGTTGTTTTCCATTACACTTAAATATGATACTGTAATATTAACATTTATAATTCAAAAATTTTACTTGTTCATGTACTTGATTAAAAAAAAAACTAAAACAAAAAGCAACACACAATTGTCCTATTCAGAAAGAAAGATGTAACTTTTAAAAGCAAAGATGTCTAGCAGCTCCTGCTAACAAATGAGATGCTTTAGACAGAAAATATTTATCAAAAGAAATTAAAATCTATTGTCATTAATTTATGGAATCAACTGAAGACTTTGATGATTCAGTGAGAAGCAATTTCTAAACCTTCAATAATATTGCAACAGCCTTTAGGGTTCATGTATATATACAGATGTCTTAAAATGCATTCCTATAGACTAGTATGTAAGAACTCATTTTATCTCCACAGACCCTTACATGTGTTATATATGTTGGTATGTGTTATTAATAATTCCTTATTGGCAGGGGTGGTAATAATGTACTCCTAGGACTAAGAATTCTCACTGTGTTGTAAATAGAAATATCCGCCTTCAGTTTAAATTTAAAGTAAAATGAAGGCTGAGAAACTGTTTTGTGATATCCCTGTATGACTTCATCTTTGCTGATTATTCAAGACAGCAAAGAAATGTTTCTATAACAAAAATACTTCAGCTGAATATAACCTAATACCAGGCTTGATATTCTGCAACACAATCTAAAATATTTTAAGGATACCAAGTAGTTTCAAGTTACCTGCTAACAAGATTTCTGAAGTTTTACGTAACTTCATGTGTTCAAGCAATGAGATAAAATCTTGGCAGTATTAAGTTGTGACAGTATACAAATGTGGAAGGTAATATTCATATTGATATATATATATTTTTACTGTCAGTAGCACCGAAACACTGGGAAAAGGGCAACTGTTGTAAGAAGAAATAAAAAGCTTTGATCTCCACTGATTATCTTTCAAACCACTGTCACCCTACATCATCCTATCGTGTCTCCCTATCTTTCCTTTTCTCACCATACTTCCAGCTACCTCTCCCCACACAGCATCTCTGAACTACTGACTGGACAAACAGTGTGTATATGCTGCAGCTGGCTCAGAGCTGCATGTTGCAACTGGCTCACCATTGCTCCTGTGCCAACTGGCAATTGACAGGCCAAACAGTACAGATAATTTTCAAATTCATATTGCATCATTTCCTCACTGGGTCAATAGCATGTTTTCCTTTCTTCTTTCCAGCTTCCAACTTTTATAGAAGTTCTACTACTTCAAAGCCTTTGCAACCACCATTCATTTGTCAAATTGCGGGTTTGAAGACTTGCAGGTTCAAAGCTATTGGAAGAGGAAGGCAGACTCCAATGCGTAAACCTGAATTTCTGAAATAACTGCATTAAAAGATATGAGAAAATAATCCTAAAGATGGTTATTAACATAGCAGTTTAGAAGCATAATTCTTCTGATATTTTACTCCCCTTTAAAATATATATATATATATTTCAGTTTGCTTTCAGTGTTAGTTTTACATTTACTAAGATCTGTAGACCATAGAAACTGTATGATGGATGCTTGAAGTTATGTCAGTACTTGAAGTATTCTACAGTTTCACAGGGTCCTTCACTCCTAATCACATACTTTATTAAGAAAAAGACATTTGGCTGTCCTTGAAATAGAGTTAAATAATCACATTGGCTATGGACTTCTGACTTGTAGGCAAAAATAGTAGTTCTTAGAGGGATTGTAATAACAACACTCTTACCAAATAAGGCAAAGAGCTATTGTTTTGAAATAATACTTTACTTAACAAAAAAAAAAAAGAGAGAGAAAAAAAAAGGCAAAAAGATGGATTCAAGTAAAGTTACTTAATGCAAGAAGGTGAAGGATGATTTGGATTCTCTAGCATACTGTTTCAAGATTATTCCTTTTATCTTTAAGATAACATAAAGCTTTGACTGAATCTTACCTGTCCTTCAACCACAACCTGAGACTTGCTGTCTCCCCTTTTTAGGGCACTTGTCAGACACAGCTTTCTCACTTGGTAAACTCCCCAGTTTTGCTATCTCTGATTTCATCATACAGGCCCTATCCTGAAAAATCAAAATAAAAAACCCACAACTTTGCATCTGTGTGAGTAACTAGAGTAGCTCTCCTACAGATGCTCAGCATTCCTTTGAAAGGTACCTCTTTAAAAGGAAGCCTCATCTATAGGTTAAAGTTCCATCTTGGCTCGGTCTCCTTGTTTTGGCTCGGAACAAATGCCTAGTTACTGCAACATATAATGCTGCAGTTTCTGATTTAGATATCAGCAACACTAAAAAAGTCTTTCTGCCTCAAGAAGATCTTCTTTTCAGCCTCCAGCACTCTCCCCATCCCCATCCCCAAATCTCAGATTTCAGTTCTTGGCTTTACACCAGCACGCTTAGCTTCAATGCTCTTTCAGCTGTCTTAGCCTTCTCTTTCACAAGCCATGTTAACCCACCCTCAAAACATCTCCTTCATCTGCTTGAGTCCTCCAGTCTTCTATCTCAGCTCCTGTAGTATCTGCACAGCTGCACTCTTCTCACCATCTGCAACCCCCTGCAAGATTCGTTATCAAACATAACAGACCATGATTATTTGCTAGTTGAAAAGCTACAGTGAAATTTACATCTGTTTCTGGAAGAGATTCAAGAAGTCTGAATTTGCTTTCTTAGAGGAGAAGAACATCACTGTCTGTTTTCTGTGGTTTTATTTCACTGATAAACTTCACTCCCCTGCCCAGACATCTAGCAAGACGTATCTGATAATCTAATTTCAACTTAGTAAGAATTTTATCCAATAGAAGAGACTGACCTTCATACAAAATATTACAGATTAAGTCCCCTTCTTCTTTTGAAAGTTAATAGAGAAATCCCAGTGAGTTAGCTTTCGTACTCTTCTACCAGTAGGCAAACTCTAATGTCTTCTATACAAAGCATCTGGAGGCTGGTTTATTTATTCTTCAGGGTATTGATTTTACTTACTTCTTCAAAGTATTTTTACAGGCTTTCATCACTCAGTGATTACATTTAAATTTAAAACAAAAACCAAAACCAACCAAACAAAAAATACCCTGCTAAAAAGAAACTAAATTTGATTTAATGGCATGCCACAACTCAGACTACCTAGAGTGCATTGAGAAACAAAATTCTTTCGTTTCAATTTTGTTCCAGTAATTTACAAATTCCTGCCATAAGAAGTTTTTCTTCATGATCATTTTATCACAAAAACAAAGCCTACAACGAATTAACATTGCAGACTGAAGTCCTGTCAGCGGGTATGAATGCAATGGATCTACATTTTTTGGCAAATGGACATCAAGCACTTGTACTCTAGGCTACTGACAGGTCAGATAGAGGATATACTTGGTTCACATGACTTCACAGTTCTAAATCAGGTCACTCGCTACAGTACGGAGATCACAAGCCTATCACTCCTGCGTGATAAAAACGTCAAAATACAACCAATTATTTTCCTAACATCTAAGCTCTCCGTTTGCACTTTGAAGACATAAAGGGTATCTACCTACTGGTTTAACAACACTGTATGTAGTGCAGTGTCACCACTACTGCCTGCCTGCCACTCCACCACTCCCCACCCCCCCCCTTTTTTTTTTTTGGTAAGGAAACAACTACATTACAGAAAGGTGGAACAAAAACCATCAGACTAATGAAACTGTCAGGATAAAAAAACAATCTTGTTTAAGAAGTCATATATATATATATACTTTCATTACTTTGTAATGTACTTTGTGAGACATTTTATCTGACTGATCAAACTTTGAATAATCAGCTATAGGGATACAGCATTTATAGCCCTCTGCAGAGTCAAACAGAAGTTTGGTGCTGCAGAATAAAGTTGCATTAAGGCTACGGCCAGCTTAAGTAATCTAATAGCTCCCTGACACCAAAAGAATACCCCTGCCATCGCTCCCTGACACTGTCAGTCCCCCACCTTCTCTCTCCTTCATTTCCAACCCCGCAGTCCCAGCCTGCCCTTGTGTTGGCTCTCATACCCATCCGACCTCCCTGCCCACAAGTATAGCAGTAAATAAAACAAAGTCAGAGTGCAGGCTTGAGCCACACTGTTAGTGCTCTCTTTGACACCATTTTGGCCCATCTCAGCTTGCTGCTCTCCCAGATAAATGCTCAGGCAGGGTTAAGGGGACAGCAGAGGCCAAACAGTGAACTGTTCTCCACTGGCAATTCAGATGCAGCCACTCTGGTTTGGGAGGAAGCCCAAGATAGAGTGCAACCTTTCCACTTAGCTCTGGGTCCAGAGAACAATTCCTGGCATATTTTATTACCTAGTATAGACACAGCCTCAGTGAAACAATTTGGCTCCAGTAAAACATAAAAAACACTACATGGGAAAAATGTAAATAGACAGAGATAGCTGAACGAACTCACTAAAGGGCAGCAATGAAGAGGGACAGAACCACAGAGCCGACAGCAAAGGAGAGAAGCACGAGCAGGAGCATGACTGATCTTCAACAGCAATTGCCAGATCAGCTCATGCTGCGCAATCGCACTTCTTGCTGTAGGGCTCTCAGGAACAATAGAGAGGGGACATCCCATTCTGTTCTATTTTTTCATACACACACACGCCAGGTAGAAAAGAAATAAAATGATTGATAGCAGCAAAATAAGCAATTCTATATTTTTAAAGGATAACTGCTATTGAAGAATTCTCACGGAATTTATTATAGGATTTATAACCTTGAGAAAATGCAATTCGCTGTAACCTTAGAATTATGGCAGAATGCTGAAAATCAGGTGCCCCAAACACACATATAAGAGCTCAACATTAAGCAGCTGTTTGAAAACATTGGCGTGTTTATGTACAGGCACTGTACATCTCTATGGAAGCACAGTACATAAGAAGTGCAGCTGCTGTCTTTTTCAGAAGCAGCATCCTGTGCTAAAAACTATTCTCATCTCACAGCTACCTGTTTTGTAAAGCTAATACTTGACTTATTTCTAGTCAGTCTGGCCTGCATCTGTCTCTTGTTCTGATGAGAATAAATAAGTAATTAAATAAAATAATAAAAAATATTTTCAGGGGTAAAAAGCAGCTCAAAATTCTTACGTGCTCTTCTCTTTGAGCAGCAACATGTAATATGAGCATACACACTAAACCATTTTCAAATTTCAGACATGTACAGCTTAATCATATAAGTATACTCACAGAGCAAAATTCTCTGTAACTAACCTGTCAGAATCAAGGGACAGAACACTCCTGTTTACATGGCTCTCTTCTAGTGAAACTGCATACACACAGCATCTTCCATTGACAAAGAAAAAAAAAATCCACCCAGAAAACCCCACTAATGCACCACATTGACTCCAAACTGTATGTATCTACAGACTAAAAATTATTTGAAGATCCACTTTCAACCTTTTCCAACTATACTGACTAAATGTCAGTATTCAATATTCTGTGCATAACTATGCCAATTATTTTTTCAAATTATTCTTAGAACTACTAACCTTCATGACAAAGCTAGTTCTAGCCTTCATCAGAAACACAATGTTTACATTGGCAATGTGTAGTTCCTGTTACCCTCCCCTGAAAACTGCCAACAATCCCACAATATTCACTATGAACTGTGGGCTGAAATTTTGTTTTATTTTCACATGAGAGTGGGTAAATTTGTAGACTGTTGTAATGGAACATTCATCAGCCCCATGGCAAAGAATGCCATCAAGCACTGTCTGACAACAAACCAGGAGTCTCTAAATCAGCCTCTTTTGACAAAGCACTCACCATCTCCACATTTCCACCCTCAAATCCAAGTGGTTTCATACTGTATTTTTCATTCTGACTACGCTGGGAAACATTTTTCATAGGTGTTGAATGAAGATGTGAGAAGGTTTTGTATTCTTCTCCATGAGCCCATAATGTTACACTAATGCCATGTGCTTAGTAACATTCTTGCTGAATCTGTAACTAACAGGCAACTAGGAAGCGTCAACAGTACTAGAAGTCCTCACTTTCAAAGAGATTTTACTAATAGACAAAAGTTCTTACCATCTGGACACTCACATTCTGGTTTAAGTTCAGTGATTTCTTCTGTGAATTGTTTTATCAGTCATTTCTGGTAAATAATTAAAATAAAACAGGCATGTAGCAGTCTATGCGTTAAAAAAAATGAATTACAATACAACTCTACATGAAGATTTAGAACTTCCTCAGATAGTGTCACTGTGCTAGATATGTAGATATATCCAACAAGAAGTAAACCCTCTTTCAAAGCCTTAATAGAATAGTTTCAAATGACTTTTTTTTTTTTAATCTAAATAACATTAGGGCAGATAGTGATAGCATTTTTTCATGCAAAACACATCAAACTCTACGCTACTCACAACACTAAATGCTCTCTGCGCTAAGATATATATATATATTTTTTACACATTTAGATGAATAATTTATTCAGCCAGCAATTCACCTGCACACCAAACACCAGCTCTGATTCCCTTTTACATACTTACCAACAAACTGGACTATAGAGATATGAAAATACGAAATAGGAAAATATTGGACTAACTTGTTTTCACATGCATTACAGCTGGCTGGAACCTTACAACTTCAGCAGCTGTTAAGAGCCAAGAAACTACTCTCAGTTTCTCAAGGCAGATGCTTTTTTTTTTTTTTTTTGACCAAGATTCTTCTGCTATTAGAAGAGTTTAATAATAATTAATCTTTCCATTTATAAATAAATTTAAACAAGAAAACCAAATATTATTGTGTATCAGCAGTTCTAGAGAGGGACAGCTAACCTGCCAAATGCTTGCACATATATCTCATGCTGTCAGCGTTTCCACAGGTATGAGACAACTTGAATCTAAAATGATATATTCAGTGAATATGGTACAGCAGAATGAACTATCCTCTTTGCTAGTTCTCATCTTTCAACCTGCAAAGTACAAACAAGTTTCCACAGCTTGCATGTAGAGCACTTTAAAACACAGCGAAGAAACACAGTGATGTAACAAGCCTAAATCAGGATTAGAAAACTGATGAATAGTATTTTATAATTTGTAATAATCTGTGCATAAAGAGCCCTTCACTGGATACAGATTATACTTCACAGATATTTAAAATATATATACAAGGCACTTATAAATAAATACTATTTCATAAGCAGAAACCATTAGAACTGGTTTGAGGAAGCTAAATCACAATTGGCAACATCTCAATGCCACATGCAATCTGGTCAGACAGCAACCTGCCTATATCCATATAAAGTTTGACAAACATGCCAAATATCACACTTTTTAAGAGAGAGCAATTTTCCCTTTACTTTGAGTCTAGTGCTGATTTAGAGTCTAAGCTTACAGGATAAGTACTTTTGCACTCAGTGTCTTTTCAGCGCTCTCCTTCAAAGAAGAGTTCAATATTTAACTTCATAGGCCTGGTCCTGAGAGATGCTGAACACTCTTAAACACTTCTAAAAATATTAAAAACTCAGAATTCTTCTGGATAACACCTTTACACACTTCCTTCTATGTGGAAGTTCAACATCAAAAACGGACACCACAGCATAAGGAAATCTTGCTTATTCTGTTCTCCATGACCTTCCTTTTATCCTTTGTTCGCACAACTTATTCAGATCTCTTTCTTGGTCAATTGACTATTTTTACATCAATTACTCCTTACAGACATACTACCTCAAACATTTTTTTCTTCTCTAGTAATTTGGGAATATTGCCAAAGTAGTTCTTAGCCCACATATTCACTTACCACTTCACGCAGCATCTTGCAAGGTTGAAACAGAAGCTGCTTTCCATAATCTGTTCCCTTTCCATTTCACGTGCACATTGGTGATAGCAAGTGGCTCTTCACTAAAAAAAAAAAAAGAAAAAAAAAAAAGCTGCTGATATTCTTTCCATTAAAAAAAAAAAAAGTCAACAAAATTTCTGAAGGCTTACTGATCTAATTTTATGTTGATACCATGTAACATAATGTTTTTTTCTTATTCTTTATGTCCCTTCAGGAAAAAACAAAACAAACAAAAAAAAACAACAGCAACCAACAAACACTTATTTCACTTGGATGAATACTAATTTTTTTTAAATGACTGAGGCTGTTAATACATGCTTAATTTTACCTCAGGACTACACTGACATCAAGCTAACTAGGGTCTATGACTGGTACTTCCCAATAGCACTCAGATTTTTTTTTTTTCTCCATACTAAAAGTAAATAATTAATTAAAAGCACTCAATTAAGATCACTTCACTGAAAGCCTTCTGGTATTTTCACTATCTACTGTAAAAAAATACCAAAACTTTTACTCATAAGGAGCATCCTCACAAATGTTCAAGTGTTTATGTGGACAAACTGTTAAGGTTTTTGAGGAGCACACACATGCATCCCACAAGATGTCTTTGCAATTGGCCTTTCAGCTACCAATCACACCCCAAAGGGAGAGATTTTATTCTAACAAGTATATAGTTACAAGCATTACAGGAAAAAAAAAAAAAAAAGGCTGCACATACATAGCTATAAAAATAAATTATATTCGGATTAAGTTGGCTCCATTCAGCTCAAAACCACACAAATTAAAGCTTTAAGGAGATTTTGCAAGAGATGTCAGATTTGATTAAAAATGTTAAAATTCCAAAATGCTGCAAGAAAATGTTTTCATTTATAATAGATACAAATTCAGCATTATTTATTTTTCCAGACAAGTATGGCATTCTCTTGTTCCTCTTGTAACAGATATAACAACTCATAGCTCAGATCTCAGCAGGTAAGTTAAAACATTTCAAACAGGAGGCTAAAAAACAAATAATAATAATAATAATAATAATGAAAAAGAGGTGTTATTTGCAAATCTGAAGAAAGAGCTTCTTCAAAACACTGAGAATAAAAAAATATACATTTCCTTCTTTGATCAATTCAGGCAAACAGTAAGCACTATAATCCATTTTCCAGAACAAGACGAATGCCCTGGGCCACCTATCCTACTGCGCTGTAGGATGTTTTCTCCCCTAAAGTTTTTATAACACTCAATATAAACTATTAGAAACAACTGAAATGCAGCCTCTATTCCATGGTTTAAACCTCTTAATTCCCTTTGAAAGCACTACAGTTTGGAGGGGCACGCACAGGAAATTAAGACATTGAAAAACAAGCAAACAAAAAAACCCAGTACCCTGAACTGCAGGTGAGAAAAACGCCAGGTTTTTAGGACACATGGGATTATACAAGGCAACAGAACTCTCTATGCCGCCTGACTGTGCGGGATGAGAGTCAATATAGGGCATCAGCAGACTGATAAGAACTTTTTTTGGCCTATGTCAAGTGCTCCATTCCAAAGATGGGAAAAGCAAGAGGGTGTGCTATTTACGTGGTTGTACAAACCTCCGATAAGGTCTGTGTGTGCACTCATCCTACTGAAACTATACACTGTGCTACGTAAAAACCAAAACGCTGCCACGAAAAGCTACTAAGAGCCCAGGGCTGCCGGCTGGACAGCTCATGCCAGAGAACAAAGGTTACAACGCCGGTTCAGCTTTGAGCAGCGTGTGACCACATCACATGTACCACCGCTCAGTCCCAGCACTCCGTCAGGTATCCTCAGCATTAAGATAGCGATTCAAAAGATATCAAGGGAGTATTTTTACGGCTTCCCGCTTTACCACTTGCAAAGGCCGCGCGAATTTCAGCAAAACAATTAGTGTGAGATGCTAACAGGAAGGTCTGCAGGTGTCCTACAGCCCTGCAGGGGACGCCGGAAACAGGTCCTTCCAACTACGGACCCTTCCAACCCCAGCCACCCCGACTGCTCCCCAGCACCCGACGTGTCCGCACAGCCCCTAACGCTGCCCCCTGCCTCCACCCCAGCCCCACTCAAGGCCGGCTATCGCTCGTCCCTCAGCTCCCGGCACCCACAGCATCTCCCGGCCAGCAGCTGCCCGTCTGGGCTAGCGGGACGCGGCGTACGACACGGC
>JAOWBP010000001.1:59018681-59030091 GCA_028571105.1 Tragopan temminckii | reverse complement strand
CGAGCTCCGGGACGCAGTACCCCGCTCCTGCGCCTGGCTGAGCGGCTCCGGGCGGCGGTGACAGGTACCGGAAGTGAGGTCGCGGCACACACCCCCCGCCATGGCCACCCGCCATTGGCTCGGCGGGCGGGCGTAGGGCGAGTGCCGGCGGCGCTGGGTGCCTCCTCGCCCCCTTCTTCCCTTCTCTCACCGCCATTCCACTTCGATTCCCGTCCGTTCGCCCGCGCCGGTACTCACCGCGGTCGGGAGAGAGAAAGCGAGACCTGAGACGCTGAAACTTTCCGTCGAGGGCGGAGAAAGCCCCGCGGTGCGGAGAGACGGAACGGCGGAGAGCGAAGGCGGCCGTGTGGGGACAAAGTCTGCGCTCGCAGCCCTCTTATCCACCCGCCCGAGCTATTTGTGGCAGGGGCCGGGCGCTCACGTGAAGGCGCGGCGCTCAGGCGGCACGAGGGGGGCGAGTGAGCGGTGCCCTCCCGCCCGCGGTGCCCACACGGGGGCTGCCCTCGCCTCGTCCTTCGTTAGCGCGGCCCCCCCGAGCTCCTTCTCGCCTAATGAAGCCCAAAGGGGTCTTATCGTGCCGTGGGGGACTGCTTTGGGACTGTTCCCCGAGGGCCTTGGCAGTGTCTCGGGGGAGCGCGAGTAGGGCCCGAGGACGTGGTGATGAGGAGCTTCGTTCTGTTCTGGAAGTAAAGGCAACATCTACAGTGTAAAATCCCTATGCTTCACTAAAAAACAGCATGAGCCTAAACAAAGCTTTGTGAAAGATTTTCATTTCTTTAATCTCTTAAATCTTCTCGAGGTAACCCGAAACACAAATGCTGTGGTTTTATAAAGGAGTCAGCCTTCCCCCTCCCCCCTCATTACTGCTCCTTGACTGCTTCGTGAATACTACGTTTCTTCATTATCCTCATAATTGTTGTGGTTATCGCTACAAAAAAATATATGTATCAGTAGCTTGCTTTCTGTAATTGTATAATTGCACTGTTAATTTCATATTCTTACTCATTACTGTCTGGAGTAGTCAATGGAGAAAACACAACCAGTTTCATGTGCTTCCAAAGGGAAGATCATTTACATGTATTGAGCGTACGCTCATGGCTTCTGCTTATTTTTATTCCTACAGCTCAGAAAATAGAAACACGGGACCAGAAGGGAAAGAAAGACAGCTCTGCCCTGGAGCCTCAGCTGCATTACAGCAAGCACCATCTTCAGTTTCGTACATTTCTCAGCCTCTAGGTTAAGCACATGGACCTGCATGCTGGAGCACTCGCTGCAGAAACAGCAGTGATAGAGATTGTGGCACAAACAGAGAACATGCCTCGGTGAAAACTAATAAACAGCAGCTGCTAACAGCAGAAAACCAAAGCTAAGGAAAGCTCACACATCACAGCAGTTGAAGGCCTTTTCAAATGTGTTCTGGAGGCAGCCCAACTTCTCAACCGGTTGTGCTCAAGCCAGGCCAACACCCAGTGCTGCAAGAATTAGCTGGTATAGAAAGTTAATTCCCAATTTTAACACCTACATATTTCCACACGATCTGTATGTAAGGGAACCCAGCTGATAATGAGACAGTAAGAGATGTTATCTGGGAAGATCAGCTTTTCATTGTTTGCTTTTGCTCAGTTGTTGTTGTTGTTGTTGTTGTTGTTTCCTTTTTTCATTTGTTTCCCTGAAAATATAACCAGTTATGATGAGTTTCTGTACAATTACAAATATATTTTGTTTTGATTTGACTTAATGATCAGCTCCTAAAAATATTACTCTTTGCCCTCTTTCAAGGAAGCTACCTAAATTTAGCTAGCTTTAGGTGGTTTGTTCACATGCATACTTGTACTGCTAGTCTTGGAGATGGCACTGTACAAGCACTAAAAAAAAAAAAAAAAAAAAAAAAAAAAAAAAAAACAAACCCAAAACAAAAAAACTATAGTTGCAGGCTTCTGCCTTTTGAATTTACAGATTTTAGAGATTTGCCACAGCCAAGGCTTTGCTTTTCCAGGGAGAAGCGTGCCAGGCTGTCTAGGCTTTGCCCTAGCTCTTGAGCTTAGCTATCTTTCCTGAGGACCAAGAAATGTTTCGTATGTGCTTTACTGGGTTGCACATTAATGTGATCCCACACTGAGTAAAAACTTTAAAATGTTTATTGGAATTTAAAATAATTTGTGGGCCATTTCCTGTTGACAAGCCATGGGTTCCCCCTCCCACGCTCTCTGATAGCCAAGCTTGCAGCAGCCTCTGTTTGCAGCAGTCAGTGAAGAGTATCACGTGGCCCAAGACCCCTCCACTGGAAGTGTTTCCTTTTCCATAAAATGTGTTTTGTCCATAAAAATGGCTGGTGTTGCAGGATGAATCTGCAGTACATACATCTTGCATTTCAAGTATTTATGTGGGGGACCTTGCTGATTTCTTTGGTACTGAAAGTGATTCTGCATGCAGCTTCCTGATAGGGTTACATAAACTTGTATCACAATTCAAATCTTAATAACACTAAATATCTGAAACATCCATTAGCTGTTCAAATGTGCAAGCTTTTAGAAATCTGAAATTAGATTATTTACCAGGCTTTTAGATGGAATAAGCTATAATTACTGTTGCATTCTATTAATGTGCAATAACAATATTGGTGTTGCTCAATGGATTGACAGTTGTGAAACAAGCAGTCAGACTTGTGCAGTGGCTGATTTTCCATCTTTTCAGCATCTAGCTGGTTTTGTCAGAGGTCTTCATCACACGTAGTCTTTCTGTAATAAAATGTTTTCATTTGCAAAACAAGAATGTCTTCCTGGCTGTTGAACAACAGGTAGGGAGTCTTGCAGCATCTATATGGAAGAAGGTGAGCGGATCCAGTCAGACCACGGATCACAACTTTGGGAATGGGATCAGCAAAGGCTCGCTGTGCTTTTGCCAGCTCCTCTAGCTCCTAGTGACATGCAGGAAGTGGGCTGCCCCTGCGCTCAAATATTTGCTGTGGTTTCTCTTGCTTATCCAGTGATAGGAATTTTAACAGACAATGTGTCTCAGTTCTGCTGTGTCATCATGAAAGACTTTCTTAACAAGGTCACAAGCCATAAAGTGGGGCCTTCCCATTAGGCATTTATCTGAACAGAAACTGCAGCCCCAAACAGCTTATCCAGTGTTTCATAAGCTGGAAAGCACACAAGTTCCATTTCTCTTTCTGTGGCTAATGATTTAATGATGAGCTACTGTTCACTCACTGAAAATTATTTCAGTTTAACTGAATTACTCTTCTTAAAGAGGTGGCCAGACTCTTACAAGAGAACAAGCTTTACAAACAGAAGTCACTAACAGAAGTATATAAAAACTTCTGAGTGTAATTTAAGACCTTTTGTGCATAATTTTGTGCAGGCTGAATCCTGCCCACTTGTGATCTTTCAGAATAACATGAAGCCAGAAGTCCCAAGTGATAATAAATGGAAGATGCCAACATGAGTTATATCAGTTAAATACATGGCTTACGTGCATATGCAATATGCAAATTATTCTTAAAGGACTGGTTCTCTCTCCAAACCAACCCACCTACACAAGCAAACTGGTGAAACAGAGGCAAATGTGAGATGAGCCCATCCTTATCTTTCTTGCTGAAACCCTGTCCCACTGCAGAAGTTTCACAGAAAGGTCTGTGCTGGAATTAACTGCTGTTTTAGGGCAGGCTGTCTTTGAGGGCTGGTTGGCTTTAGATGCAGGTCTCTGGGCTACATTAAAGCAAACTTCTAAGAGTGGTAAATGAACGCATTCTAAGATAAATAATCTCAAGCACACCTGCCTCATTTTAATATGACAAGTCCTGGACAGAACCAGGGAGCAGGTTACAGGTTTACACAAGCCCAATTCTCCACAAAACTCTCTAGATATTGGATTATTTTTTAGTCTAAGGTTTACTTTTCCTACAAAATAAGAGATTAGAGTTGATAGCTATATTTAACTATATTTAATTTTCATTACAGATGTTTAAGGAGCTGTTCCACTTGATGTAAGCTGTGGACCAAGACAGTCATTTCTATGATAATTTCTATCCAACTTTGAAAGTGAATTTACTCATTACTTCTTACTTACTAGTGAAATAGTTCATTGTTTGTCAGAACTTCAAGACCAAACGCTCCAGATGTCAGTACATCTCTTCCTGTCTCCTGTCTGAAAAGTTGTATATAAGATGCTGCTGCTCAAAACTTACCATTTAATCTTTCTTGACCCAAAGTGTTTAGAATTTCTCTAATAAACAATATCCTTTTCATTCTGATGCTTTCATAATTACTACTGGCTGGCTATTGTTATTGAAAACAATTGAAAGAATTGTGGATTTACCTTTTGCTTAATGAGATAGTTCCCCCAACATTATTACTGTAACTCATTCATTTCTCCATTTTAATAAAAAGGTGATGTTTTGTTTTGTTTTGTTTTTTAAGAAAAACTGTTGTTGATGAGCAAACACCTTTCTTACAGTAACAGATGATTCATACATTATGGGTAAATGAAAGGGGAAGCCCTGTCCAAGATCTTCCAGAGGGGAAGCCCACTCTTGACCCTTCTGTAACATGTCAGGCAACCATCGGGGAAAGTATTAGCTTGAAAATGGTGTACAGGAGCAAGCAAGTACTCTTAACAATCATCTGTTTGGTTCCTTCCTAAATACACTTTACCTCTCATCCAAACCTCTTCCTCCCCCAGTGTAAGTTTCCTTTCCTGTGCATTTTGGTTTCACTTGGCACTCTATTACCAGATTCAGCAGGATTTAGCAGATTGAATACTATTTAAATGTTTCCTGCTTCAAAGACAGCATTTTTCCTATGCAGGCCTCTCACTTCCCTGCTTTTGCACTATTGGCTCAGCAAATTCTCTGCTGCCTCTTTTTCCCCAGTCTGCATTTCATATTTGGTGTTTCATTTGTCACACTGAGGTTCTCCTCTTGGGCGACATCTTTAAAACCTCTCTGTCAACAGCACCATCACTGTGATTCATGTCTTATTCATTATTTACTATTGCAACATATTTTTTGGCCTTCATTCTTCCCACTCTCCAATTAAAGCTATCCTTTACTGTCCCTCTCAAGCCTCTTTAGTATTTGCAACAGCTCTGTACTCCTTTCTGATGGCTGCTTCCAACAACCAACCCTTCTTTCCTCTAACACCTCTAATGCCCTGTGCTCTGCCTACTGTCCTTTGATAATCATGCTAAAATCCACCATTTTCCTGAAGATCAATACAGAACGCAGAAGCAAGAAAGAATGCATGGTGGATCATGTTTCTTAATACAATTAGCAGCTTATGATCGGTTCTCTTTAAGACTTGTACTGTGTCCGTTTAAATACCCATGCAGTGCGCACGTATGTTCTTGCATGCTTAGATTAGCACACACCGCAAATGATAAGTTCTCCCAGAATACTTTGATCAATACTTATTTATTCTTGTCTGGCTTAAGTTATAGCCTTAATCTAAGCTTCAGTAGTTTATGCGCCTTTTCTTGTGTATTATGCAGAGTTTAGGAAGGAATTACCATGTATATGTCAGCTTCCTGTGATCTCAGCTCTTTGCAAATAATTCAGCCCAGACACAGAAATCAAAACTACAATTGGAAATTTTGTTTGCCTTCATACTAAGGATTACACTTCAGTCCGCGTTCTTCATGCACCAAAGGTATAAGTACATTAATTTAGCAAACAAATGCAGTGATTTTAAAAGTTATGTTATTGCTGGAGCACCCAAGCAGAGTCAGAGTCAGTGTGAGTCACGTGCACTTATATTTGTTTTCCTGCAAAGTCCAGTGGTTTGGCTTAAGCTGCTTTTGAAGGTGAGTTTAAATTTAAGCATTGGGTTAAAACATTTTTTTTTTTTTTTTTTTTTTTAAAGGCAATTAAAGGGAAAGTACAGGTTGCATGCTGCTTTGAGAGTGGCAGAGTGGCAGCACATGGAGAGAGCAAGTTGAAAACAAACTGGGAGTTACTAGGACTTTCTATCCACTCCAGTGCATTTTCCAGAGCCCATCTAACCACACTTTTGCACTGCCTTAAAGCAAGTGCTTTATTTTTTCTAATTGCTTTTGCTACCCTAAATATAGTCTTAGAAAACACCTAATTTTATTTTTTTCCCAACCTGGAGAAAAATATTTTTGTCAGTATAGGTTTTCAAGTACATCAGTATAGGTTTTCAAGTACATCATATCAAGTAGAAATTTTGAGTTTGGGTGCTAGGGTGTGTAAATCTGATACTTATTCAAAGCAATTAGCTGAGTAACTATTCTGCTTAAATTGTTTTCCTACCCTGTTTTCCAGGCCATGACTAACTCTCAGTGTGCTACACCCATTTTTTCCAGCATTCATGACTGATACTTAGAGCACATGCTAGAACAATCTTTTATGAAGAACAATCACATGTTTCATTTTTGGGCTCTTTACTCAATTATTACATATCTGCAGGTCAAATTTTTAAGTAAAAGAAGCTTGCAGTTGGGCTGATCCTTTTCAGGTGCTGCTTTTATCTTCACACTTCAATTGACCATGTCCTCATTGAGGTATTTCTCACTGTTCTTTAAATTGTTTTGTTTTGTCATGTGAAAACCACGATTAACAGGTTTTTGAAAGCAAGACAGTGCTTCCAAAACTGTTTCAAATGTTTGACAAAATAATTTCCAAACCAGATATCTTGTTTTGTGGAAGAGGCCAGATGAGATTTGAAAATGCATGCAGATTTACTGTGCCAGGACAAGCTTATTTCTTGCTAGATGTTCAGGGCCAGCTCATCTGAGGCGAGCAGCAGAAAGACCGTAGTTTCCTGATATTGCAGACCCAGGAACGTCTCAGCACTATGTTCTCACTGTTCCCTCACTACCAGCAAATTTTTAGGGCCATTCTGCACCAGATCAGCAGACCTGTTCAGCTGAAAAATAATCTTTAAAAGCTGCAGGAAATAAAAATAATTTCCTGATCTAATTCCTGGAATATGCTCCACGTCCTGAAGAGACCGTGTGCTGTGATGAAGGAACACTGTCTGATTCCTTCCATCTGCAGTACCGCTGGAACCTGCCTGGCACCAAATCACAGTCAGGCCTAGCCAAAGAAACAGAGGGGATGACAGCAGTGAGTGAGCCAAAGAATCAGGAAAGAGAAAAGAGCTCTTTTTCTTAGAAAGTAGCTACAGGGAATCCTGAAAAAGAAGGTGATTCTCAAGTGGATGAAGAACGAAGCTGGTAAATGTCTTCAGGACTGTTGCAGGTCCCCTTTGTTTGGATATGCAAGCCGCAGGAACCGTGACATTCAAACCCACTGAACTTATGGAAGCAGGGAAAGGAAGCATGTCACCAACACCAAAGCAATAGCTCCTTAACACTGTATTTGTCCAAACTGTAATGAACAGTTCTAAGTAAGAAGATCTTATGGAGCTGTGTTTAGCAGGAATATCTGTGTGGGAGAGGGGTGGATACCTTTGGACTTTGTTAATAATTAACTGGAGGAGTGTGCTAAAGCCTATGGAATGGATAGTATGGCAGTAAAAATACCATGACTCACTGAAGTCTGAGGTTAGCAAACGGACAGAAGTAAACAAAATCGCGCATGACAGATCCTTGTGCAGATAGACTTGTTTCTCTTTAATGAAACTGTGTCTGAAATGCTTCCTTCGCTTCTGGAAAACACATGTAAATAAATTGATTCTAAATCTGCAAGAAATAAAAATTGTTGCATTCAGAGCTGGATATGAATCTAGCATGTTTTCCAAAGTTTTTCTATAATATTCGCAATATTCAGCCTATCTTCCGAACATTTTTTCTTTTCTCATAATAATCCCTATGTTAACATCTTGCCAGTTAAAAAAAAAGCATCCAAAGAAACTTTCTTTTCTCAGGTCACTTTGCTTGAAAGGAAGTGAAAGCCAGGATAAAAATGTGGATATGTAATTTTAAAAATCCTTAAAAAGAAGGACATTCTGTAAGCAGCAGGCCTTTCTGGTCTGCTTTTCATTGTATGGGTATCACTAAATGGTCAGTTTTTAACTGAATTGTTTTACAGAGCTTCCCCATTTTTTAAATTATTATTTTACCTATATCAATATAATTATCTCCTGCTATCCCTCTTTACCTCATAAACCTCGGCTTGAGGTAACAACTTGTTGCTGCACTTGGCTCCAGGAACTGGCCAATAAAATTTCTCCTGTTTGAAAGAAAAGCAGCGAATATTCCAAAGTTGCTTTCCTACCAGCTACTCAATGGTTGGAGGGTTCACATGTATTTATTGGGGGGATTCCCTCATTTGACAAACATAGCTAGAGACCTCAAAGGCTTCCAAGCTACAGGAAGCACCAGGAACAGGGCACACAAAATGACTAAGTTCTGTTCCAGAAGAACCTGAGTACAAGAAGCGTGGTACAAGAGTGTTTAGAGACTTCACATAGATTTTGCATCTGTTTTAAATCACGCTACCCAACTGCAGTTTCTTTGATTATTCGGTCCATCCACGTGCATGTCTGCAAATATTTGTCAAAGAACTCAAAATATTTGCTGTTTATCCTGGGGTGTAATATTTCATATATTTGTTTAATGTCCAGACTAGGATTTTCAAATGTATCAGCTTGCTCAGTATACCTTTAATTTATTTCCAGTTGCTCTAGAAAGAAAATAATTTCCTCTGTATACATACCCTACGCGTCTATTCTTGAAATGTTTACATTCTAGGAGTTAACCTGTTGAAGCTGTGTAAAAGATAATGCTCCCTGTCACTCTTGTACATGTCAGCAGGTTTGTCATCAAAAGAAAAAAAAAAAAGCCTTTGCTGCAACATACTTGCAGTGAGCACCCTGCACCGCTGGAAAAATAGGGTGAAGACAAGGCACTGCTATTTTATCATGGGGTAAATGAGGCTAAGATTAATCAAGGGTGTGAGGGCGTTGACATCACTTAATTGCTTGGTAGTAGAATTACAAGTGCTGTCTCTCCACTTGAGATTTTACAGTTAGATTAGCTATTACATATTACCGTCCTTTAAGACAAGGGCTTTGCTGTAAATAAAAACAAACCAAAGCCAATTAGAATGCAAAGTGAAAATAGATCTTATTTTGAAGGGCAATGCCATAGTTTAATTTTAAGAATAGAAAATGAGTGACAGGATCACAGCATGGCTGAGGCTGGCAGGGTGCTCTGGAGGTCACCTGGTCCCACCTCTGCTCAAGCAGAGTTCCTCAGGGCAAAGTGCTCAGGCCCATATCCAGGCTACTTCTGAAGTTCCCCAAGGATGAAGCTCCACAACTCCTCAAACCAAGGTGTCTCAGGCACCACTTTATGGTGGTTATGGCAACAGAGTAGTCCTTCAGGATTATGTTGATGTTGCCACTCAGCAGTGTTGAAAACAGAAAATTCCATTTCCTCCTCCCCTTTTTTCAGGCCCATATCTCTGTCATTTACCTTCTTTTGGCTCTAGCAATTTTCAGACCTCCAAGCAAGTAAAAATTTGACAAAGATTAACCAAGTGAGTAAAACTTTGGTTAATCTTAGTCAAATTTTCACTCATTCAGTTGGCCAAAAGACCAGATAATTTTCTGTAGGTGTATGAGTTGGGCTGACTCATCGAGGAGCCAGCAGACAGCAGAGCAGGCCCACAGGAGAAGAGATGGCCTCAGCCAAGGCAGGAGGAAGCTGGATCTTCCCTGTCGCGGCTGTAAGTTGTTACATCAGTTCAGTTGTTTGTTAAACCACACCTGGGAGGAAGGTGGCAAAGGCCACTCATTGAGATGTTTAAAAGTAGATCAAGGAGTGGCTGAAATCACTGGTGGGGTTTGGTTTTCCATATGACCAAGGTTAGTTATTCCTCTTTTCTCCCCGCCTTCTCTAAGCTCCTTGACTAGGGCAGTGATCCCCTTAGCAAGCCTCTCATTGTCCTTTCCTGCCATCTTTGAACCAGTTCTTAAAGCCTTATTTATTCTGCAAACTTTTTTTTTTTTTTTTTACACATTTTTAACTGACTTCTATCAATGTAATTATACTAGAGTTGTTGCTCCTGTTTACCTGAGCAACCATGGCAATTCTTTGGGACAAACGTCTCAAACTGTTCAGTTCTGTAGATAGTCTATAGATAGCTCAAGATTCTGAGATATCTTAACAGCTTTCATTTGCAACTAGCTGCAGAAAAGTCAAAGACCTGAATCAGTTGTTATCCTCAAAGAATCCTCTGAACTACATACAGGAAAATACATATAATTAAGTAATAAAATTGAATTACCCATTTTTTAGAGGTTTGAGCCAAATCAAACTGTTCTTAATCTAAACTCATTTAATCTCTGATTAAAAATAGAAAGATCAATACAATACTGAATTTTTTAAAAACTGCAGTTCCTAGAAGTGCACAGTTGGAACAACCAAACCTTTTCTCCCCCCTCTCTCTTGTACTGACCTTTTTCACTCCAGAAATAGATGTTTTACAGCTGGTATACATATTATGCTTATGATGTTTTCATTTAGAAAGATACCTACAGATGTTAAATTAATCTAGACAGATTTTATTTACCTTTGAGACTTAGCTACAGTGTTTTCTCTTGGAAAATATTCACGTTTTATTTGGCTCCATGGTTCATGAAAGTCTGGCTGTCTCTGCACAAATTATGGCTGATCTCATGCTTTTTCTCAGGCATCCACTCATGTACATACATATGAAAGATGTGTATAGTATTACCTGAGGATGTACTTTAGAATCTGTTTTGAATTTGGTTGCTAATTCAGTGGCCCTGTTTTTTCCTTCTGAAAGCAATTTTTAGTGTCAAATGGGACTGAGCCTAGCAATTCTGCTCTCTAAGTAGCCTCCTGGTAGAGCTACTCCATACAGAAGAGATAAACCAGATCTTAAGATATAAGTTTGGCAATACAAATGTATGAAAATCTGTCTGTTTGCAGCTCTCTGAACATGTATGGCTGGACTCTATACTGCTCCAATGTGAAACACCAGGCTGTACCCAGAGCAGCCTGTACCGGATATGAGGCTTCTGATAAGCTCCTGGATACCAAAGATTATTGAACAAATATGTTTGATACAGCAGTACACTATATTATATTGTTTTTTCCATTACTGATCCTAAGTCATCAAAGGGCTACTAAAAAGTAGACAATTCAATTCCAAGGCTATGGGCTTCAGCAAAATTAAAACTTACTTTTAAAAAATATTCATGTGCCTTGAAAAAAAAAAAAAAAAAAAAAAAAAAAAAAAAAAAAAACCAGTACAGCTTCTTTTTTTTCCTTTTTTTTTTTTTTTTTTTGGTCTGGATTATTCACTTGGAGCAATGTGCTAAATACAGTGAGCCATTCTTTTTAGGATCACATGGATCAAGGCTCAGTTCTTGGCAAGCACATCCTTCATACCATGCATGCTGCAATCCACCATTGTTATTTTTTATTCATGGCAGGAGAGCAGAATGATTACAGC
>JAOWBP010000001.1:58975241-58994385 GCA_028571105.1 Tragopan temminckii | reverse complement strand
ACCACCTGCCCAAGGAGGTTGTGGATGCGCTGTCCCTGGATGCAGTCAAAGCCAGGCTGGATGTGGCTCTGGACAGCCTGGTCTAGTGCTTGGTGACCCTGCACATAGCAGGGGGATTGAAACTAGATGATCATTGTGGTCCTTTTCAACCCAGGCCATTCTATGATTCATTCTATGAGTCTATGAAAATCCTAGCCTCCCAGAAAGTCCTGTGAATACTGATTTTCACCTGGTCTGCTATAACCAAATGTACAGGCTTTGTTCCAGCAGGAAATACTCAGCTTCTGCTCATCAGTTAGTGCTGTTACACTGAAAAAAACCCAAAACAACAAACAAGCAGACATAGCTTATAAAATTGCACATTATGTAGCTTATGATTGCGTGCCTTCCTCTCACCTAATGAGTGCCACAGAACAGTGCATGACCTCAGAAAGAACTAACCCTGTCTTGAGTTTAAAAAAACACCCTTGTTTTTAGTAAGAATTCCAGCTGAAGCTACTACTTACGTTTTGATACAAGCATTTCTGTATACAATTCTGAAAAACATCTGGCACCACGGAGTTGCGCTTTCAAGTTTCTGTTGCAGTTCCCATTAGCAATAACGACACCTACTGCTAGGGACAGACCTGATTAACTGTAGGCTCACACACTGCTAAATACAGGCACATGTAGATCCTCGTGAAGAAAACACCATGGATTTTTTTGGCCCTTTGTTTTAACAATTGCCAGGATGACTAGAATCTGAAAACTCACAGCTCATTACCTAAAATACAATGCTGATCCAGACAGAGCCAGCAGATTTTAAAGTGACTTCAGGGATGAGATCTAATAGGCTGTGGTAGAACGTGGAGAACATTTTCCCTCTTTTTACCCCTTTCACCGGTATGGAACATTTGCTACGTATTTACTGAATGTAAAACTAAGCAAGAAATTTCCAGGCAGTTTTGCATCTTGGAGAGTAGCAGCATGTTTTAAGCTACACACGGTGCAATTACTACTCACACTCATCTAAGATGTTTCTGCTGCAGCTGAGAGCCTGCATTTCCAGCAGAAGAAAGAGTTCAGGATCTGCACTGCATGTCCCAGAGCCCTTGAACATGGCCAGCATGGCAAGTATCCTTACAGCAGTTTTAAATTAAGAGATCCTCTTTAAACAGCGAGAAGAGAAGATTAAAACCAGCCACAGTATTGCCTATTCTCCTGAGTTTTTCAGACACAGAGTAATTTTTCCTGTTCTACCAACTGCCTTTATCTCTATGAACACAAGTCAAATAACATTCCTAACTGTTTATCAACGGTATTAACAAATGGCCTTGTTTTGAAGCGTTCACTGACCTCAAAAACCCTCAGAGTCCAGATATGTGTGATATTTTTGGACGAGAGAAGCAATGAAATACCCAGTCCTGCTGCTGAACATAGTATCAGTTTATTCGCTCTAACCATGGATGTCTGGGCTTGCTTAGCTACAGATATGACAAATTTACATTCCAATTTACAGTAATCAGACGCTGTATAATTAAAATATACACAAATGAGACTACGTAACCAGCTTGAAACCTCTGATCTTAACTTAACCTTCAGTTTTACATGATTCCCATTTCCTGAAAAGTTTTGCATGTGGAAAAATGATTTCCACAGTTGGGGTGTTTTTCTTTTTTCTTTTTTCTTTTTTTTTTTTTTTCTTGCATTAAGATTATAGTTTGTATTTCAAAATGTCTTTAATGGACCCAATCAACATTCCCTGGCCATGATCTTCCAGGTACAATTTGTGTCTTTTAGATAGTCAGCAAATTCACTCTCAGGACTATTTAAATGCCATGAAATGAGACTGCTTATGAGCAACTGAGGATACAAAATCAATGTCTGTTTTTGTCTTTTCAATCTGGTCCTTGATTTTCATCATCACAGCTTTTTATCTGTAATATAAGATTGATCTGCTGAAGAGTGCTGTGTGACAATTATTTGTAAAACACTGTCCTGAGAGGGACAGAGGGCTGAACAAAAACAGTACACTGCTAGTAAAATTTGTTGCATTCAAACTAAAATGTCCAGGAAATATGAATAACTTGAATGCAAGTCCACAGCATTTTTGGAATCATTTTCCTGAAAACTTCAATCCTCTGAAATGAACCAGAAACAAAAGAAATCAAGAAAAGACAAACTCTTGAATAGCAGAACTTTTTTTAATTCTATTTTTCCCCATAGAGACTTCAAAAGAGATAATTATTTTGTAGGCAGTTATTAAAAATAATGCCAGACACTGAATTTTGATGTATTAGGGACAGGGTAACAACAATTGTACGTAGACTTACTTTGCTGGTCACACAAATCTATTTTAGCCTTTGGTTTTCTGTGAATTAAGACACTGATGTTATGCTGCCTATCAGGGAAGGCAGTAGGTTGTATAGTTATCTCCTGATTGGGGCAAAATCACTACCCTGAAACCACACAACCTACTACCTCATCCTGTTAGAGCATCAGGCGGATCTTCTGAAGCAAACTAACATTTCACCTACCATAAGTAAGATTCCCTAAACACTTTCTAGCCCACATTTCTTAGCCTCAAAAAGAGCATAATTATGTCCTGTCTGCCCTTCCTCAGATTTCTTCCTTGAAGTCCATCAGAATTGGTGGGGTGACTCTATAGACAGAAGAACTGCAGTGGAAAGCACTCTCCTTCCCAAATTTGCATGATGTAATAAAACATAGGTTAAATCACAATTCAAAAATTGATTTTAAAAAAATCTCTTCACTTAGGGGTCAAGCATTTACTGGGGCAGAAAATGAGACATTCTCTTTGTATTACTATCCGAGTCATCACTTGTTAGCTTCTCAAACAAATTATCCTAGGCGGATTTACATAACTGCTGAAAAAGTGGCATTTGCCATTGAATATAAATACAAATGCCAGAAAGTAATGAAGAAATGGATCACCTTTTTCCAAATGGCCACTCTTGTGGCACACTGGTAGATGGAGAAAGTTGAGCATAAACAAACCTTGTAGACAGAGGTGTGCCCTCTGACACCCCACTTTCTCTGAGAAGATGAAAAAAGGGAATTGCTTTCCAATCCAAATGATAGAGGAATTTAAACACTTTAAGGACATTTCTTTTCCTTCATAAGAATCAAAACCAACATGCAGACAAAGCCAGAGAATGTTACAGTTGAAATACATTTGCTTTGCATTTTGAAGACATATCCAGCGACGATATCACAGCCACTTCAGGAAAGACAGTAGATTGTATAGTTATCTGACAGGCAGGGCATAACCCTAAAACTATACAACCTACTACCTCACCCCAAAGGACAGTCAGACTCCGACCAGAGAAACCACAAACTATATTCCCAGAAAGCTGGATGGCTTGGTGATGACCTAGAAGACAAAAAACTCCGGAGACAAACATTATCAGTCTTCATTCTGAAAGAGTTTGCTATACACCAGTTGACATTTTACTTAATGAGCTCTAGTTTCACGTTTTAAAAGCTTAATAGATTTGCAATATGTGAAGTCATGTCAGTGACAAGATACACAAGAGGGAAGAGGATACGGAATTCATTTTTAATAAATGCACTTTTGTACTTCTAGCTCTGACATGACTGCATCTTAACAAACCAGTTTTGTCACTTCAAGAAAGGCATCACAGTGACTTAGAGAATAGATGCTGAATTAGAGGGATTTGTTCTGCATTGCCCCCTAGGTATTCCTCTGTTATCCTAGTGGGGAAAAGCTCAGTTTCTCTTACTGACATTCCCAAGTTCTGCATGGGTAAATCTATAAGATTGAACCAAGAATTTGATGACTGCCAGAAAGTGTTATGGCTTACTTAAGCAACATGCTACTTCTAAAGGACAGTACCTCACCACTGAATCAATGGCCAAACTAAATATACCCTACTGTACTACACAGACACTGGTTAATATGACTAGCAAAATTGCCACTACTGTACCATAATCTCACACCAACACTAGAGTTTGAGGGTGCTGTCACTCCCCACCACCTGGTTTGATGGACACATCGCACTCAGGGAAAATCCAGATAAGTGACAAAAACTAAGATATCAGTCCATATTTGTAATGTAAATAAATAAAGTTTTCAAGCAAATACTCCAACTTAATAAGCTAACTTAGAATCTCAGAATCATAGAATGGCCTGGGTTGAAAAGGACCACAATGACCATCGAGTTTCAACCCCCCCAGTATGTGCAGGGTCACCAACCAGCAGACCAGGCTGCCCAGAGCCACATCCAGCCTGGCCTTGAATGCCTCCATGGATGGGGCATCCACAACCTCCTGGGACAACCTGTTCCAGTGTGTCTCCATCCTCTGAGTGAAAGAATTCCTCCTAATATCTAACCTAAACCTCCCTGTCTCAGTTTAAAACCATTCCCCCTTGTCCTATCACTATCCACCCTTGTAAACAGCCATTCCCCCTTCTGATTATACGCTCCCTTCAAGTATTGGAAGGCCACAATGAGAACTTCCCAGAGCCTTCTCCAAGCAAAACTTTTTTTTGTTAACTGCAAATTAAAGACAAGAATACATGATACACACAGAAAAACTAAAGCCATCCTTTACAACAAAACAGATCTCACCCCAAAGTAGGTAGGTCATGTTTCAGGGCAACTGATGGGATCTTCCAATGCTCTTAGCACAATCAATATGGGGATGCAGAAAGAGAAAACACACATGTTTCAACTTCATTTCAATGCACACTGAAACAATTATAAGGTGAGTAACAGCAAGTGAAAAAGCAGACAGCAGCTTTCTGTACATTTTCTCAGAGGGCCATTCACAGCACCAGCTTTCTCTTTCCGTTGTTATTATCCCATCATACCACAGCCCAGGAGGCATCCCTAATCTGAAAAAGATAGACAAGAGACATGGAATAGTGAAAAACAGAAAAGGTTGTGGGTTTCGGTTGTTTTTAGATTGATTTATTGAGATATTCGCTTCTTCACTTTCTGGGAAAAACACACTTTTAAAGGAACTAGAGAAGGAAGGAGAATGCAAATGCCTAACCAAATTAGATAGCAATGTGTTAATCTTTAACAGGCAATGTTACACTGTCAGCTTCAAAGATCACTTAACTACACTGGACTGAGGCCACCTGTAGGAAGAGGTTACTGATTGCTACAAGCTGTACACGGGACATACTTGTGACACCAAACTGCAATGGTGCAACTGTCCTCTCTCAGACAACCACATTGGAGAAAACATTGTACAACTCTGAATTCACAACTTGCAACACCAATGGCACTGAAGATCAAAGTAGATATTCTTCATATACTATACAAAAAGAGTAGCAAGAGAAATTTCAAAACCTCTTAAACTAGTAACTACTGGTAGCAGAAGCTGCTTTCTGACCACTATCAAAGGAAGTCATTTGGAAAGTTCTGCAGCAGAAAGCTCCACAGTTTTCTCTATGTACTTAAGGGTTTAAAAACTGGCATTTTCTGAGTGTGAGGTTTTTTGGCAAAGTCAGTTACTTTCTGAATAATCCTCTGGAAAACAAACAAACAAAAAACCAAACAAGCAAACAAACACAGAACTATTCTGTCCCTGTTTTTTAGATAAAATGTTTAAAATTAAACATCTTCTTTGTGTGTGTGCTCAGAGATTTCAGTGTTAGGAGTTCACAGTTAGTACAGGAGCCTTGGCTAAAATTCAGTGTGGAAGCTGGTGAATTTTGGAGCCACCAGGCGAGTGAGTACCTGTGGCCTGTGCAGACACCTCACAGAAAGGGCTTCCACTTTAAAACAAACCCTATCCTTATATAAATCAGCATTAGATAACATAACGGGAGGAAAGCTGCGTACTGTGTGTTTTACTTCAAAATGAGACTTCCAAATAAGCATTTCCTTTAGGATGAAAAAAGAAAAACAAAGTAACCCTTCAGTGCAGCTGCTCTTTATGCTGGATAGTCCAGTGAAAACAGTTTAAAGGCATTAAAATGATATATTCACAGCAGTGAAAAGCCCAAGCTCCCCAGAAGACCCAAATCACTGGAAATTTCAGATGAAAATCCTAAACTGGAGTCCAGAGCCACTGACCTCCAGTGACTCCAATGGCAGAAGTGAAAATATGGATTCAAACAGTGGCAAAATTTTGGAAAGCCTAAGCATGTTGTAGTGATTTACATCGCTGCCTATCTGTAGCTTACCTTGGCTTTACTTCCACTCATAGTTGCAATTCTCATTAAGAGAATGGAAAATGTTCACCCTTTTGAAAAGTGGTGCATTTTTAAGAAACATTTCAAAAGGATTCATTTATTTTCTAGTAAATACAGCTAAGCTTTTGATAATGTTAAGGATTTTTTTCTATACATGAAGTTCTGATATGATACTGCCTTAATGTATAATCTGCCACATAAAAAGTAGTAATTTAGTTTACAAACACTGAGTTATTTATAAAGTGCTATAAGCATTCTGTCGTACTATTTTCTATAAGATCTGTTATTATGGGTATGAATAGTTTAAAGTATTCATTAGCAAACAAAAATGGAAAAGAATGCACTTTATTCAACACTTAAAATTAATTATTCTTCTGCTCTCACAAGCTGCTCGTAAACTCACTTCAATTGATTAGGTCACAAAACAAGGATGAACTTTAAAATACTTAATGAAAGAAAAGTGCATGCTCATTTTCTATGAAGAAGACATGCATACAAAATAACTATCTGGCAAGAGTTACGTTTCTAGTTTAGCAACTGCTTAATACTAAGAAAAATACATCATTTCCATATTCTAACTCTCAATGTTTAGTGAAAAATGTATTGGGGCAGATGTTAATAAATACCTTAGCAGTCGCTATTGAAAAGGTGCAGAGCCAACTCTGCCATTTCTATGATGCAAGAGGAAAGATGACAGTTCTAAAGTTGAATTGTTACATAATTAAAAGCCTTAATAATTAACAAACTCTGGGACAATACAGAACAAGCACTTTGCAATTTTTGGAGCACCTTCCACTCAAAAACTCAGAATGATTTGCAAATGCAAAACCTCCCTGTGCCCCCAGGAAGAAGGTAAATGCCCCAGGTGCACATGTGAGCAAGTGCACAGTGACTGCAGTGGGGAAATGTGTAGCTCAAGGCAAGCCCCAGGGGACCCTGTGAGGCTGAGGGGCTGCATGCAGGTCAGATCAGTGGCTTCCAGCTTGTTTCCACATATTGGCTATTTTCTGGCTTCCAAACTGGTGTCCAGTCACCACTGTGCCCCTGCAGGCTGTTCATTCACTATTATAAATGTCACAAACTTGGGTTGGTGAAAGTGGTTGTAAAGTAAATGGTGGAGGTTCTACTACGGTGGAAAAAGATCATTTTCTATCAAAGCAGCACCTTTGAATGTCAGATCATACCTTCTGTTTATGCACACTGGAGCACTTACACTGACATATTTTATTCTTCTATTCCATTTATTTCTGAGGTCTGCTTATGTAATACTCCGAATTGCTAAAAAAAAAACCAAACTACCCAGAATGATAAAAACACTCAGCATCTCTCAAAGCTTCCATAAAAAGAGAAGCTGAACCAGAGCTAACAACTGGCTACTTCGTCTGTTGCACTTGTATTCTTCAGCAAATCAATATTTAAGGAGACACCTGTTTTTTTTTTTTTGTTTTAAATAAACTCCATAAGGAAGCAGAACTGTTTAGTGTATTAGGAGCTATTTGTTTGTACAACTTAAATATTTGCCCTTGATGTTTTCCTAGCCTAATTTTTCTGTCTGTCTGCTCACTTACCAGCTGATTTGTTGTGCTGGCCCTGGTGGGCTTTCTGCCCAGCCTAAGCCGGCTGCCAGGCGTGACACGGAGATCTGTGGGAGCAGCAGCAGCAGGATCTCACCCTGAGCTGTGCTTTCCAGCTCTCGAGGGCAAAAACGACATTCAGCAGATCCCAATGGGGAAAATGCAGTCAGGCCAGGATCCATGGGAGACAAAGCCTGTGTAGGAAGGGCAAATCCACCAGGAGTAAGTGAGATGTGTCTTACGAAAAACAAATGTTACAGTACTTTTCGTACCTCACCAAGCATGAACGCAAAAAAGCAAGGGCTGGCTTATCAGGGAGATGAGTCTTTGCAGGATGAGGAGGTGAAGCTGCGACAAATTAGGGATTGTCTCTTGTTAAGAAAAAAGCTAAGAAAATGTGTCAGTGTTATTTTCTCTTGTCAGAGATAGCAAAGAACAAAACGTGCATATAACCCTTTTCTTAACAGTAAGCATTTCCTAAACATTCATAATTCATCTCCATGCACTATCTCAGATTATATTCACGTAGATGATAGAAAAATGAAATACCAAAGACTCCCTTCCCCCAAAATATTTTTATTTTAGGATGTTGATTACTGGATCTTTTTTTTTTTTTTTTTTTTTGGAAGAACTGTCTCCTCAGCTTAGGTCACCTGGATTTGCTTAATATCACTGAACATAAAATCTGACACTTAAACTATGCACCCTATCTTTGATTTGTAAGTGATGCCTAGCTCCTCAAAATCACACCTTTCCCAATTCCCCATGGAAATAACAAGTCCAACTGTAGGAACAACCAGGATCAGTATCTTCCAACCCATCTCACTATATATACTTGGCCATGACACAAACAATTATTTTGAATGATGTTTCCAAACACTTTTTGATAGAAAAAAAGTGCTCACTATGCAGAGAATCATAAATAAGGTATATGCTAAAGTAAACTAGACTTGGTTTTTTAATAGGTGCAACTCATACAGTGTCACATCTAGCCTATGTGCTATCACTGATTACAAGCTATAATTGCAGTTCTTCATGTAAACCAGGAAAATAATGTCAACCAAAGACACAAGATACTGTCAAAACTGTTAATCTGATGTTCTCTCAAAAACTGCCATCCTCATTGCAGGTTCCTTTTTGGAAAGCTAAATTTTCACTGTGAGAAGAATTTAAATGCTTGGAAACTATTTTTCTTTCTAAAAGATGTGCAGTAAAACAGTATATGTAAGTTCTGACTTAATTAAGCATCAAGAGAGAATGTCCGACAGAATAATACATTCTAAGTCTCACCGATAAACTAAATTTCACGTTACAGAAATGCAGTTGCACTAATAATTCCGATTTGTAGAAAAATGTCTTTTGCCTTTTGCACCATAACGCTCCCACTTTAAATTTTAGTTCTTAGTGAGATAAGACAGTTTATGAGTACTGAGGAAATTAGTAGTTTGGAACCCAGGATTAGACCAGTCATCTAAATAACTCAGCTTTACATAGATTTAGCCTACAATTTTGTATTTACACCTATGCACACTTTTATTTGTTATTGACACAATCACAATAAAGTTAAGGGAGTGCTAGCAAAGAATAAACTTTGTGTTATATCAGCTAAGCAAAGTTTGTAAACAGTTCTATTTGTCATGATCATTTTAGACCTGCAGTATTTGTAATTGTGGATAGCGTTACGTGAAAAATTGGTATAAAACCAGCAAACTATGTAGTATGTTTGTTTTAAAACACTGTTAAAAGTTAAAAATTAAATTCCAACTCAGAACAACGTTCTGAGGTTCGGACGGCATTTGGCTTGAGCTGCTGTGCTCAAGGTTCATTCTGATGGTGAAGAAGCAGAAGTCTGAAAGTCTACATACATTAAGACAGAGAAAATATTTATGCAGTCCTTGCAAACCATAACTGCACTGGGCTGGTTATTTTGGTTACTTGTATTTTTCTTTCTGGAGGCTACACACCTGAACAAGAAGTTTACTTGCAAAAGCACAAGTATTTACATTGACTGTGTTAGACTGCAATCAATCCACGTTATTTTAAATCCTAAATTCACAGCCAGTGCAGCCAGTGTAAGGACTACTACTGTTTCACCAGGGACCAAACTAACATTGCGAGGCTTCATTAACATACCACCTCCACCCACAGGAGACTTCTGTGGGGCCATCAGTGCTGAAACACACTGAGAGGGGATGCTAAGAACAAAGAGGGATGAGGCTTCACCTTCCCATGGTGTGACAACGAGAGAACTCCACCTGTTAAGGGAAATGGAAGCAAAGGCCTCTGCTGAGCCTGCCCACTCACACAGCTGAAGGCTGCATGCACACCTCAACTTCTGGAGATGTGATAGCTCCTGGCACAGCTGCACCTGGTTCATGTTCTGCCTTTTGTCTCCACCCTTAGCCCTCCTTTTGGAGCCTGAACTGGGCTTTCATGTTTCATGTCTACAACTCCTGGCAACCTCAAAGAACTTACTGCTAACAATGCTGCTAATTATTAAGATGCCTTTTACTTTCCAATTAGTGTTTTTCTTTGGATACCAGCAGATGACCTCTATGTATAATAACAGCTTTGTTACTCTCCAACATTGTCTCAAATTGTAATATGATTCAAAATATACACAGGTGGTTTTGCCACAACTCTTTTGCCTCTGCTCTGATTGTTTATTGTTATTGGTTATTCTTACTGTCAGTGGAAAGAAGGCTTATACATACTCACTGCACAAGTTAATGAGATTACTGGTCTCATTAGCCATCCAACACAAAACCCAGTCCAAGACCCAGATCAGGTTTACATAACACAGACCTTAAAAAAGAGAAGGGGGAAATCACCAGAAGTTGCTGATCCTTGTGAGGGCTGTTGCACCCTCACTTGCATGCTGCAGCAACCCTGTGGAGACCGCAAGACCAGGCATCCCAGACTGTGCTGGCCCTCAGCATGATGACCTGCAGGGAAACTTCAAGCACAGCAAGCTGATGTCAAGTGCAAGGGAGGCAGCTGCTATAGATATGTGTGCCAAGGGAGCCGAACATGGAATCTGGAGTGCCCTGGGGTGACTGGGGCAGTGAGACCGATATGGCACACGTCTGCACAACAAATACTCTTCATGAATTGCAGGCAAGGAGCTCGGGTGACCAGACACACAGCTCTGCCTGCTTTCAGCTCCCTCTGTACAACCTTTTGTCTTCTCAGGTGACTGAGACTCTCAATAGATTTACTCCAGTGTAAGTCTTTTTACTTGAGACTAAAGCTTTCACTAGTTAAACATTCATTAATGAACTCAAACCATGGCTTCAGGTGGTGGAGAGTAAGTAGATCTTTGCCAGCGTTCAATGATGTGTTACAGACTTTGTGTCCATTATTCATGATGTTGTTGCTACAGGCTCTAATTTTACATAAACCAAAGTCACAGGAGAAATGTTATGATGAGCAACTGTGAAGAGTACAGGAAAAGAATGCCATATCAGTTGGTATTAAAGACGCAGTTCAGTATTGCATTTTCTGATTTTGAAGCCTTTTGGGAGTGGAAATAAGAAATTTTCTGTGAAGAGTACCAAGGTAAAACATAAAATTTTGAAGATGGTCTTCAAAGTTAATTTATGTCTTCTGGATAACTCAATTCAAATTCCCCAAATATAAAAAATACACAATCTTTTATCTATAAATAAATGTACTTTGCAGTTCCTTTTAGATCCTTTTTGAGAACTACTAAAATCGTATCCTAGCTATCACGTGAGCTATTGCTCTGCATCTTCTCTGGTATGCCAGAATTTAAGACCTATTGGGAAAGGAATATATTATACCATCTATGAAGTTATAAACATGCACACAACAGCGTCAACTCACCAACAGAGCAAGCAGACTTGAGGCCACTGTCCAAAAAAACATACTTCCTCTCCCTTTGTGAACATAAAAACCAGGCATATGAAAATACTGACTTTCCTATTTCCCAGCATTTGTAGTATATACACAAGACAGTAATTCAGCTCTGCCTGTAGGATGAACGACTTCAAAATAAGGCTCAGAATCCGTGACATGTAAATTAAGATATACTTCACATGATATATCTTAGTCGTGAAAATGGGTCATGCGTTTAAGGCATTTCTAGACTATATTTAGTGATGTAAATATTCTAAATATATTCTCATGTTTATAGAATAATATTTTAATTATTTACCACATTTCATTCTCTATGAACTGTAAAGAAATTGGATTTCTATTAGCCCTCATAGGGTGAAAAGTCTGAGTACTTCTTCGTAAGCTTTCATAATTTTATATAATACATGCTCAATTCCATAGGGAACTTCATACTTGATCCACTACATAGAAAAGTTGATACAGTAGAAAAAGCTGATGGGTGAAGATCACACACTGCACATGTAGAGATTTTGATTTAACAGTATCATGAAATTTTCAAATTTTTACTACCTTGTAGGATTTTAGGACAAATGGGATTTCCTCAAGACTTTTGGGTGCTGAGTATTTGTTCAGCTGATTATAATCAAACCATTCCAGGATCAAATTTAAAGGGAGAAAAAAAAAAAAAAAAAGGAGAAAAGAGGGAAGGTAAGAAAGAAAGACTGAGATTCTATGTGTTTAAAATGTGAATTCAGTTTGCAGGTCAGAATGTATATTCAGACAACCCAAACAATCCAAGGAAATTTGAACTGGCACAACTATCAATATATCCACTAGGTGTCACAAAATAATCATACAGATGAGAAACAATTATATGTACAATGCATCAGCATACTACATCAATGAAGTGCTGCTTTGAAATGAAATCTGTTATGAGCACAAATGCAGGAAAATGTTATGAAACTCATGAATATACATACTGTCAGAAGTGTATGGGAATATCAGACACGATACTCAAAAGCTGTTGCAAACTGGGGTGTATGTCATGTAACAGATTCACATACAAATGTGTAAATGCCTGATTAAATAAAACCTTCATGAACCATAAAATCAATATTACCAGTTCTCAGAATCACAACTCTTAGGCTACTTGTTTTTTTATGTTCCAGCTAATGAATTTTCTATGTTTGTATTTTGTCAGATTTTCTAGAAGTATGTGAAATTCCCTCCTGACTACAAGGAAAACGCTGCAAAGAAAACAAGTTCTGAAGAGTTGGGGGATAAGAAACAAAAAATACTTAATTAATTGATATTGCTAAGAAATCACAACAAATGGTGAACATTGGAATTGAGAATAACATGATGATAGATGCTTCTTAGATCCAGACTCCTCTTATGGAAAGGTATGCTATGAAGATTTGGGTAGAAGAATTACCAAACTGAAAAATTAACCTCAACACTGGTGGTATTTAGATGTTTTTAAATATTCCTGGAACGTTCTAGATTCATCATGTATGCATCTGCACTCATCCAAAACATTGACATCATTAAAAGATCAAGCTCAGACTGCTGAAATAAGTAATCTGGTTTTCCAAATGGTTCTGTAATGACAGCAACTTTTTCTCATAGCTGCATAAAAATTTTATGGGCCATATAGTCTGCAGAGTGATTTATCACTATCCATGCATGTACACACTACACTCAATTAAAAACATTGTAATCAACATCATATGCAAGATTACAAAGTAGAATAAGTGAGTTAGGTAAGAGGGGAAAACATGCCCTTGATGTTTTTATCATATGCACAAAAAAGTTATATACATTCTACTGACAAGTGGCATTAAAAAAGCCAATCTAAGCAATGTTAGTAACTCTTTGCCCTCTTCAGAAATACAGTAAATGAACATTTGCTTTAATACTACACTATCTGTTCATACGTCATTTTATTCGCTTTGTCATAGTAAGTTGTACAATGTAAACATGTAAATGTAATTAAGCTCACAATACGATTTGGACTTTTTACATAATATTTCTTTGTAAGATTTACTTTGTAAATGTCAAAGCTGGACAACAGATTTCAAAGTTTTGAAATACTTTCTAATTTCAGGATCGTGGGAATGACACTTTTCTTCTATCCCCAATTTCCCCTCCACTTTTGAGCCAATTAAATACTTGAGCTTACAGGAATACAGGTACAAATTTGAGAGAAAAAATATTGTTTTTTTTTTTTTGCTTCTAATGCCAGCATAACTTTATCTGTATATTTTAAAGGAATCTGTTAACTGTGAAATAAACTTTCAGAAAAAACAAAAGCTTTTCTCTCAAGTTCTCCCAACACAAGAAGTATTATTTGATTTCAAAGAACCCTCCAAACCATGCAAAACTCAGAGTGTCATGAAGTCAATAAGAATTTTGTTATTTGATTTCAGTGAAGCTATGAGTTCACTTCAGAGAGAGTCATGTAGAACAAAACCTGGTCCTACTTATCACAGAATCCAATAACCATAGAATAATGAATCTTGGAAGACCTCTGGAAATACCTCAAAGCAGGTCTAATGAGATCAAGTTGCTAAATTCTATATCCAGTTGAATCTTGGATACCTCTAGGGATGGAGATATCGTAGCCAATGTGGACATTTATTGCAGCGTTTCAACACTCCTTGGTAAAAAGCTTTTCCTTATATCCGACCGGAATTTTTCATTTTCCAGCTTGTGTCTGTTAGCCCCCATTCTATTTCTCCGGCATCTTTGAGAAGAGTCTGGTTCCATCTTTTCCTTACTCTAACATCAAGCAGGTATCTGTGAATAGCAGTAAGGTTGCTCTTTTGCCTTTCTTTCTCCAGTTGGGCAGACCCAGCTCTTTCAGTCTCTCCTTGTTCACCACATACTCCAGCCTTGGGGCCCTCTACTGGACTTGTGCTAGCAAGGTGGTTGCTACCTTGTACCTTAAAACTGGGCACAAAACTCCAAATAGAGCCTCACAGGTGTTAAAAGGAGAGGCCCCCTTCTCTAGAGCTGCTGCATTTAATCTTGCCAATGCAACACTGAATGCAAGTTGGTTCTGCTGGAAGGGCATATGGCTACCTGATATTCACCTTGGGTATTAGGACTACCAGATCCGTTTCTACTGAACTGATTCCTACACAGTTGGCCCCCAGCCTGTATCACTATCATCTCACTCAGGACACTACTTCTCAAGTTAACAATATTAAGAAGGTATTGGTTTTTTTTGTTTCTTTTAATTTGAAAGCACATATATCCTAGGCCTCCCTCAGCCTTAACGTATGAAAAGTAGAACAGCTCAGAAATGTGAATGTATAGCAAATGAGCATCCTATTACCCTAGCTCTTAATGCTAGAGCAGTACTTCCACTCTAATCTTACAGAGGATTTAGTTTATGAGAATATATTAAGTCTCACCAGCAGCATACAAGAAACTTACTTTTGGTTAAGATACACTAGCAAATCCATGTAATTCGGAGGTCCAGCACTTGTGTAAATCAGTATTTCACTTAACAATGGAATAATTTAAAATTAAATTAAGAACTATAATTATACTTTACTACCATTTAGTTCTTTATATCTTCTGCCACTGGAAATAAGCTCGAAAGAAGACATCCAAGCCCAACTGCAGTATTCTTGGAAAGTTCATATTAGATGAGAACATCTACACTCATAACTACATGATTTTTTTCAGCTTAATTCAATATGAATAACTGGTTCAACTTGGTTTCTGCTCATTAAAGAGCAGTTGGAAGGAAATGGTTAATCACTGTTTGCCATCTGCTGTAGACAATCCACGCTATACAGAAACATTTTTGCAGCCAATTTAAAACCACAATGCACAAAGAGAGCAAAAGGAAAACACTGTTCTCAGCTATATATTTTTTTCAGTGCATGCTAAAATTGTAAATATTTTGTGGTTAACCCTCTCTCACTCTTTGACAGCACTTTCCTGTGGACAGTGGTCTCTGTGGTACATACCACATCATTTAGCAGTCCCTATAAAGGTACAGCAATAGTGCTATGGAGAAGCGTTAGTGGTCTGCTCAGTAACAACTTAATCATGGAGAGCTAACCTATGAAACCACAAGGCCATCTTTCAGAAGGTCAGAAGGCCGCAGGCCACATGCAAGATGCCACCTGTGAACTTTGCTGTAATCTAGAAAAATACTATCAACATTAGTAGTTTCAGCTTTTTTCTCCCATTTTTCTTTACATGTAAATAGTAAACCCCATCAGATGTGTACTCCCCATCAGATTTCCTAGCCCATAGGCCCTTTCTATCAGTTCTCTCATTTCTGCAGTTGTCCCAGGAAGGCTCTGAATTCTCTAAACCTCCCCAGGCTGCTTTATCAAAACCAGCTCTAAGTTTTTCTAAACATAAAGTCTAGGACTTAAAATGTATCAAGCCAAGAAAATGCAAAAGATCTTGCCTTCTCAAAGAGAAAGAGAAATGAAAGAGGAAGACTGGTGACTATTCATGCTATTTTCTGGCTCATCTTCCCCATCTGGTAGTACTGACAAAGGCTGTGTCATAATTAGAGAGGGAAGTAAGTTGCTATTTTTGGATTGTTTTTTTTTTAATCCACAATCTTCCACAAAAATTGTACATGTTTCAAAATGAAGAAAAAGACACGTGAATGATGTAGAAAAGGCAGTTCATAAAGTTTTATTAAAATACGCATTGCTAGTAGGTGGCAAAAATATCAGAAGAAATGCTAAGAGTGAGAAAATCAATACTGCCAGGCCCATTCTCCTATCAAATATCTAGCACTAGCAGCCATAACTCAGGTTATTGAAGTCTTCTTTCAAGATTGATTAAAGTTCATTTTAGTAATATCAGCAGGGATGCCTGGCTCCAATGATCTTAATACTGAGAGTGCTAAAGCCTGCAGTCTTCTAGTAGAAAATAAAAGCTTGCTCCTCTAGGCCTTATTGCAAATACAGAACTCACAGCATATCCAAAGACCTGTCAAAATATTTTTCCTTTAAAAAAATCTCATAAAAAGAATACTGAGAAATAATCTCCCCAACTTCCTTCTTTTGCAAGCCATAAACTTTAATCATCCTCCTCCTCTTTGCAGATCTCCTGAGATATGTAACTGGGGAGACTTATTCTTACACATTTCTGAAACCTGCAAATAGCTTCTAATTTGGGACAACTTGTACCACCAGAGATCTTAAAAGGGGATCATCCATAAGCCTTTGGAGACTTTAGTATTCATGACCCAGTGTTGTCTAATACGCACTGGGGGACTTGCAAGAGAGTGGTGTTGGAAGTCCCCCTCTATCAGAGCTTGTAGCAAGAGAAAGAAAGATTTAATGAGAACAGCGCACAGTAGAAATGCAGTTTTCCAATAACTCAGAAAAAGATGTTTTCAAATCAGAGAAGAGTAAAATGGAACACAGACAGGTTCTTTGGATATTCAGAAGTTTCAGAGAGTTGGATTCATTTCACAACTGTACAACAGATTTTCAAGATTTCCTTTGTCCTCTTGTACAAGTATTTTCAGAAAAATAATTTCAATTCTTTTGGCTTCTTCAGATGCTATAGTAACTAGTCAGACTTTCAAAGGCAAACCACAACTCTGCTTATTTCCCTCAGCTGATCCATGCTGAATGGTTTTAAGTATCACTGTCAAGGCTATATGTCTTAAAATATTCACATCTGTGTTTCACTTCCACACCTGTAAACTATTATGTCCCTACCTTTACGAACTGAGGAGCACAAATTTGTAATGTCCATGAACCAGCTTTGAGAATCTTTGGTTTTAAAGTCACACTGGTACGTAGACTGATAGATGGAATCTGTTTCTTGTGGACCCAATCCTACATCTGTCTTTGATAAGAAGGGAACTGTAATTCTACAAACCCCCAAAACATGATCAGGAGATGTCACAGATGTCAGTAAGACAGGCTGCTCTAAATTGCAGGGAGTCTGGCTTTTGAGCCACTCCCAGGAATGAGGAAGGTACTTTTCATACCTTTCTTTACGTGAGTAAAGTGTCCTTTCTCAGATGTGTCTGTGCTGATCTCAACTGTTCACTGTGCATGTTGTTATTATACTGTATCTTATTACAAAGCGGAGATATTTAGATAAAGATCTGACTTCCCTTTCTAAGCACAGCAACGCTCTTTTATGGCCACACAGTACTCAATCAATTCAGGTTCTGGTTTTTAGAGATTAAGACTATATGTATACAGATATCTTAAACCTACCTACAGACTCCTAAAGAAGTCTTAAAATTCCCTGCACCTACCCATTAAAGTCTCCAGATTGTTTAAAATTTAACTAAAAGATTTGAGCTTGGATGCTTTAGGAATAGTGGATCAATTCTCAAGACCAAAGTCCTGGCACTCCAAATCACCCTAGGTGCTTAAAAGTAGCATTCTGTCAGATGGAACACAGCTTTTCTTGAATGTGTTTTTCCACAGCTGTTCAGACACACTTTAATTCACTGCCCATAATGGTGAGACTGGCATAACTGGTGACCTAAAACACCAGCAAAATTATCTCATCCATCTCTCAGCTGGACCCAGGAGAAGCTGCAAGTCAAAGGCCACACCATCAGGAATTTAATACCAACTGACATTATGCAGCCATTTTTTTCTAGGAAATTCTTACATTTTGTAAATTTGATTAAAAAGATCCATCAGGAAGACACATCAACAGCTTTCTACCGACATGTAAATAAGTAAAGCAGATTATTAATACTAAAATATCATCCCTAAGCCAGTAGGAATCAGGCACAATAAAACATAAGGTATGGTCAAGTATACACAATCTTAATCTATGACAAGACACAGCTACATACAGCTGTACTCTTGTAGACATAACTCAAGGCATAGAAGAAGTCCATACTCTGTTCTTTTCTTCTGGATAGATCCATGTATTTGGTTGAGGAACATACATTTTTATATATGTTTTCCATTAATATCAACAACCATTTTTATAGCACTCAACTTTTTATCCACACTCTCTACACCACTACATCAACATGTATTTTATCTATCAGTGGTATCATCCCATCAAGATTTAATAGCTATTTTCTACAGTTCAAGCATGTTAACACTTGCTTTCACCTATGGTACAGTTTATCCTTCTCCTTTTAAAATTCTAATGATGTATAAAATAAAGTACCCTTATATAGCATGACTCAGAAATGTATGATATTCCTTTCTTCAACTAATGGTAAAGGAAATGGGTACAAAGCAAAGGCAAAAGAGTTCTCTATTCTCATCTATAGTTTTACACTGAAATCTTGAATATCAAATGAACAGGGCTTTTAGGAAAATGTCAGCAACTGTAAGAGTTACATAAGATAGAGATAGAAAAATATTTTGCAAAGAAAAATGACAGTTAGTCACTTGAGAAGATGATTTATACTTCAGTTTCAGAACGCGAACAGCCAACATGTGACCTGACATTTGCTAAAGAAATCAAATAGACACTCAGCAAGATTACAAAAGCAAAAGCATTAATTGCTCCACACAAGCAGTTCCTCTCTGTCCTCGAGAAAGATCTAGAACACCACGCAAAA
>JAOWBP010000001.1:58928944-58965291 GCA_028571105.1 Tragopan temminckii | reverse complement strand
CTCTCACCTCTAAGTTTCTCTGTCTGCATGGAATACAGTTTCTGACATTTCTGTTAATGAGAAGGAAGTAGTCCATGGGACATACATGTGGATAACTTACCCCCAAGCACTTTGGGTACTATGCAGTCAAAATGCCTGCCTTTCTTCTTTCAGCGCCTGCCTTCAAGCCATACCGGTGGCTTACACACAGTAATTTGATGTACTAGGGTTCAACTAAAAATAGATGGCAGTGAAGTTCTGCCAAAAGAGGTGTCTGCTTTGGCTCATTCCACCAGCAAATGGTGTTTGCAAAAACTATGCGTGGAACCTCACATGGCTGCTTTCCAGATGTCAACATAGCAGACACATCTCAAGGAAGCAGAACATGCTTGCTGTCTATTAAAATTAAGCATGTAATGGGAAGGGACCTAAGGGACCAAGTCCAGTTCCTTGCTGCCACAAACAAGCACAAAATGTAAGCCCTCGTTATTGCTACTTAAAAAAAAAGAATTAAAAAAAATCCTTTGAAATACTGTCTAAGATGTGGATTATCAAAGCAGCAAATGTTTTTAAAAAGTCTTAGCATAAATGCTCATATTCTGCTTGCTGAGGCACCTGTCCCTAGGAAGGATGTCTTCATATACAAAAATCACAAAAATAATATGCTATTACAATTATAAATACATAAGCTAAGATGTACTGTCATAAACTACCTTGTAGTTCCAAGGTGGTTATTTTGAATTAATGGAAAAACACTTATTAATCCCTCGAGGAAGTTAATTTGAGACAATACATTAAAAATATGGCCTTTTGTAAGAGGAAAGCAAACCTTATTAACTCCTAGCTCCTAACTCCTAACTATACCTTCAGATAATTGACTAGAAATCCAGATGTCTTATCTCTGTAACCTATGATCTGATTCCAGTTCATTTGCTCTTTTGTCACTAATTTCACCTTAAATAAATTTGCTTTCCGTTCAGTTACTTTTTGTGACAAAAATATCTATTTGTAGAAGATATTTTTCAACTGAAACCTAAAATCTCTTTCAGAACTTTCCCCCTTTATTGTCGGAGCAACAATGTTTGAAATTATTTAATAATTCATGTGAAATGACTTTGGGCAGAGAATGACTCAATAGTTCTCAAACATAATGACTAGTATTAGGTGGGAGACAGGCCCACAAAAAGGGAATGGCATTTAAAGCGAAGTTTTAATGGCTCTCAGTCACATGGGCCAAAGAATGAGATTCTGCAGAAACCTGGAGGCCCTTCCCACACTTGGACATGAAAGATAGTCAAAGTTTCGCACTCCTCTTTCACCTGTACAATCAGAACTGCCACAACCTTGCAACCTATGATGGTATAGGAGTCACAAACTGGGCTGTCTTGTCCATGAGTCTGAAGAGGTGCTTGATCCAAACTGTGCATTCACTGTCCCTGCTATTGATATTGACAGCAGTGGGTTCAACACATCTTTCTCCAAAGTCTAGCATAACCACCTTTTGATCTTCAATGTAGTATTTCAGCAAGTACACCAGAACTGCAATATACATTGGATAAAACATGCAAAAAAAGGAGCAATTAGTGAGTACAGAAAGGAAAAAAAAGTTTGACCAAACTGAAAGCAGTATCAGTGTAAAATCTGATTCAAGTGTCACCATATTTACATTACGCTTGACAAAGACAATGAACGAAGATCTAAATAGTGGCAGATCAAATACAGTGAGTTTGTGAAATGGAAGCTGATTGAGATGCATGTGAAACGTAAATGAAAATACTGATTACATTTGCTACCGTGACATGACTTCTGTTATACATGTACATAGTTAACTCTTCTTAAGAAACTCCCTGTAGTGATTGTGCAAAGCATACTACAGCCGTGACACTGATTTAAGAAAATAACAAAACAGAGCAAAAATGGTAACTGTAAATGAAAAAAAAAGACAAAACATCTAGATATCTTCTCTATAATTGGTCTTCAGAAATAAAAGAAAAAAGGAAAGAAAAATCCAAATGTGTCAGAGGTGCTCTAGTAGGAGTACCTAAGAGAACTAAATAGACCGGGAACGACTTCTACAGACATAGAGGCCTGCTGACATAGAGAACTCTCTGCAAGACAACAGTGAAAGAGACACTATAAAAATGGAGGATGGTCCAATGCAATTATATCAGTTTGATGATATAAATGACTAAAAACATCACTGCCTCTTGCTGACCTTCAAAAAAACAAAGTCTTTGATCAATACAGTGGGTGAGGGTCAGTCCCAGATAGTGGGCAACTGAAGAAAATGCCAACTTTTGAGATAATCTATATGTAAATAAAAATGTAGCTGACGTAGCTATAGAAGAATATTCTCTGGAATCTGGAACTGATACTTTCATACTCATGTAAAGATAAAAGTCCTCTGAGTTCTTAAACCATTAAGATTATTGAGTTACATAGTTCACATTTTTATCACTAATGACAGTGAAAAGTGTATTTCTAGTGCACTGCAAGGGCTTCATCTAACTTACACACACTTATGATAAAGAAATATCAATCCTTATTTTGCAAGTGAAGAACATATGCATAAGCAACTACTGTGCTTTTGTGTGTCACTGTGCCAGCAGCAGAAAATGAATTTTTATGTACAATTACCTACACCTGCGTGACGTCCATACGATTAGCTTTCTGAAAGAGTCTGGTAGACATAGGAAGCTGTCTTGAGAAGAAAATGGGAAGAAGCAATTTTCAAAACAATTATCCTAAAAGAAAGTAAAGCATCTGTATGCATCTTCCACCCTACAAACCAACAATACCCAAGAAAGCCCAGCACACACTATATTTTTTGAGAGATCTTCTATCAGGTGTGGCAATTTCTTTGCTCCTCCTCACTCAGTCTATAACTGTGTTGCTTACATGGCAACTAGTCTTGCTCAAAGTGCTTACTCCATTATATAATTCCAGATTTTTCCAGCAGCTTTGAGATCTTACTGTACAAGTATGGGTGAAGAAGAAAGGAAGAATAATTCTATAGAAGTAGTTTCATATGCTTTCTCACTATTGTACACACCGTTTTCTGAGGTGTTTGGCACTAAGGGTGCAACATATTAAAATGATTGATTGATTGCTTTTTAAAAATAGAAGTACTGTTCTGATACTAGGATTAACTATTATCATTAAGATACGGCAGAATTTTAAACAGCTTTGAATCTGCACCCTATTGTGAATGTAAAGTGCCTTTTCCCATTCCTCCTTGCCCACATTCTACGCACAAAAAAGAGTTTTTCATAAAGGAAGCAAATGCCACTAACTGCACTCCTTGCTCAGTTAGCACCACATCCATAGGACCACGATAGCATTTCCACAGTATCCCGTCAATTCCTGTAGTACACTTTCAGTTTGCTTTCAGCAAACTTGAAGCCTCCTTTCCTCCCTTTTTTTTCTGAACAACATTGGTTGCTCTATGGGAGAAGCCTAATTATAGTGATTTCAAAGGTTCTTATTTTTAAACATCCTATATACTGTAGATCAAATCTCTGTCATTGAAGGGGCTGTGAATAATACTCAGAATAAATAGCATAAATTGGTGGCCTAGTGCAATGCAAGCAGGTTCTGATTCAGAGCTGGGTTAGCAACTGCAGCTACAGGGAGATCCTGCCAGCAGCACGTTTATGCCAATAGAAAAGAACAGTTGATGGCATCTACCCAAGGTCAGCTCCTCAAATTCGGGAGCTGGTCTTCTTCCAGACACTGTAAAGTCACTTGTCTAAATGCAGCCAGTCGGCAACAATTAAGCATCTAAATAAAATATGCAGAGTTTGTTCTCCTTTTGAAATCTCCTCCATGCCATGCTGTTTATTTTCTATTTCTCACAGTCTTCATTATCCAACAATCAGGCTACAAAATGGCGGTCAGAGTGAGGCAGACATTTTGTAACTGTCTCATTAAAAGCTAACGGAACAATGGAAATGCACTGAATGAAAAGAAGCAATTTGAGGAGCCAAAAGGAGCACGTAACATTACAGCTGCTGAGCTTTTAAGCAAATCCTTTATCTAACTTCGCAGAAAAGTTGAAACAAAGCCGTACTGAGACGCAATCTGACCATATCAAACCCCCTATGTGAGTAAAATGTGGCCTGGCATGGCCCTTTTTTGACTTAAGTACAGCTCTTCACCTACTGGAGCAAAGGCTCATCTGTCCCCCTATCTACTATGCACCACATGGAGTCAAGACCACCCATTGACAGTGACTCAGCCGCTATAATCCTAACCACATTCTTCCCTTGAAAGTCCAGAAACTAGTGTTTTCTATTACAGCTCCAGGAACTTTACCATGTTCAGCACAGCATTTAAAGCACTTTCACCAAAAGCAGCAAATGAGCATTTAAAAAGGGGAATCTTTCTCCATCTCTGCAGATACCTTTCCATTTCAATGTACAATAAGCTAGGAGCAGCAAAAGCGGAAAAAGAGTAATACTATGGCTAATAAAAGCAAAAAAAAATCAAGTTTTAATAGGCACTTAATATTCCTTTCCAAATTGTATGCCTATTACATTGTTCCAAGAATTATTAACAACTGACACATCCTAAGAGGCAGATATGCAGGTCTTTAGGAAAAAACTTCAAAGCACATGCTTCCTAATAAAGAGGAACCTGCCAAATTTTAGGTTTCAAGATTCAAGCATTCTTAGACTGTTCCCTCTGCAAAAGAAACAAAAAAAACCCTAAACCAAACCAAAGTAAAAAAGTTCCCACAATAACTTTAAAAATATATAGGTTGCTACAAAATCCTATTAATTTCCATGGAAATGACAACGGATACAAAGAACACATAACACTGACAGAGAAAATTACCAGCTACAAAACTGTTTTTCAACATAGTCACAGATGAGCTGATCCGGACACTCTTCATTTCATGATCTGACAGCTGTGCATAGATGTCTAGAACATGGCTTGTCTTCCATGTTGCTATCACCAGCGCTGAAAGGCACCACCCGCTGCCTCACTGTGCTCACATCCACTGTTTGGTCTCCATAAATGTTAAGCAAGCATCAGTGAATATCAATGGATGGCCATTTTTTTTCTGCATGGAGCTTTGCTTTATATGCACTTCCATGTCAGACATCAGACATTATTTTGTCAGACTGCCCCTCTGCTGCCATCTGCCACATGGCAACAAAATTTAATGGAATAGTGGTGGGATGGCTCAACCTCTGCTGCCGTATCATCAACATCTGCCTCTCATGTCGTGGGCCAATATAGTAAAAGAGGAGGCATTACTTTCAGAGCAGCCCTCATTAAAAATTGTGTTTTTGTCATCCCCCTATAAATCAAATATGGCTGAGGGGATTTTGCTTACATTTTTTTAATTATATAAAATTAGCTAAGAGACTGGGCTAATGTTATGCTTGAAAATGAGGATACAGTTAAAAAAAACAACAAACCACTCTGGAATTACAAAATTAAAAAACAATCATTATTAATTTGACTTTGAGGTATTTGTAGTAGATAACAAAAAGAAAAATCAACCAAACAGGTAAGACTTAATTTCATAGACGTTACCATGGGCATTCTGACATCAGAAGAAGCAAGGCTAAAGCAACACATTTCTCTTTCTGCTTTCCATACCAATGCTTGCACTCCAGCATGACACCATTACTTCAATTCAACAGACCAAGCGGTAAAACAGGCAAAGAGAGAGGTCAGAGGAACGGGAAGAAGAGGCTGGCTCTCAAGAGCTGAAAGTTTGTTCACCAGGCCTAGGTGCAGGCGGCAGAGTGAACCAGCTGCCTGGATAACTAGCCTGCAGAAGCTTAATTCAAAACTTTGTATCTTTGTGGTAAATGAGAGGAAGCTGGTGCGCCTGGCTGCAAAGAAAGAAAATGACTCAGCTCGAGTCAGAGGGTCAAACGTTCTCAGAAAAGGGTAAAATTTAGTCTATAGTTTACCTATCACAGTAACAGATCAACCAGTAACACTTTCTCTCTGTGCCTTTACACTAGAGAGATTTCCAGCCTACACACTGAACCTTAGGAGAGATACAGCAAAGTGAAAGGAGATTTGTTCCGTCTGGCTGGACCTGCAGTGTATGTAAAAGGACAGAAGGAGAACTATTATCGCAGCCTGCCCCCTCTGCTCAGCCAGAGCCATTCTGGCTGGGCATATGTGCAATGCTGTTAACATGTGGTGGAGGTCCCACTGCAAATGCTGCTGCAGCCAGCCCAGAGAGAGATGCATCTGAAGAGACCAGCTGCTTGCTACCTCCTCGGTACACCAGTGAAGGCAGAATCTTATAGCACAATATAACCTTCTGTGTTTTACGGGAGATGTTATTTCCCCGAGACATTTATTTTGCAGTGTCCTGTATCTTTGCGGTGGGGCCAGCAATCTGCCGCACTGTTGTGACAACAGGTGGGACAACTCCTTCAAAACACGAATAGACCTGCCAAAATAGGGGTGCCTGCCAAGCTTCATACATACACGCTATGCTCAAAGGTTACGAACCATCTCTAAAACCACTGATTCAAAAGCTACACGGATTACAGTTGTGCTTTGCTTTTGTTACAAAATTCTCCAATCATGGAAAGAATTCTGAGTTTTACTACAAACTTTGAAAACAGGCCAAAGTTGATGAAGACGTTCCCTAAGGGTTGTGATTCTTCAGAGGATCTGAGGTAGAAGAAAAGAAGCTCTGAGTTAACACCAGGTTTCACACTGGAAGTGTGGGAAACTTGTGGTTTCACAAGTTTTCCTTGCAAAGGCAGGTGAAGTTCAGTGGTTTCTCTGATATTTTACCAAGAGTGTCTGGGTTCATTTGAACTTGAAACTTGAAGCAGAATCCAGTAGCTGCAATCTTAAACATGGTAAGACAAAGATTAAGAAAAAAAACATCTGCGTGAGCTCCTGGGAAATGAATACACTGAGTTTTACCCGCTGAGACTCAGGAAAGCAAAAGTTTCCACACACTGCTGTTCAGCTTTCACTTAGGGAAAACATTAGGGAGCTATCATGGAGGCATGCTTGCATGACACTTCTTACTTATCAAAGTAAGGAACCTGAGAATAGACTACAGAGTACTTGTTAACTTCCCTTCTCACTACTTTTCTCTTTTCTTGCAACTGCACATGTATTTCTGGAAGTTATGCAGTGCTGTCCCCACAGGAAAATCTGCTGTATTACAGCCTCCCCCCCAAGGCTACGAACACTTACTTTCAACAAACAGGAGAAAATGAAAGAGAAGTTAGTGCTAGCCTTTAAAGTTAGCCCTAAACAGTTAAAAAGGCCAAGCAGTCACATTGAAGCAATATTTCTCTTAAAATAGCACTTTTCACCTGTCTCCTCTGTATCTGCAAGCTTTCAGGGCTGATAAAACAAATGACTTGGACTCACTTCCAGTACCTCCATGAGGTGAATCATAGTAGCTCACGACACTGCGAATCTCTGTGATACTCTGTGACAGCTAGCTGATGCTGAACTTTGAGCAGCCCCAGTCTTGTGGTTGCAATAAAAGCCAGAACATAGGCCAGAGAGGCAACAGAGTGTGGAAGAATACCATTCACATGGTCACCAGTGGTCTACAGCCATATAACATATCAACTTAGTTTTGCCGTATGTTAGAATAGGAAAAATCGTATCCTGTAGGGTGTTTGCAATATAAAGATTAATAAAAAAACAGGCAAAAATTTGAAGAGAGGTTCAGAAATCATACTGAAAACCAGGTAACGAGTCAAAAAGATAAAGGATGTTAATTATAATATGTTGTATTTCTTTAATACATTTTAAAAAGTACTGTAAATATTTTTAGCAGTGAAAAACACTAATATTGTTTAAACCGGATTCTACTGTTAAATCCCTAGAGAAAGAAAAAAAATTAAATTTTGTTAGCATTGGTTTTTGGTCTTCTTTCGTGAACTATTTCTTAACCACTTGTGAACGCTGGAAATTATATATGCTGATTCTAGAAACACGTCGCCCAGAATGCTCCTTGTTCTCCAGTTATTTTTCAACACAGCAAAGTTGTAAGAAAATTATTTATAACAAAGTTTTTCAAACAGATTTCTTCGGGAGTCACTGCTCCATTCTCCTTCATGCTGTAATTGCTGCCTATTTAACTGAGTGAGGTTTTGGAGAAGGGCGGGAAAGTATTCTGCAGACAATAATGAAATATAATGTCTGGGTTTTTTTGAATGCATTTTTGCATCCATATTTGATATATCTGTTTCCTAGTGGAGGAACTTACTAGTTACACAGATGAGATGGTGAGTATATGAGTGCTGTATTTTTTGACTGTGAAGCTGGATAATATTAAGCTGTAAAAAAAATCACCTCTAATAAGATGAACTATAACAAGAAGAAACTCCAGAGTACTTTCTTGTTCATGTAAAAAGCACTGGATTTACCATTACGACCAATGTATCCCTTTATCACTTTCTCTTCATCAGTTATGTAGAACTAAAATAATTGTTTAATAAAGCAGTGTCCCCTTATATTTTAAATACTGCAGGCTCCTGAGAAAAATCTACTCCTCAACTCCAAAGACACAAAATGCAGCAAAAAAAGGAAGTCGACAAAAAAACCCAACACAAGACATGAGATACCTGTACAGTGAATGTATTTTGCATGGAAGTGGTGTTTCTGGTCCACAACTCTAAACACAAGCTTATTGCTTAATATAAGCTTTACTACACTTCCTACTACTCCCCATGGCAAACCAATCAAATTTGTGTCTGTTAACTCCACTAGAACACACATAACCCAATGCACAATGCAGGTGTTGTGATGATATAGTTCTAAATGCTAAGATCTCTGTACAAGGCATCAGTTAAATTCAGGTGTGAGGTAGTGATGAAAGGTTCATGAAGTGTCAAGAGAGAGTTGTTTCTGTACATCTGAGAAGGCAGCCTTCAAACCAGTCTACGCAGATGAGGTAAAGGAGATGCATCTTTGCAGGAAGAGGTTTTCATAGGGTAAGAAACTGTCCTAAAGATTACTCTCAGTTGTAGAGACAAGGAAGATTGTAGGTTAGTGAAGAAAAAAAACCAAACTGGTAGGAAATTATGAGAAAGAAATTATGAACATCCCGGTTCACTGAAATGAAATGCTAACTCTATAAATTCTGTATGCATGTTCTTCAGATATGGACTTCTGTGTGCTTTGTGCTGGCCTGGAGAGACTGCTTTCTATTCTACAAAGTTACACAGCTCACTAACAGTTAATAGAGAATGTATAAAAGAGAACAACTACACATTGTCAAGGGAGATGAAATTAAATATCCCAGCAGACATTCCTGTTCATATGACATTCTGGCCAACAGGCTTCTTCAGATACTGAAGTGATAACAACACAGTCTTCTTATTAATGTTAGTTCAGTAGGAAATCAACTGAATAAATATTTCAAATTAGCAATTTCTTTCAGCAATTTTGGGATGGCAGCATAACATCTGTATCTGCCTCTCTGTAATGCAACAACAGATAGCTTAAACTTCAAGTTTTTCTCCCTGCAAAATTAGGCATAACATTACTAATGCAGAGCTAGGTTATCATTCTCCTTCTAACCTTAATGAGTTTTAAGTCATCTGAGTGGGATTCAAACTAACAAGAATGGTAGTACCAGCAGCAGCATAGCCACTGCACGGCGTGCGCAAGGGACTGTATTATCTGCCTTAGAAACTGATCCCTCACACTGCTAACATGCAGACAGCTTCTGGGATCCAGACTGGCTAGCCAGACTTTGGTTTGGTTAAGTTTTGCTAAGACACATTTTTGGCACAGACTTCAACCTAGTTCTCACTTGTGCGACAGTGAATCCACTGAAAAACAGTGCTTGGACTACCAGAATGATTTGATTAGTGGCACAGCATGACTGGATTAGCAGCTGATACACTGTGTTAACTCAAGTTTCAAGTCTCTCTCCACTTCTCTATTGCATTACCCATTTAAATATCAGTAGCACTTGTTCAACAAATCAGGCTCCTGAAATCAATGGACTGGCTCACTTGAGTGAAAAGCACTACTCAGCAAAACTAGAGGGCTTTGTGGGTGACTGAAGTAGAGTTACCAGTAACAGCTAAGTTGGGTCTCCAGTTAACTATCTCTTCAGTGCAGACAGATCCTTATTGTACAGATGCAGACTGAGAGTACATAAGACTTTTAATATTCCTTTTTTTTCCCCCATAAAGTATTTATTTTCTTAACTACTTTGATGAATGTGTAATTAACACCATGTTTCTAAGTTTACAGAGCAGGCTGTGTTTTAAAGATATTTTGAAGCCTATGCACTGCATAATCTATTCCATATACATTTTTAACTTTTCAAAGGTTCTTTCTGATACGTCACACGTTTCTGAGTAGGAATCACATACAAATTACTTGGATTAGAATTGCTACTTTCATGAGTTTTATATTCAAATTTTCAGTTTCTTATTTCTTTGCAATAGTGAAAGAGTTAATCTCACATCTAAATGGGAGTTTGCCTTTAATAAGAAAGCATTAAAGCAAGCCAAGAATAATAATCTAAATGAAGGCCATTCTTTTGCCTTTTGTCAATATTTTCATAGCGACAAACAGATCAAACACATGATATTTTTTAAGGCTTGTATTTTTTCCCTCTTTGTAAATCATAAATGCTTTGGTATATTTAATTTCAAAATGAGCTCCCTGGGGATTAGGCTAACATGATGGATTAAAAAACCTTCAGAAACTATTACATCTTAGATGGAAAAGTACACAAAATGTTCATTTGCTGCTTCCCCCAGCTCATTTGCTGGCTGTTTCTCTTTCTCCTACACCTAAAAGAACCAAGCTGTCTGCATTAATCAGAAAAGTTTCATAGTCTTGCTCTCAGACTTCAAAATGCTTTAGCACTTTTTTTCTAATTAAATTAAAGATTTAAGACTATATTCAGAGAAAAGTACTCAAGAGCCCAGATATTTTCTGTGCTACACAGATTTGGCATATTCATGTGGGAAGAAGTAGAAAACTCACTCCTGCACTACGAATTCAGGCCTTGAAAAGCACAGGGAATGCTTGCATCTTGTGTCAGTCTGCACAGGTACTACTTGAAATGTTTTTGAAGATCCAAGAGCTTCTTACTCATGAATCTTCACTGGTTTTAAACAGCCTTTCTTAACAAAGATAGAAGACACTTCTCACTGAGTTGCATTTGTAAGACCCGACTAACTCATCCATGCAAGAGCATAAGGACAACAGCTCACTGTCCAGACATGGAAAATATTCCTCTTGCTTGTCAGAGGGGATTTATTTGGTGGACTTGAATGTCCTTTCTCCTATCCTTCTGTCCTTATCATTGCACACCACTGGAGGGCTCCCAAATGACCAGTACAGCTCTTAACAACAGGGAGCTGGGAAAGGCTTTTTCCCCCACTAGATAAGTTCCTTCCCTGGAAAAGGCATTTGTATAAACTGTGAACTCTGGTCCAATTGCAGATGGAAGTGAAGGAAGTGGTGGCAATGAGACAGCCCAGAAGTCTGCCTGGACAGAGTGACTATCAAAGCCTCAATCCAGACACGGAACCTGGGTGTGACCACCTCCTCTTTCATGCAACACAGAACAATTTTAAAAATAGAAGCAAAAGTGATAGGAAAAGCTTCTGTTTTAAGAGTCATCCAGCTGGCCTTGAGCAGCAGTAATGCTTACTAGCATGAGACAAGCTCATACAGAAGTGCCCATGAGGGGGCCTTGTGATCACCCCTTTCCGGTGTGATGTGAGCACGCCCAGCACTGAGCCAAAGTCAAAGTGTGCCCTCTGGAAACTGCTGCAGTGGTAAGGACAGAGACAAACCATTGGCAAATGGCACGCAAGGTTGTAACGGATTTCTCAGAGAAACAAAAGTCTCAGAGAAGCAAAAGCTTCAAAAGTTTATGAATTTCAGCTTTAGCAAGGACACAGTTTTGAGTACTTACCATATATGTGAAACAATTGAAGTGTTTTGTTTTTTTTTCTTCTGTGTTTATTTTGGAACTGGCTATTTTTAAGGTCACAGTCCCTGCTAAGGGAGGAAACTGTATCTCTAGGGTATTGGGAATTAAACAGAGGAAAGAAAAAAGGCACAGAGAAAGTAGCTGTCTTTACACAGAGAGCTCAAATGTTTTGTTTCCTTCCTCGTTTGGTCTGTAGTAAAAAGAAAAAAAAGAACTTTACAGTAAACACTGAGTCATGCATTTAAAAAAAAAAATTGAGTTTGACAAGATTTCTTTTTTAACTTTTTCCCTCCTGAAATCCTTTCTGATAAACTGCAACATAAAGGGCCATTATCACTTCTCGACTAGTTTTTATCACTTCAAAGGCTAGGCTTACCACTCTCCACCTTGGTGACTTCCGTAATGGGTCAAGTCAATTATCTCATGTAGTGTCCTACTTTGGAGATATGAATAAGGAGGTAAAGAAGGTAGCAAATGTTTCCAGAGTCTTGGAAAAGCCAGCTGAGTCAGAAATCAGCTACTGCAGTGGGCATACATTGCACTGACAAAGGAAACTGCTGCTGAAGGAATGGTGCAAGAGAGGAAGGGATTGAGCAAAGAGAGAGGCTGTGAAGACAACCAAGTTAACTACACGGTAGTTAAGTGCAGAACTTTATACACCTATCAGCTCTGCCCATGCTTTAGGAGGTCATAAGAGATGTTACCACAACAAAGCTACACTGCATACTTGACAAAAAGAATTCTAGTGTTAGGAATTAAACTGGAGTGTTAGGTGTTAAATAATGCAAAGCGGGATCAATGCCAGCAGTGATATGAAAATAAGCTTCGTAACTTAATTGCTCATTTGCAAAATACCAGTGTTATTTATTTAAGCAACTATGACCTTTTTTCTGATGCACTAGTAATGTAATGTTCATGTGTGGCTGTCAGAAGAGCACCATGACAATAGAATAGTAATACCTTAGATCAGGAGTTGCCCAATTTATTTTGCTGCAGTGGTATCCTTACAGAAATAGAGCTACAGCTCTACCACTGTGCTACAGAGTAGTACTCACTGTGCTACTACAGCTGTGCCTCACTGAGACAGGGATTACAGATGTTTCCAATTCTAACTCAGGCTCTGTATTTGCATTGGATGCACTTCTCAAACACCTTTTTCTCATGTGTGAACCACAAGAAATACACCAGTATATTGGAAATCCCTCTTCTTAACTAGCCTCTGTTCTTCAGCTTGCATCCCAGATTATGGTATGACAGGTACGCTCTTCCAACTGCCAATTCTGGAAAAGGGTGGGGTGAGTAGGTACTTGTACAAGAGTTCTGCACAGAGGAAAAGTAAGGAAGAATTTATCCAAATGTTTCTTAGATAGGGCTATTCTGCTTAAAGAACCGGGCCCTCTAACTCACACTCAAGCATCTTCTAAGAAACTACCTACCTATACTCAATTTATCTTTAGGTGATATCTACATGTTCATATGCAGAATACATACTTGGACCTTACCTTCCAGAGACATAAAAGTGGCATAGCTTTTTATTTTAATCACCCATGTATATATTATGTAGTATACTTTAATGTAAGTATGTAAAAATACAGATCAGAACTAGTGTAAAGGGAAAAGAGTGTGACCTCTCCATCCCTTTTAAATACATTAGTAGGCTTTAATATAGTCAAGCTACACGTTAGCTGTATTAACACAATCAAAACCCTCCCTGAGGTGTAAGGGAACTGTGCATGCTAGAATGAGAGCACTAGTACACTTAAGAACTAATAGTATTAAAAACCATATGGTTACCACATTAAAAATTAAGCTTTTAAGAGTTCAGGAAGGAGATCAAGAGCCTGTAAACCATATTTAGATAGTGAATATGTAAGTATTAGGTTTCTGTTGTGGAACTAGCTTTATTTAAAATTTGCTATATAGCAGCCAATACATAGTTCTGAATGCAATGAGAAACTCTTAAAGCAGATGATGTTATTCAGTAGAGTTTGAATATAAGACTATTCTTCCTGACATGCAGAGGAACGTAGACTTACCAAGAAAGATGTAACAGAAACATCAAATAATTAATTCTGAAAGAATGCAGAATCTACATAGATACAAAGAGCACTGTGTTTCATTTGACCAAAACCAAACACAATGCTGAAGTGCTGTGAAGTTTTCTAGAAGTTTAGGATGTGGCAGGATGTTCTAATTAAGTATAACTGTACTCAGCACTGGTGAGGCTGCATCCTGAATAACGTGCTCAGCTTTGGGCCACTCACAACAAGAAAGACATTGAAGCCCTGGAGTATGTCCAGAGAAGGGCAACAAAGCTGGAGGGGTCTGGAGCAGAAGCCTTACAAGAAGCACCTCAGGGAACTGGGATTGTTCAGTCTGGAGAAGAGGAGGCTCAGGAAGACCTTATTACTCCCTACAAATATCTGAAAGATTATAGTAAGGTGGGAGTTGGCCTCTTCTCCCATGTGACTAGAGATAGGACAAGAGGTAACAGCTATAAGTTGTGTCAGGGGAGGTTCAGGTTGGATATTAGGAAAAATTTCTCAAAAAATGGTGAGGCATTGGAACAGGCTGCCCAGGGAGGTGGGAGTCACCATCCCTGGAGGTTTTCAAGGAAAGGGCAGATGTCACACTGAGTGACATGGTTTATGGTGACTGGTTGACAGTTGGACTAGATGACCCTAGTGGTCACTTCAACCTTAACGATTCTATGATTCTACACTATCTTGCAGGAATGTGCTGGTTTTTATTCTCCAGTTTTCTGGCAGCATGAACACTCTACAAAATGTAAATGGCTTGTGTTTTTAGCAATGTTTCTTAAAAGTACACTTTAACTATGAAGGAGCAGAAAAAAAAATCTGCTCATGTGAAGGACCATGTTCTCAATTCTTAACGGACTTAGGTGACCGACTTACCAAAATGATTCTATTTGGAGTCATGGTACTTCTCAGTCTCACTTATTAGCTCTGAATCATATCTGGAAAGACTACCAATGGGCAGATTCTGGTTTGCATCTTATCAGTGAATCTAAAATAAAGAAAATAATTTTGTTCACAATTACTGTTATTCTCCATGTCTCCAGAAACCTAAGAACTGTAAAACGTAAGTAGTGATATATTTGAAAATTCCACTGAGCTGTTAAAGATAACATCCCAACTCATCATAATTGACTTCATACAAGGCAATTTTAAGATAAGGTCTAATCTACAAGAGCTTCTTAACCATAACATTTAGAGCTCAGGTTATATTCAGGCGTAAGAATCTCACTTAATTTTCTCTTGTAAGATGTGCTTTCAATGATATGCTGATTAAAAAAAAAAATAATATAAATATTCATTACTTAAAAACCTGGAAAAATGTCAATTCCTGAATTCCAGATTCTCACTATAACTATTTCAAACACACTCCCTTATGGAAGAATACCACATTAGTACTCAAGAACAGCATAGCTCATGCACTTTTACACTGATAAGAGGACTGTAAGAAAAGCAGAAATCTTTAGTTTTTCGTATGAGTCAGGTGAGCACGCAGCACAGCAGCCTAAGGCATCAAAATACTTATGCTGTACAGTCTTGACACATTAATTGTTCAGTCCACTATTTAATAAAATCAGTGAAGAATCATGAATCCTCTTCTCTCCAGAACAACATTAGACTTCATATAAAGAATAAAATATTCTGATGATCTCTGCAACAAGTATGCAATTTACACATTCTGACTTTCATAAACTGTTTTCTCACTGCTAGAAGATTCAGGTACAAGTATCTGAAGTAAAGAAATTCTGTTGCATTCCATGCAATAAATCAGCTGGTGGGAAAAAAATCACCTACCTTCTACATACGTCTTGTTAACTAGGAATAATCCCAAACTCCCTTTCAGAACTGTTTAGAGGTTGTATCATAACTGCCCAGCGCATTTAATAATACATCACTGAGTTTGCAAAATCTAATTGTAGAGACAAAAATGTTTGCTATTTATATAATTACTTCAAACATCCAAGCAAAAATAAACCTGCCTCTATTAGAAAGTTGTTGTGAAGGTAATTTTAGCTTCAGGAAACCGGAACTACACTTGATAAGTAAGGACACACTAGAATAATGGTGTTTTCTATCATCTTCAGGTCTGTAAAGGTGCTGGGAAAAACAAACAAAAAATCTTGCTTCAAGGAATATCCGGTGCCAATATCTACAATGAAAAAAAATCTAACAATCTACAGATTAATTTATGTTCAAATATGGTATCCTCCTTTTTCTGAACTCTCACTTTATACCCCTTCAGAATTTTATACAGAAATGCATTTTCTCATTCTTCCTTTGTGAGAGCTGTTAAAAAAAAAGAAAAGAAAAGAAAAAAAAGAAGTGGAATGGAAACCAACAGTGAAAAAGATGTAAATGTCATTGATAAAATTTCTTTTAATTAAGAAGCAAAGCTCACCCATTATGGAACCTGATCTGTTTTTTACTACTTTTAAAACTTTACAACTTTCAAATTTCAAATAATGTTATGCTTACTCTTCTGTTAAGGAAACACAGCTTTTTAACATAACTCACATCAGTGAGCTCTGATTGCTGAGTTATTCATGTATTCTATATTCTTTCAATTTTTCCTAAGGTCTTTCCTAAGGTATGGCTCATAAAAAAAAATCAGGTGGGACTCGCTGTCCTAAAGGAAAAAGTTTAAATAACACTACACCAGCAAAATATAACCACTCGTATTTCTTTTTCTCATGTTTCTGTGCTCCTGAGGACATAAGTAGTATTAATAAAATACCCTAAGTAGCAGCTCCTGTTGTTATTCACCAAAATACCTAAAAAAGAAATTTGACGCAGCTTATAATAGCTTCAAATAATTCACAATTAGCCTCATTTTGTCTTTCAAGTCAAAGGAAGTGTATCAGGATCCTGAGTTCTAAGACGCAATTTATTACACATTTTTTACTAAGTACTTTCTGCTGCAGGTACTGAATCGGCAAAACATTTGTTATTCCTGAAAGCACTGCACTGAAAACACACACATGAATTTAAAAAAATGTTGTTCACACAATAAAGATATGTGTGAACTTAACCACATCTGTCCCCATTAAGACAGACATCTGTATATTCCTTGCCTGGACTCTGGCAGTTGTCTAGGAACAGTACTCTCTGCAGGGTGCTTTGCTATGATTTGATTTTTAAGGGAGAAGTGGTATTTAGTCTTGCTAATTAAATTTTCCAGAAAGTGCTTCTGACACATTTTTTCCCTCCTCAAAATCATTTTTACGATTATCAGTAAATTGAGCTCCCCAGAATGGACTGTTTTCTAAAACATACAACATCAGGTTGAACAGGCCAAAATGGAATCCATTTGCTTTTCTTCATATATTTTTTTCCTACGATGGATAAAAAATTCTGTAAATCCATATTTCTGACATCGCTCAATTATCTTTTATGAATAGTACTTTTGAAAGGTAATGTAGAGTAAAATAAACAACAACTTTCTAAATTATAAATAATAAATCAAAAAAAGATAATCAATACTTAGCTTCCATCATCAAGTCTATCAACTCAAACTGCTCTGTTTCTATAAAGAAAGAAAAGTTTTATTCCACCAGTACTGAGAATCCAGTGTGAGCCTAACCCTTCATACAGAGAGTGTCCTGCCTTTTAACCAGACTCTCAAAGCCAGCTGTGCTCTGGTTACCTCCTTCACATGCCATGTGTCCTACGGCATCTTAAGTGCAACTCCTTGCTTTCCCTAGAAATGATGGTGACAGTGTTCACACTGTATTTTGTGTGCCTACAAACAACAAGTGCTCATTTCACAGATTAAAAAAGGTTTACTCCAATTGTAAACACAACCTACGCATTGTAATACTGTTGGGATTTCCCTCTGCTTCACTCTATCAGGAGCTTTACTATATCACTACACATTACAACCAATGTACACTCATCTGTGCACGTACATATCTGTAAAATGTATGTTCTACATGTTTACCCTCTGAAATACAAATTAAGGAAATGTTGTTGCTGACAGCCTGCTCTTTTGTCTGTGCATTACTAACCGGAGAACAACAACGCACAATGGATTTCAATCAGAAATTAAAAAGAGAAATATTCTGTATATTTCCCTTTCTTCATATACACAACTAAATCAGGTGTGTCTTCTAAGAAATTGTGCAGATAGATACTGCTTTCATATAGTTATAAATAATCACCAGAAGAAATTAGCAGGGAGAAAACACATAAAAAGCCTTACTACTTTTGCTTATTTATGCACTGTATTTCACAGCACTTTTTCCTCTTGTAAGTCAACCAGTTAGACACTGCTGAAAGAAACAGCAACAGGAAAAGAAAGCAAGCCTTGGAATTATTTTCTCAAAGAAACTAAAAGCAAACTAAAACAGAGAACAATATTCAAACAGTGTTATATTAGAAATGATATACCAGATTCTACCAGCTGGGGGAAAAATGGCAAGCTAAGCAAATCCCTTTATGTCTCCCATTTTGTTAATTCTTCACAGGCATATCTACCTACACATGACTTAAGCTGAAATCCAGTTTAATCTCTCCCTAGACTTGCCAGGAGACATCCTATTTAAATATGTTCTCATTTTCTTCATGTCCTGTTATGTGTTTCTTCCCTGGGAGTGCAGTGTGTTGGTCTGAGAGGGTAATGCAGGTAACATTTAATATGTGATTGTACAGTAATAGTAGCATTTATCAACTCTGAGTTCCACTGGCACTATTAATTCTCACAGAATATACCCATGTAACTGAGGCCACGTATTCTGGGACTCTGAAACACTGTAAACCATTTTTAACACCAAACAGAAAGGGAGCGAATTCAAGAGCAGGCATCTGCACAAAGACCAGTGACTAAAACGAGTCTGTGTCCTGGTTCCAAGAGCTGCTGTTAGCAGTTTCTCTCACCCTCCTGAAAATACAGCATTTCATAATCACAAAGGAACAAGAAAAAAAAAAAAAATGAACTATCTATAAAACACACTGGAGTTTCCCTTTCAGTGGCATCTAACATTTCTGTTGTAATTTTTGCACTGAACATTAATTAATTCAACAGTAAAACAATGGAACAATCATGGAGTATAAGGGAAAAAAATTTGTTTTGATTTTCTTTGTATAATCAGTGTAAAAATAATTTTCTGAGCAGACACACTAGGCACTAACATATCTTCATCCATCTCCAAGGATCTAGATTAAATATGTAAACTAAATGATGCATCAACTAATATGTACCACTAAATGCAGGTATAACTGAAAAAAAACCCAGAAACTCTCTATAAAAATAGAGAAAATTCAGTTTACAAAAAGATCATCACCCTCTGCTTTTTACTAGCTAATGGCACGTGCTGCCTGAAATATTATTATATTTTTCAGAACATTACACTGAGTTCAGCTGTTGCTCTATCATAAGCATTCTAACTCATTCCAGCACGTGTCACTGGAATAGCACGATACAAATCAAACTTGCATTCTCACCTGTACTCCTTAAATTCTCCTAAACTATACTGTCTTGAAAAAATACAATGGGATAAATTCAACAAACTCTGCACTGTTCACCACTAACAGTACACAGGAATAACCTGAAAAGTTTAGATGTATGAAAAAAGGCACACATACGAATGGGTCCTCCACATATCAGAGAGGTTTACTCTGACCAGTCACCAAAAAGACACCAAATCCTAGTCAAGAGAAAAATCTATGCGTCCTTGCAATGAATGCATCTGATGCCCAAATCCATTTTCCAGTTCCACTGCCCAGAAGGATGAGCTGTGCTTGCCTACCTGCTGGTCTATATGTCAGCTTCTTGGCCTCTGTTCTACTTGAAGGCCACAGATACCAACACTCCGCCTAAAGCATGGCTGGTGGGAGATCTGCTGTCCTCAACTCATGATCAGTGGCCCAAGTAGGATGCATACAGAAACCAGCTATGGCAGGTGGCTTAGAGAACAAGTTCACACACATCAGGCAGAAATCTGGCCTTTCTAAAGACCTGGGAGGATTTCAGTATCCACTCCTCCTGTGGAATGTGTTTAGTAGGCACAAACTGAGGAATTTTCAAAACTGCTCCTTTAAACAAAAGCTGATCAACTGGCATGCGCCAAGTTTAGTGGCTTCATAGTCTCAGGTTGAACAGCTTACCTGAGCCCTGACAAACAAAAAGACATAAGAGAGCATTTCTGTAGTTGGATGCATGTTTTCTTCTGATTGTAACATGCTAGCTCCTGAATACCATAGCATAGACGGAGCACCTGAAAACAGTTCTGCTATGTGCATTTTACACATTTTTATTTTAATTATCTGATGAGAAAGAAGTTTAAGTTTACAAGTTAAAATTCATTAGACTTCTAAGCTCATTTATCTACGCAGAAAAGGATCAGCAATTGAAAAATAAGCAAAAAATATTTTCAATCATCAAAGTGACAAAGACTAATACAGAGGAGGGAAGAGAACATTTGTATTTTGTTTTAATATGCCATTTTAATATAATAGCTCCTTCGATATTTGGGAGTTCACTTAAATGTTTTAACATTCTAAATTGTATCTTCTCTGAACTACATCATACTAACATTTATTCCCTCTACCATTTTCACTGAAACAGAAACCTAGTAAATAAACACTCAATTTCAGTAACTTAAAGTAAAAACGGAGCTGTACCTTTGCCTTCAACCTCTGTCCATCTCCGCTGTGCCCAGGACTATTTTCATTTGCCAGTGATTCCTTAAGCTATAAATGCACAGTAAGAGACACAATTGGCTGCATGACTGAAATGGCTCTCCGGAAGGAGGATGCAAAATCTGAACTGTCACCTCCAACTTTGTTTCTCAGTGACACCAAGGCAGAGTTCCACAAATAGCTGGGGAGTTATATTAAGAGGCTGTGTGATGTCCTGCCAGGGTCTTTACTAGGCCTCCAGAGCACAAAGGTTATACACTATTTATTTATAGAGGAGGATGATACTGTACAAACCATATGCAGTTTTAGTACGTTTCAACTTCAAACCTAAACACTTCTGTCATTTTGTGGAATAACGATTGTACACTACATTTTCAGAAATGGTGTTAGAGTACACCTGTGACTGAAAGGTGTCCTCTTTAGCTAATGTATGGTCTTGATTTAAGAAAAATCATCAGACGTACTTAAATCTCTCTTATTTTGGATATAGCTTACCTTGTGCCACGGTTTAAACCAAATTTTCAGGAGATTTCTGTCTCTTTTATACAGTTAGACTGAGCAGTGCCGACATGAGGATTACCTCTTATTATGTGCTTGTACAGCTTAGCACAACCATATTGCTTTTCTCCAGACATACAATGACTTTCTCCTTTGCATTTACACAGTACGCTGAATATGGTATAACCACCATAATTGTACCCTTTTCAGTGGTAACAAATGTGACTTTATCAGAGTTGGTGAGATTATTTCTCACCCCCGTCATGCCATTCAGTAACTGTGGTCTTTTGGTCAGATCACTTCTGCCTTGCCTCTGTTCTCCTGGGTCAGAGTAGGAGAGTGCTGATATTTGCTAGACAGCTGTTGTGTGGCTTAATTACCTCCACAAAGATAACAGAATCACTGCATGTTATTGTTCAATGTCTGCCAGTTATCTCAGCAAATCAATCACTATTTTGAGTACATACAAATACAGGCTGTTCTCTAAAAACTGAACACCTTTTCTCCCTTTTTAGCTAAAGAAGGGTCTAAAGTGACTTTAAATCATGCTGTGAGCCCTGTCTTCACATATAATCAGGCTGAAAAACTATATAGCATCTTGTGCACCTCTCTCCAGATGCTGTTTTTAACGCTACCAATTTTCAAACTTTACAAAGCCATTATAAGGCATTATAAGAAAAGCTGAATATCAGTCCCAAGTGTAAGAAAAAGACTCCATTTTAACCTGCCTGAAAAGCAGCATACAGCTTCAAGGAAGGAAATGGTCAGAATTACATAAGTATTCTGGATTAAGATACCTCTGTTGTATCTGTACAGACCTTGAGTACATGTGAAACATAAGTGCTCACCAGAAGATCTATAAAGTCACAGGTTTCACAAGTTTGTATTTGAGATTTTTTGCTCAGGTTGCACTTATTTTGATAATAAAGAACATTCTGCCAATTCAACTTAGAAATAAGCTGAATTCCTACAGTATTTGAAAAAAATGCAGCTATTAGTGATCTTCCTTATTACACAAATCTGGCAATTTCTGGCCCATGCCAATACCACAGTCATGCTTTTTGTGGTATCTTTTTACATCTTGATGGTTTTTTTTTTTATGATTTCCATCTTTCAGTGCCAGCAACGTACTGTTTATGGCATCTTCTTACACCTTCTTATTTCTTTTTTCCTTTCCATTTTTATTATGGCATTTTATTCCTTCTGAGGTGTTTCTTTTTCCTTTACTGCCTGCCTCCTTAAAAAATACTAACAAAAAAAAAACCCAGAAACCTGTATTGTTTAAAATACAGGATTAATACTGAGCATCCATATTCACTTCCTGTACTGCAACAGTTTTTGTGTTACTTAAGGAAATTTAGCTGGAAGCAGATTTTCCAGTGCTAAAAGTCCACTGCTGATGTCAGATCACGAAGAGAGCTCAGCACCCACCAATTCTAGCTTCAGTTCTTAGGTTCAGACAGAGACAATAGTGCAGAGTATTTCTTAAAAGTCAGCCTTTTGTTCTACTGTCTAAATAGGATTTTAGAATTTTTGACACTCTGGTCCTTATCTTTCAGTGCCTCACTGTATCATGTGAAAATATATATAAAAAAGTATTTTCCCAACCATTATCATTGCATAAAAGGAATGTAGGATATATATGATCAAATATTGAACTACGCATAGTTTGAGTGTCAACCCAGAACTCTACTATGTCTCATTTAAGAGCACCACTGTTACAAAATATAATGTCACATATTTTATTTACTTTAATAATTTGCCAGAAAGAAGATTTGACATTTAAGTTAAGTTTCAGTGGACTAAAACTTTCAAAGTCTGTTTGCATTAAAAAACCTCAGAATGAAAGTTAGTAAAGAGGAACTCTCACAGGCAACCAAACATAATAGTCTCTCAGTGTCACACTTTCGTAAGTATGTCTGGCTGGTCGCTTGGTTTTGCATAAGAAATCTTAGCAGTCTGCCAAACTGCATGTGTAAACAGTAATTTTAATACTTTGCTCTTTACACTGCTTTCCATTTGAGGCTCTTAGTATCTTTTAAAAGCACAGCAAGTAGATGCGCTTTTTATTTTAGATGCTACAGAAGATGCTACAAAGGGGTGACTGTCTCAGAAAAAGAGCAGCTCAGGCAGTCACAACTTTCTCATTTTCAGCTCTGCACTATGCCCATTCCGAAGGACAGATGAACCTGCTCTGTCTTCTCATCCCATAACCCAAGAGCTTGTTGATGGACAGAGACTACAAGGAACTCGTATTATATTATACAAGTTTCACCCCAAAAAGCTTAAGGACAGTCTAATCTTAAACATGGCTTGCGACTTCTGGCAACATCCTAATTTATCCACCAATCTGCTCTACCAGGAAAGAAAGCATACCAACAATCGCTTAGAAGGTAGAAATACTGACAACTTAGCAGTCTTTCGGATCTTTGTCTCTTCAAGTACTATTTGAGCATTTGTTAACACATTCCAGACAGATCTTATGTCTCAATATGCAACAGACCGATGACTCCTGTCCTTGCCATATTTTTTAATGTCAGGGTTCACAATGCACCTTTTCTCTTCAATTCTCCCTTCCCACTCCTGGTCAGATCTCATCTGTCGGAGAGCTGAAAATTATTGAACTTAGTGATCTCAGTGAGATTCCAGTTGTTTAGGAGGAAGGAATGAAGGAAATCTAATACATATCAAATGACAGCAAAGTCTGAAGTATATGGTGTTTATCAAGCAAGTAGGTAGATGTGATTTTAACATACGTGTTCCAGCACAATTACATTTTATAAATACAAAATACCTCAACAATAAAATGCAAACAATGTAAACTACCCTAGCACATACTTCGTCTGAAACATGGTGGTAGAGTTAAATATGCTTAAATGCTTCCTTAAACTAGCACCTATCATGAAATTTTCTGCTGTTACCAAACATACCCAGCTTAGAACTGATATGACAGCTATGACATAAATTCCCTTGGAGCGCAGACCTTTTAGGTTAGTAGTTACCTCATTTACAAGGCTACCCTATCCTGGACTACTAAGTTATGTTGACCTACCCCACTAAGCTAACATCTTCCCAGAATTACTCACATTTCAAAATATAATCTCAATAATCCTTTACCAGCTCTGTTGTCAGATTCTATAATGCATTCTTTCATCTACAACTAGGAGGAGGAAGTTCCAAAACAAACAAACAGGCAGTGGTTCTTCATAACATGTGTTAAGCTGTGGGACTACTACAAAATAATGTAGATGTTCAGAGTTTACAGGGCTCAGAGGAAGAGTGTACGAGTTTACAGAATAGAAATCCACTATGGTTACTAAATACAAAGAAACTATGCCTGGCTGAGTACATCTCTAGGATGGCTGAACACCGCAGGATAATTCAGCAGAAATATGATACATAATTTCCTTGTTCTTACTCACTTCCTTAGGCATTCTGTTTTGGCTAGAGCCGAGGACAGGTGACAGTTGGAAGGGGGGACAGCCCACCTCTCTGCTGGATGAGTCCCGGGACTCAACCCATGGGCTCAGATCTTCCATCCCTTCCTCAGGAGATACTGTAATGTGAGTAGCTCTTTGCTCCCTGCTGTGAGGAAATAGTCAGGAACAGGTCAACAAAATGTAAAATACTAAAGATTAAAGTTGATCGTTCCTGTCTCAGACTGTTGGCCAAATTTGAGCAAAAAACCTTTCAGCATTTTTAATTCTCTTATTTCAGAAAAAAACTACCATTATTTTTGCAGTATCACCCAAAACTAACTCCACATGCAGTTTTAGAATAATGCATTGTTATGATTTTTTTCACTGTCATAATAATAAACTAGAAAAACACATTGATGACATTCAAAAAAATCAAAACTGCTTTGTTGACCAGCAATCTAGACATCCCATAATATTTTTAGTGAAGACATCAACTAGAAATGATTGAATCTGTGAGGATCACTCTTCTGTTTCTTTCAAATTCCTCCTATCAGAACCAGAAGCAAGGAGAAATTCCAGAGAAGTTTTCCTCATAAGTCTGCCAGCTGATTCTGCAAATTCAGCTGAATAACAGATTTCTGTGCACTTCTCTGAATAGATCCTCCTAATGATTCCTAACAGGGTATGAGAATAAAATTAGAAAAGAGGTGGGGTGGACACGATTCAAGGAATGCAGAAACTTGACATATCTGTAGGTATCATTTAATACTTTGCAAGCAGCCAAGTATTTATTTTCATCTTGTAGGTGGAAATTTTAAGATGCTGAATCTTGAAATGGATTATAATTGTGTCAACTGAAATTTCATTCAACAGGACTTGGCAATCAATTCCACCACTTATCATCCGTAAGAAATTATTTGGCTTCAGCATAACACAAAGGACACAGTTACTTGGAAACATGGAAGCATGCTTTCATGGAATGGAAGGCAAATTTTAACATTTTAAGAAATCTACTACATTGTTTAGATTGAAGGCAATAATTTCGCCTCCTCTCTTTATTCTAAGAAACGCAGTAGTTTCCTTAAAATGCTGAAAATTGCCTTTCATTACCAAAATTGAAAGCATGTTTATGTAGTTTTAGCTCGGTGGGATTACCATCAAGGTGCACAGATCTCACATACTGCTCCAGGTTCAGGGTCATCCTCAGTGTTGGGTTTTTGTTTTGTTTTGTTTTTGAAGTACAATGAGAGAAAAATCAAGCCACTCTGAGGTTTGGAAGCCAGCCCATCTTTATATCATTTTTCATATTCATTTTCCTGTGGATTAAATCAATCCTCCCACTATCCATAAGAGACTACTGGGATCTTTCCTGTGAAACCCCTTCTTTTCCTCTAGTGTACTTCCCCACAATTATCTCATTCTCCACTCATATATCTTCACATTCCATCTGTAGGCTGATAACTCATCAATTTACCCCTTCTTTCATGTCTTGTCTCATTTCATCTCATCCCAGCTCATGTCTCTTCTCTGGTGTTTTGTTGTCAGTTATATTATAACCCAAGCTTAATTCACATCTTAAATTCTCTTCCTTCCGCACATAACACTTTATTGTTTAGTATTTCATACTGAGGTCCAACTTCTGCCCCGCAGAAAAAGGGGAAACAAAATCATTTATCTTTTTGAACATTAGCAAGAAAAGCAAACTTTTAGGTCACAAGTTCTGGAACTTGCAACATGAAGTCAGCCAGTTAATTTTTTTTTCTTCTTCCCATCATCCTCATCATATTTGGATTTTACAGCAGATATTTAACTAATGTTGCTACATTTGCTTTGCTTGGGCTGCATAACAGGTACAAAGATTTCATTTTGAAATCCAAACATCATCGTCAACAGCAACCAGACATTACTGTCACCATTCAACACTGAATCAATTTCAAAAAAATAGCCAATACTCCAGCACTTTTTGAAACCATTGCCTTGGTTACAAGATGTAGCAAGTAGGAATGAAAGACCTGGCTTATACAATTAACTGGAATAATCTTGCATCATGTCCTGTATTAATACTTTTTTTTACTAATACTTCCTACACTCAATGTAGAGTGTTTTGGAATGAGACATACTAGGGCTTTAACAGTGAAGTTTTCCACTCTGGAAAGTTCCACTTAAAATGCCATCATCTTCTAGAAATACTGTGTCAATAAACTGATAGAACTATTCCTCTGAAAACTAAAATGAATAAAAATTACTTGAATATAACAACGCTCATGAGTAGCTTTATTATAACTGCAATTTATTTAGAAAATAGTATACTGGGATACTGTTAGAAGTAAAAAAGTTTTGCAGTTAAGTTTTATGTGCAATTTTTTCCTCAAAGAAGGAAAAAAGTTTCCCTTCTAAAGTAGCTTGTTACTCACTGTTATCCAAATTATATATAGTTTGAGATCTCTAAGAGGAAAATCTGACTTTTAGATTTTTCTTATTTTGAGGGAATCAGATGTGCTAAAATGACCACAACGTGACTTTCAAAGTCAAGTTTATTTTCCCCATGATTATGAGTTTTTGAACTAAGTAAGGTCTGTAATTCACATCTAAAATACAGGATATTTGATTTGACCGCAATTTTTTCTCCTTTGGCTACAAAACTATTTCTTAATTTCAGATTACAGAATATTCTCAGATACTATTCTTCCCATCTATTGTCAACAGAATTTGGATAAGGCTCATTTGTCCTGTCTTACAGCATGAACTCTTCTCAATGAAACGTGTAACTGAGTAGTTAAACACCTTAAAAGTTAAAATGATTTAGATACAATTAATCTTTCTTATAGGGAAATAATATCAGTCCTGAAAGTTGAAGAGAAAAATTTTCTAATTCTACACTGGAACTTCTGACAGCAGATTCCTGTTCTTTTCTTCTGGCTCCAAAATCATATTCTGGGGATATTTCTGAAAGCCAGTGATCTGGCTCAAGGTTCAAAAACACTGGGAAGAAAACCAGGAATTTTTGTTGCTGTCATTACATTTTAAGATGATGCTACTAGCAACTGCTTGCATTGAAAGACCAAAAAAACCAAACCAAACCAAAACAAAAAAAACAAACAGCCAGTAAAGAAAAAATACATAACTGAGAATGCTACACTATCATTTACTGACCTCACATCTTAGATCTGTACTATGTGTAGCAAAATCAGGTGCTTCAATTCTGCATGCAAAGCATCTGAGGTTCACTCAGATGAAGTAAACTGTACAGTAGCAAAATTCAAGAGAGTAATCAATATACTGTCTACCAACACACTGCCAAAACCACTGAAATGCACAAATAATAAAACATGAACTAGAATAATATCTGGAAGCTGGTAGTGTATAGTTTAGGAAGTAAAGAAAATATTTAGAGTGACTTTGTTGTTTACTTGTATTTACTTTTCAGACAGTCACATATGGTACACAGCATTTAGCAAGGGTGATTTTTTTGCATAATGCTGACACAGCTGTCAATATACACCCTGTGGAGGTACCTGTGCTTCTGCTGATGTTTTGTTGTTGCTCTTTTTTTTTTAACTTAAAATATGTGATTATGAACAACAGTTTGCAATGTTTGTTTTATAATCATTTAATTACTATAATGAGATAAAGTAAGACTGTAATGATTATAATACCAAAACATTTTCTTAGAACGCACATTGTATTGATGCACTCTGTGAACAATATTCTTACCTTTATGCTTGTTAGCAATCCAATTTGCTTCACTAAATTAATCAGTTATAAATAAATAAAAATATAAAAACAGTCAATATCACTACACTATTATTGTAATACAAAAACGTATGTGATTACACGTTAAGTCATTAGTTTTCACATCTAAAGCAGACCAGTCATCACCTGCTCACAAGAAGCTTTGAAAAACAATCACACTATCTTTCTCCTTGTTTCAGTGAAGTACAGACTACACAGACACCTGTACTACTTTTCCCTTTACACCAGTAAAAGAAAGATCTATTTTCCTAAAACCATAAATCTACAACCTTGCTCTAAACCATCCTTGCTATCCAACTAGAAAGTCCAGTTTCTACAGTGGAAGAACTGCAAATGCCAAACTTTTTTTCAACTGTGTTTAAGACGTTCATAGTATTTAAATCTTAACAAAATCTTTGGAGTACACAAGACCTTCTCTCACCTCTGGGCACTCAAATGAGTTTCACCCTCATGGTAGCCTCACCTCTGGCTTGCTCAGTTCCCCGGATCTAATTCAGTTCCCCTGGGATCATTGGGAGTTTGACAGTGCCTTCTTCAGATGTTGCCTTTTCACTTTTCTCCAGTGGAAGTCAGGAAAGAGCCAGCTTTATCCTCAGCTCCTTAGATGGCTGTGAGTGCTCTGGGTAGTAATAAGGTAAAATCTGACTTAGCTAACAGGTAAGATAGAATATCCAACAGCCTGAATATGTATTGAACTTCAAGCTGCAACTCTTACACAGTACCTGTTCAATCACAGCTTCATCTGTTAATTGCAGCTTTAATGATTCTTGTGACTTTTTCATTTATTTTGTTTTATCATCACCTTTTGTGAGTTAACACAAATATTTACCCTCAAGCCTGTAAACTGCAGAGTACCTTACATCATGCAACAACTACTGGTATACATAATGAAATCACAAATACCTGAACAACTTGCAGATCAGTCTCTAGTGTCATCTTGTTTCTTGAGTTCATTTTGCCAGACTACTACATCATCTTTTTCCAGGCAGCCTGAGACAGATAAAGTGTAACAGCAGAAGAAAAAGCTGAGTACAAATTTAGTCAGAAAACGCAGAATAAACACACCAAAAGCCAAAACATCATAAAATAAACATTTAAGTACTGTTACCCCCTACAGCCTGTTTTACTGATAAATATGACATATCACGCAGAGCAGATAAACAAGAAACAGTAAACAATCCATGTAATTTCATAGAAGATGATGGAAAATATTTTCACTGTTCCTTTAAGCAGTGGTTTTGAAGATTTTGAACTGAGCTGCACTCAAGACTATTGGCAGCGCTTGATGCATTGCTCAATTTAGATATTCTTTGCCCCCCCATCATTCTCATTTTTTCAGTTGAACCAGAAAAGCACATTAGCTCAAGTGTAATGTCTCCCTTATCATATACAGACATCTCACTGCCTTAAGACTGATGACCCAAAGTATACACACTAGAACAAAAATACTCTTGAAACCTAATGAAAACTTTCCCCCATTCAGGAACTGGGAGATTCAGAAACCATTTGCAGCATGCTAAGGCAAAAGCATCTGCCCATACATACCAGCATAAACTTGCTCTGAGTAGACTGCTCTGCCAGTTCATACAAGCAGAGAATTTGGTCAATGCACGTGTAACAAACCACCTCTGTGAAATATCTTTATCAGAGTAAACACCAGAGATAGCCCTTTTCTCTCCAGGACACTCTGAAGTCTTTTTTGTGAAAGCATCAGATCACTGATATTAACATAAAGATCAATCAGTACACACTCAAATATTGGAACTTCACATAGATCTGGATAAAAATTGTTATCGCTGACATGACCTACTCAATTTTAGATTCACATTCATCTGAAAAAAATAGTAGTCCATGTGATCCAAGTATTAAAATCCCTTATGTCCTATCTACTACAAGTACACAGTAATATATATATATATATATATAGTGTAAATGGCAATGAGTAGCTGCGTATAATACTTAGTTTTTCATACCTTCATAAGTTAGCAATCACTGAAGGCAAGCTGCCCTATCAACTAGGCATTGCAAGGGGCCTAACAAGCGTACGTGTAACTCCCTACCACCCGCTCCTGCTGCTGCAGGCCTCTGCCTCACCTGGTTACAGCAGATTGCAGACCAACGTCTGAGGTGCTCAAAGGTCTCACAGCAGCATGCAGGTCTCATTCAAATCCAGTTCCAGAAGCAGATGACTGACGTGTTAGATCTCGGTTTGAGTCACTTCTATCTGCTTAGTTTTGTCTTAACGATAACATCAGAATCTGCTCAGGGTTCTAAAATACACCTACTGTGCAGGTAAAGGATTCCTGATACAAGTATTCTTTCATTAATATTGGTAAGTTTTAATCTCTCATGAATAGTAATTCCAGCTTTTTCAAAACTTGGGGCTTATGATTTTAGAAAATGTAATCTTCCATAACAACAGTTCCTGAAGATTTTGGAGCCCTCTGAGGACTCCTGAGGCTGACCATCCAAAATCACTAATTATTTTCCAATCTGAAGGCTAGACACCTCAGTGAAAAGTTCTGGAGCGGACACTATTTGGAAGAGATCAGATGATTTACACATCAGTGGCATCCCACAGAGTTCAAAACCACATCCTTTCCCGGTAGCCAAATTCAGCCATTAGCAACAAGTACATAATCTCAATAAAGTAAACTGTAGGGCTAGAGCAGCAAAGGATGGATAATGAAAACTCCCTGCACTGAGTAACTGCAGGGAGTCTAAACTGAAGATCTAATAATTGGTCTTATCTCTATCAAGGTGCAACAGAATAAGCTGATAAGTGCAAGAATGTCTGACAAGGCCCTAGGGCTCTTTAGAGCTTGCAATGAAGCTTCATTATTGTGAAGAATTTTAAGGATCATCTCATGTGGAGAGAACAAGAGGAATTTCTTTTTCCTGCCATGCTGCTGATGTGGATATATGCATGGTGCACTTATGTAGATAAGACACGCTTCTCCCTTCATACAAGCCACAACAACGCTGAAGTTTCACTGCTGGGTTCTCCTTTACATGTCTTCTCAGGCACGCAAGCAGCAGGCGCATGAAGAATGGCCCTGGTTGAACCGAAGGTCTGCCATCTTGTGGTGCAGGAGCCCAAAGGAAAACTCACTTCAAAGAGACAGCTCCTCCTTGAAGTTCCTACATTTCCATCTGTTCTGACCAAGCCTTATTCAGGACATATTAGTATATTCCTGCAAGTGTTTAGATTAAGAGATTTATTGGTGCTTATAAAGATCACAACAGTAACTAACACTTCACCTTCCAAACTGAAGGAAACATTTTGCACAATGGGAAAAGAAGTGGTCCTTCCTTCCCTAAGCTTTAACATAAGCTGAATAGTACAGGTAGGAACACAGGCACACACTTTGTGTCTTTCTGTGTATGACGCCTAAGTGTCTGAGCATCAGGTTTATGAAACTCTTCCTCCAAAACCACAGCAGTTTCTCTCTGAAATTCGCAAATGATATGGTGCCATGACAAACAGAAGTCCATCTTGCACCACTAATATCAAAAGATCCTTCTTTGTCTTCCAAAAGAGTTTCAGTGCATTTAGTTTGCAAAGAATTGCGCTCTGTTCTGATCCAGACCTTCATAAGATACTCTGCCTTTTAATAAAAATGGCAGGGAGACTGCCACAGAAGAAGCAGAGCAGTAAAATAGTAGGACTTAAACTGGCCACACCTGAATAACAGCACAGTTTGCTTATGGTGAGATACAGCTACCACTCATCTGTTACCTATTCAAAGCATCAGTTCCTTTAGGGTAAGCTATAATCAAGATATATGAAGACATTTAAAAAAGCAGGTTGTAGCTGACTGAAACCACACTCCACAAGGCAACAGAGTGGAGACCACTTTGAGATGGCTGTACAGTATAAAGGATGCATTAACATCGCGTTTATATTTTGCCTTACAGTATTTCAGGCATGTTAAACTCACAGCCCATGGGCCACATGCAGCCCAGCACAGCTCATAGTGCAGCCTGCTCCCTGCTCAGCACCATCACTGCAGCAGCTCTTCCCCACCAAGCCAAACATCAGGGCACCATGAACCCTATCTGGGCTGAAATCAGGGCATGGGGTGCAGTGCAGAGCGAGCTCAAATTATGGCAAATGAGTTGCTGCACTTTGATACACTGGCTGAACACAGTCCTGTGAACAGCAAAAAAAATACGAAGCCATGCTTTCCATTTTGATAAAAAAAAATTGAGGAGAGGTTTCAAGATTGCTGAAAAAAATCCATTTTTTGATTTGCAAACCTCGTTTTCATTCAACATACATTATTAGTAAATTTTCAGATGGAATGCATAGAGTTGCAATTAAAAACTGGATCATGTCTCTTTATCAGACCTTTATACGATCTCTCTTACCAGAGAGAAACATTCCTCACTTCACTGTTACACCTTATTCATGCATGCCATCACTTTTTGACAGTATGTACATTTGTGAACAGCTGTTTTGAAGGATAAGCATGGGAAGAGTAAAATCTCATAAAAAATCTCTACTGAACACCTTGAGAACTAACTAAGAATTGCAGCCACTGCCATTGAAAGGGACTGATGCATTGGTTTCACGTAACCAAGGTCAAACATCCCTCTAGTTTTATGTTTTTATTGCTCTCTTTTTTATATGTTTTAATAAAAACATTAAAGAATAAAATATTTTATTTTTTATATACATTAAGTATATTATATATTTAATGAGGGCTGCTCTGAAAGTAATGCCTCTTCTTTTACTATATTGGCCCACAACATCAGAGGCAGATGTTGGTGGTATGGCAGCAGAGGTTGGCCCGCCCTGACAATATTCTATTACATTTTGTTGCCATGTGACAGATGGTAGCATCTGTCAAAATGGCATCTGACACAAAGGTGTGGAAATGAATTCCTCCACGCAGAAGAAAATGGTACCCACTGACATTCATTGATGCTTGCTGAACATTTGTGGAGACTGAACAGTAAGCTTTGCTTATGAGGATCATATATCTCTACAGGTAAAATGTGCTTCACTGTCCTTGTATTTTAGTTCTAATTTAACTGCTATTTCCTTCTCCATCAATGTTTTGCTGAACAAGCAGGGCAAATGCTCTAGCACAATCTCAAGTGCAACATCCTATGCAGCAATTAAGCAAGCTTTCCACAAACAGCAATTTTTCTTTTACAGGTCATCTCTTCAGTTATTTGGAGGAATAGGAATGTTTCAGAAAATCCTTCATATAGCTGTTTTCAAACCAACTACAGCATGGGTCTCTTGTAGAGTTAAAACATATTGACTATAGCTGGGTCAAGTGAATGGTTATGCCACATGATATTGCTTTCAAGTTTACTGATGCTCTCACACAGTTCTGAGCCTTTTTTTGTACGTGTGTTTTCTGATAGCGATGAAAAAGACCGAGTTAGAAGAGATGCTAATGGGAGGTTTGGGTTACCCTACAACTTCCTTTCTCAAGCTGATGACAGATTTTATCATTCTTACTTTGTGATTAAATTTTATTAGTTGACATTATAGTCAAAACTTTGAAGTCTAACTTAGATCACCCGAATATCAACCAACAAAGCAAAATGAGAGCTGCATTTACACAACTTGCAAGAAATCATTACTGGCAGGCCATAGCGTACAGACAAACATGAATGTCTTAGTGTCATGTCTTGTAAAAACACAGTCTCTAGCACAAACTTAGTAGCTTTCAAAAGCCAACAGTTGCACAGTACCACTTTCATTGATCCTGAATGAGGAAATCCACATGAAATAACATTTAAATTGAAAATCTGACCCATAAAGTGACTGACTTCAGAGATCTGCTCTCTGCCAAATGCAACTTGTCCAAGTCTGCCATCATTCGTCCCATCTGTCCTTCCCGTTACACCGTACCAAAAACTTTGTGCCAATAAACCACAGAGGAGCTTGCTTCAGGAAGAGCTCCAGCACTGCATGCAGAGAGGGCAGATGGGGCTTGCAGCGTGCCACAGCATGACCATCCTGAGCAAACAGTAACGTACAGAACAGACCAAAATGTAGCCAATGGTCTCCAATCCATAAAGTAGACTAATGGCACTGTCCTGTCTCACATAGCTCTTTCAGCCCTTGACATGAGGAAGGCTGCGAAAAACTCACATGCTACAGGAACAACAATCAGAAGATACAGGCAGTCTTCATTTCTGCTGAATGCAAATAGCATTACTGTTTGGAAAAGCCAAACTTACCATTTAGAACTTTAACAAAGGATTACAACCTGACTGGAGATCTGCAAGTTAGAAGACGTACCTTTTTCATCCAATGTACCCAATTCATCCAATAAGCACATGTTGTTCAATGAGCCTGTTTATATGAAATTCATATTGTTATCTTTATTTCCATGCTTGAGATGGCCACAGAGAAAACAAGCTAGCAAAAATCACTCAAATAATCTTAGCCACATAAAATGCCTGTGTTGCTCTGGCATGTTCCATCAAGACATTAGTTCACAATGTTTTGCCTTGAAGGGTACATTTATTACTCACAAGCACAGAAAACAGGACTAAGGACAAAACATTTGTATTCTAAATCCAGCAGTCTGAGGCATGGAATAAGAACGCTCATCCTGTCTTAAGAAATAGTGTAAAAGACTGTCCAAAGTAAATAAATAATTTGTAAAATGTTACGCAATGCATATTTTTCAGTTAAACATTTCTCTTTTAATCCTTTAAGGACTAGAATATCATTAGTCTAATTCAAGACTACGTGCTACACTTCCTCCTTCCCCTCAGAACAAGGCCCTACCAATCAACGTGCATTCGTTTTGCAAATCAGCCTCTGCAAGTGGCTTGCTTTCCTCTGCAGCTGTACGCTAGCTTCATCGCAGAGCTGAAGTCAGCTGCTCTAATGCTTGCCACTAAAACATAGAATGTCAATCACTTGCACTACTCACGAGAATTAGCACAACACAAGTCTAATTAGAAACTAAACACTGTATTATCTGCAATGATTTGGAGATGGAGTAAACCGATGCATGTTTTAGGAACCTTTCTTGCTGCACAGTAGTTCATGATAACACCCACCTCACAGCTCATTAGCAAATCAAAATATTACACTGTATAAATACTACTTTGCTCTTTTACGTTTTACAGAAGCCCTGGGTCTCAGAAGCTGCCATTACAGCGTATATGTGATTTCGCTCTATTGGAACATTATAGGAAATGGAAAGCAGCCCAGACTGTCCAAAAACAGCAAAATAGCAGCCAATATACTGTATACTTTGGTTCTCTCTCTATAGAAGTAGTCCCAACCAGCCTCAAGACATTTTAAACTGAAATACATATTGGCAGAACACAAAGAAACTATATACTGTATGACGCTGCACATGAATTCTCAGTACTTCTGCACTGAATTTCTTTCTCTTGATCTTTTGTGCAGAAAACAACATAACCCACTATAAATCTAGAGAACACTAACACAAGCTTCAAGTAAAAATCCAAAAGCAAGGAGGAAGAAACCCAGCGAAGAACTGAAGTCAAAGATGCAAATGTTTAACAGCAAAAAAAAAAAGACATGAAAGGATACACAGCTGTTTTTCTGCATGGTTTCTCAAAATGGGAATTAGAGAGCACAAATGTAGACCATGTTCTCACTTGTAGTTGAGATAAACATTTATAAGCTATTCATTTTAAACAGGAAGACATAACATCAGGACACGACCTTAATTTCACTGAGGCTGCGAAGGCAAACAACCACAGCTCTGCTGCAATGCAGTTAACATCCAGGAAGAGATGCACAGTATTCCCTGCTTTGTTATTACAGGTGTAGTTGATTTTATATTCAACGAGGAAGGTGCAATTTTATGGCTGTGTGGAAAAATCTTTAAAATGCTTGCGGGTGGATGTCTAATGATGCCAGACCGGTGTTGTAAAACATAACACAAAGATAAAGTATTGAAGAAATTGTCTATGTGCCAATGAACAAGCATCTAGGTAAATAATCCTAAACCATACATGCATATATTTGGTGTCATTACACTGTTATTACAGATGTGTACCTTTCTTTTGTTGGCTTAAAAGAGTGCAATTCTGATGCTTTATGATTAGCCTTCTAGCTGGAAGCTGACAGAACTTGAAAGATACTAACAT
>JAOWBP010000001.1:58908491-58919330 GCA_028571105.1 Tragopan temminckii | reverse complement strand
ACATGAAGCATATCCTGAATATCGCATGTCTAGATCTCAGTTAGAGCTCTAAAGTTGGTTTCTTAAAAGCAGACCCACACCATCCCTCTTCTCAGGCCACCTGAGGAGAGCTTACCTTTGACCTTACTAAAGGTCAAAACTAAAGAAAAACAATGAAGACTCTTTTGGGTGTTTCTTATGAGCCAGCCTGTCTGAAGCATGCATCGATGCTAGGCACCAATTTGTAAATGGGAGCAAAGCTATAGTTCCTATTCAATCATCTAGAACAGTTTTATGAGACATATGGGAAAAAGCACCTCACTTCCTACATAGAAATTACATCCAGTGTTTTAAATATAGCAACTATACACATTTTATTTTTATCTGTCTCAGGTTCCTCTTTAGGTAGCTATGTAGCTTCCAGTGATGAGAATTCAGATTATATACTATGCTAATCATTGTTTAATAATTCACTTTTATTAAGTACTAATAGAAACAAATTATTGGAAGTACTGAAGTTACCCAGAGACTGAAAATACATGGTATCCTGTTTGATACTCTGTCAAATTTTAAGATTTATGGAAAATAAAAGCAAGAATACGACACCTACCAAAATACTTCAAAGTATTTTAATTGAACTTCTACTTTGTAGCCTTTTTACTTTTCTCCAAGTTACCTAGTGAATTTAATTACCTTCTTACTCTACTCCTTGCAAGCTCCTTTTTTCTCTCAAATCCTCGAATTTTTTATTATTATTATTTAAGATAGCAATACCCCAGCCACTTTTTGTTACATGGCATAACATACAGGAAAAATAGCTACATAGTGAGGACAGTTGCTGGATTTATTTCAGGCAGCAGCCTTTACCCTCTGCTGGTTTGAGCATCTAAGTACTTCTTCCTCCCTGGGCCAGAAACTGAGAAATAAGTCAACTTAATAAAACGTCAACTTAAATTGAATCTGCATTTGCATCTCTTCTCAAAATGTCTCATCCCTCACTTTGCAACAGGTAAGACAAGACCAGACTGACTGACACCACTTACTATTTTTACCTGGAGCAGTGCAGCATGAGCAGTGCTGCTGTCAGCGAACCTCATCTATCAAGGAAACCTGAAGCACAGAGAACAATTTCTCCTCCCTCAGAGTATCCAGAGTAAGTGTACTTGAAGAAAGTTTACTTATTGAAAGACTTCTGAGCTGCATTCCAAAAAAACCAAAAGCCAAAACGAGAAAATAGCAAGAGTGCTGAAAGTCAGACTGTCAACAGAAGGTACAGCAGTTTTCAGAATGAATCTAGATTACCACCAACGTGCCTGTGATACGAAACAACCACTGAAAGAAAGTACTACTCTACTGCCTAACAGGTTAGCATTTGTTGTCACAATCACAGACAGTTTGTCTGCATATTTATTTTAATTACTTGTGGCAATATCGTTGAGCATTACTTTGTCTTAGTATTAGCAGCATTTCTTTCACAAAGAATGAACATTAACTTGCAAAGACTTTAACCTTAACAAGACATCATGCCATTAGAGCCCTTGGATTAGATCACTGTTATAAATGCACCATGCTGGAGACTGCAATTTAGTTTCTGATCTTGCAGTTCATTGAGGTGAATTATTTACGTTTTAAATTCAGTGTGAAATATAGGGGGACATGAATCTCAGTTGTTTTAACATCACTGGCACATAATTCAAGACAGAAATCAAAGATGGAAACTGTCAAACTGGTAACACTCCAACAATGGAAGTTACTACTCCATCCAATTATTTTCAGGCCTTGAAATCTGGCCCCTCAGTGCCTTTCCAGTAGAGATCCACACTCCAAAGACATCCCTAGTTTTTGTAGAAATGCATGATCTTCAAAGCCAACACATACACAGTGCTTTAAACTAAGCAGTGTTGGGAATCAAATCATAGGCTCAAATGGCACTCAGAGAAACTGCATTAGCTGGCAACCCCTCCTTCTCACACAGCAAGGTCCCTCCAGGACTGGTATCTCTGTGGATCTCATCTGCATCAGGACTGACACCAAAAAATGCACAACTCATTAAGTTACAAGGTCTGTCACGCATATATGGCTTTGTCCTCAGACACAGTAAATCCAAAACACACTGAACATTATATACTTCCTTGTTTAGAAATACACTATCAGAAATAGAAGAACCAATGTATATTTTCATTTTTGAATAGCAAACAATACTTATTGCAATACGTAGTCCTGGGAATTAATGTGGGCTTACTGTTGTTCCAGTTTTCAATGCATGAAGAAATAAGGCATAGAAAATTTCTTACATGGAATTGCTCTGAAAAACATTTCAGCATAGAGGTCAATTCACAAATGCTATCTTCCTCCCTGACCTAGAACTATACCTTCACATTTCCTTTAAACTTCTACTTTGCAACTAAGTTGTCTTGTTTTGTTATTTTTTCATCTTACCACAAGTTGCAGAAGAACTTTCTGAGAGTCCTGAAGATGAAGTGGTAGGAAACTTCTAATCTTGCATTTTGAAGATATTCAGACAAGGAAGAGCTATTTCACTTGAAAACTCAAATTCTGCTGCTGTTTATTTCACACATCTGGGCTACATCCAGGCTGAGACACTGAAAAAAAAAATAATACATCAACTAAAGCAGAAATCATATATGAGAGCTGTCTTTTTCCTGTCTTTTTTGTTAGCCATAAAAAAAGATAGCTGAACACTGCATTTAGATCTCAGGTATATACAGAATTAAGTACATAGGCTGCTCCAAAAGTAATACCTCCTATTTATTTCCATGGAAGCATCAACAGAGATGAAGAGCATAATAACAGTATTTGACACAGCAAATTCTCAGCTACAAAACAGTACTTTTCAACATAGCCACCATGATTAGCTAAGCATTTTTGCCAGTGATAAACAAGAGCTTGCATGCCATGGTCGTAAAAATCTGCACCAGTGGAAATGACCCACTGTGCTCACATTCATAAACATCCAAGCAAGCGTCAATGAATGTCAGTGGGTGCCATTTTTTCCACATGGAGGAATTCAATGACACACCTTTGCTTCACGCACGCTTCCATGTCAGACATCATTTTGTCAGACTGCCCCTCTGCTGCCATCTGTTACACGGCAACAAAATACAATGAAATGTTTGTGGGAAGGTTCAACCTCTACTGCTATAACTCTAACATCCACCTTTGACGTTGCGGACCAACAGGATAAAAGAGGAGGCATTACTTTCAGAGCAGCCCTCGTACACAAGTAAAAGTCAAAGAATAAAAGATTTACAGAAACATCCACTTTTAAAACCTGGGTCCTGTATCAGGGAGTAGGAGGCAGGAAAGCACAAGACATTCTTTAGTGAACACATTTTAACTGTGCAAGGGCGGCAATTCTCAATCAGCTGCTTGTACAAAGATTTTATTCTTTCTGTGTGCCTTTTATTGCAACACTGCTAGGTATTTCTCAATCCATTAGCTTCATGATTGTGCTGCACAGAATGACAGCTTTTGTCAGGGAACTGCCCTGCACCACCATGGAAAAAGCAACAGATCAAGGAGCTTGCACATATATTACAAACTGCTCTCTATACAGTGAAGCAAACTATAAAAGAAAAGAAGTTATCTGCATTGTAAAGCAGGATGGCAGTATTGTTTTGAACTGTACACCCCGTGCATTTCAGCGATGTGAAAAGGACAGACACCTGCTTTTTGACTTACAAGTCACGTAGTCTGCAAAATAACATAACATATATACATAAGTATGCGTATACACACACATATATATATATACACGCATGCATCTACACACACATAGGTGTAACATCACCAGTTCTGAAACATGCTGTGGATTATTTCTTACAGGAGTTGTTTTCCAGCATAGAGAGTGCCAGTGCCTCACTCTGTAATTGTGCAGCCTGTAAATTCAGATTGCAGATTTCCTAAGGACACAGCACAGTGTTCAGGAAGACATAGATGGAATCAACATCGCAAGTTTGAATCTAGTTCCAGGTAAGACTAATTGATGGCTGAAGTCTGGCTGTGCTTTTTAACAAGAGAAAGACCTCCACAAAGCTGTCATCTAGCTTGCGAGAGCGAGTCTGAGCTCAGCGTACTGGAGGAGAATCATTCTCAACTGCAGCATCTCGGTGATTCAAACCTTGCAGAGGCAGGAATGCATGCCGCCCCGCTCACACACGTGTTTCTTGACAACTGCAAGATTTGAAAATCCTAAGAATTCAATCTTCAGAAGTTATTACAGCGTGAGATTTACTTTATAGAATGCTTGTCCTGGACAGGTAGATGTGTAAATAAAAACCTATGTATATTTTATAAATAGAATGTATTTTTACATTTAAATTATATGCAATATGTAAAATATTAAATTTAACTCTATCTATGCAGACTACGAAAACATACAACTTTCTGTAGAAACTAGATGCTGCTTTATTTGCCAAGCAATTTATATCACGGCAGGGTGATTCATCTCAATGCCTACTTCTAAGTGTATATTTCAGAGTATTAACGTATATGCTTCTCTGCTCAACACCTTAACAGCTGTGTCAAGCAGCTACCATTTTAGAATTTGACAAACAAAACATGCTTCCTCATATAAAAGAAAAAACAACACCCTCATCATACAAGTACTTACTTTACAGAAATAAAAAAAAAAAAGAAGCAATAGACCTCAATCTTGTTAATGTGGCTTAATTGGATTATGACATCACAAATTTCATGACATTTGGTATTGTTCTTAAAGACCTACTTCCTGCAGTTGTGCAGTTACAAGACAACTAATGATTTTTAAGACTAAATATATTTTTATATATATACACACACACACACCCTCAACTCTTATGGTTAAATGCTTAAAATGTGCATCTCAGCCACTCAAAAACCACATAGAAAACTAAAAGAAACTCCACAGCATTTTAAAGTCTTACATCATTTAAACTATGTCCTGATTTTTGAATCCAAGTTAAGATTTCGCTAAATTATTTCCTGAAATCAGTAATGCCACACCATCAATCCAAGAACCTACTACGAAGGTCAAGACCAGGCCAGGCAACAGAGCCAGTTCCTGTCAGTGCTTCCAGTTGAAGGCCAGCAGAACTATCTACAGACTTTAGGCAAGCTTGGTGAGAGTAGCATCATGCATGCTCTTGCAGCGCCAACCTTACGCTGGACCTACATATGACAGCCCCAATAATCACAGCCCGGACTCCCATCACTCCTCAGCTTGCTGAGCCCTGCAGCAACAGAAACAGAAGGAGGAAGACCACTGTGATAACTGAGGGGCTGAAGCATCAGCCCTGTGAAAAGAGGCTGAGGAGACTAAGCTTGGTGACAGCAGCTTCTCCAGCCCTGAGGGAGGTTATCGAGAAATCAGAGCCAGGCTGCTAACAGTGGTGTATGATGGGAAGACAAGAGACAACAGTAAGCTGAAATATGACAGGTTCAGGCTGGAAACAAGAAAAAACTTTTGTACTGTGAAATTGGTCAAGCAATGGAATCTGGAGAGGCTTTGCCAGCTTCCACGCTCGGAGGCCTTAAAGGCCCAACTGGATGAAACCCTAACCTACCTAGACACACCTCACAGGAGACCCTGTTCGGGGCAGGAGGACCAACCAAGTAAGAGGCCTCCTGATCTATGGCCCAACTGGATGAAACCCTAACCTACCTAGACACACCTCACAGGAGACCCTGTTCGGGGCAGGAGGACCAACCAAGTAAGAGGCCTCCTGATCTATGCAGCTCGAAGGATCCTATTATCACATTTTGTGTTGTCAATCACCACTGCCTTCCTGTATCTTTTCTGGAGTTAATCTCTATTGACAACCCACTCCATAGAGCCCCAGCTCTGACACCCAAGAGTGTCTCATCTGACACCAGTACTTTTTTCTTTTGAGAGAGAACTATTCTTTCAAGCACTTGAATTCCAAAGTACATTTGATTCATCTTTCAAGTATTTTTGAAGTATTTTTGATTCATTGTTGCTATCTAGTAAGTAAATCTACTACACTAGCAACGTGCAAAACTGAGAAGGAGCAACATAAAAGTAAAATATTTTTCCTCATCACAATCCAATTTAGTTGAAGCCATTTTTTCCTTCTCTCTTCAAGAACCTCATACGGCCCCGACATATCCTTTCTTGTGGGGAGTCAAATCAGCTGCTGAAGCTACTGGTATAAATTTATTTCCTTTTTTTTTCTTTTTTTTTTTTTTTTCTTTTTCTTGTATACATTATACATTATCAGCTCCCAAAGCATTCTGTTGTGCGGGCAGGCAGCTTTCACACACAACAGAAAATCAGAATACATGAACAGCAAGACCACTGAAACAGATTTCCACAAAAGTACCTATTTTTATAACTACTGCAACATGGAGACTAAAAATGCAATATATGAAGGAGACTGTTGACGTACCTAGAATGTCTACTGTCTGATATTTGAAAATGCTGCTGATTAGCTCTTACATAAAGTCCTGGGTACATTTTGGTACAGAGTTTATTACTGAACTCTAAACATACTGCAGAGTGAAACTCATTAAAAAAACCCAAACACTTCTAGTAAGAAATACAGTCATAGCAGGCCACCCCAAGGTACCTGTAAACCCAGTTAGAACATACCTATTGTACTTTTATTAGAAGACCACCTTCCTAATGCAAGTGGTTTTCATCGATTCCTGGAGTGCTTTAGCTTTGTTTCTTTTTCTTTGTCTAGCAATGCCTTAGATCCATTCTCTTAATGTATATAATATTCCCTAAGGAAAAAAAAACAGGTTTCTACTTCTGGCACCAAGATACTATTGAGCTCTGCAAGCTATTAAGAAGTCCCAAACGATGGCAAAAAAGTCTCCGGAGGCTTACTTAGAACAAGTATGAAAGACACAAGCCTAAGCGTGCCAGAATGTGTGCCTCTTACACATATGGAAGCCTGCCTCAGAAGAGAAAAAAATCTTCATTATGTAGGAGGTCCAAAACATCTGTGGTGAGCTCCAAAAACTAGATTCAGAAGAGCTGGAGACAGGCAGTGCTCCCAGCTGCACTCTCCGCCAGCAAGAGTCCAATGCCTGTCTGGGAGCAGGTGGAGTGGGATGATCTGCCATTGTAAAGGATGGAAAAAATATCAGGGGGAAAGGGGTACATGGAGCAGAACAACAGGAACAGAGAAAACATGACTGAGGCACAAACATCAGCCCTTAGAAGTTTTCCAGAAGAGTTCTCTCCCTGCCAGTATGGCAGAAGAAGCATACTGAGGTAAGAAGGGATAATATTACACTGGCTGTAACATGGACCACAGAGCCCTCAATAACAGAAATCAGGATGACAATAGCAGTAGACCGGTTGAAATGAAGAATCTGAGGTGGCTTTCTTATTTACGCTTTCTTTTAAAGAACTAAATACATCTTTCCAGGTTAATCTTACAAGTTTTCTTAATGCTTTTGGCAGTTTTTTTTTGTTTTTTTTTAAACTATAGTCACAACATGTACTCACATTAACTATTTGCTTCTATGCATGCCATACAGCTCGATAACGTTTCACTTCCAAAAAGGGAAAAGTATAACCTTTTTAACTTGAGTTACACTTAACCCTCCCACCAAGGAGAAACTGCTTCTAACTTCTAAGGGCACACTGTGCATGTATCTTCTTGCTGTTCAGTGAACAGGGAAGAGAGAGTTACATTAAATATAAAGGATATTGACTAGGCAAATATGAATAAATCTTTCTAAGTAACTGCAGCCAATTCTGATCGAAAGCAAAAGCTGTTTACTTCCCTACGTACATCAAAATTATCACAAGTGTTTGTCCCGCTATGTAAAAATACACTGACTTTTTAAACACTGCAAATTAAGCAATGGTTTCAGTGATATCCCTTGCTAAAACATCGCTCATCTCTCCAGGGCTAGGGTTCCACCTGGAATTTGAGGCTATGCATGGAGTGATCTTTTAAACCCCTACACATCTTAGAAAGGGCACTGACATTCACACTATGGCGGATCTTGCTGTCACACATCTATGTCACTTTCCCAGCGGTTGCTCCTCCTAGCTGCTGGAGATTACGACTCTCTGCTTGCTGATTGAGCCTGGAGACCTAAGCATATTCCCACAGCTTAGCATAAAGCCATGAATTTTACACGATTTGAGCAGAACCTGGGGTTTTGCAATGAGGCAGCTAAGGTGTGGGCACACACTCCCAGCTGCAAATTCTGCTGAGGAAGCACTAATCTCCAGCAAAGGGTGGAGCGGAGACTTTGGGACAGAAACAACTTAAACCACTTCAAGGTCTGCCACGGCTTGTCTGTCAGCACCATGGCTTTGCTCCTGTAAAGAAGCCTATCGACATCAAAGGGACCGTGCATGCTGGTGCAATTACTGACATCCACGTATGCAGAGAAGGCCAACTAAAATATGTAATTTTTAAATGCATGCTAATGACATCATATTCGCTTAACTGAAATACTACGCATACTTGCTAGGAAAAATATTGCAAAGTTATTGCTCATTTACTTAAAATAAGGTCAATTTTGTCAACATTCACAGAAAACTTCCAAACAGTACTCTTGCTAATCTATGCTAATCTGTATAAACCAGCAAAACCTTGCTATAAAAGTGCCTTTATGTATCTCGGAATACGCTTATGCCCAAACAGGGAATTTTAAGTTGTTTCCCAGACTGTTCCTGTATCCAATGCAACCTGTTTATTTTGACCTCAGTTCTTAGAAACTGTTGATGCCACGGTAGAAATATGCTGTGTGTTCCAACAGGCAACAAACAGTCCTAATGACAGAATACTCCATCTGTGCTGCCAGAGCGTGCAGCCTCACTCTATAGCTCGTATATGCTTCAAGCAGGAAGGCTCAAAGCACAGAGAGAGCAGGGATGCAAACGGCACTGCAGCTCACATTGCAGTGTGCATTCTGACTTTACCAAACCAGTCAAAATAGGCCCTTGTACAGAGTCTACTATCTACTGAATTATCTACTTTACATCAGTATACTCCAAATGCACCAGCAGCACTTTTGTGCTACCCTCCCTGTTCTGATTTTATTAAGTACATGCTTCTTAGGGTTTTTTGTTTTGTTTTGTTTTTTAATGTTTCAAAACTACAAAGCCAAGAAAGCTGATTTAAAACTGTCTGGTGTTATCAAAAGGTAAGTGTTAAAGTGTGCAGAACATATGGCTCTATTTATGGCAGGCTAGCACTCCAAATGCAAGGGAATTTTCCAACTACCTCATATTTTGCAAAAGGTATATTACAGAAAAATGCATGTGGGGATCCTTTAATTATTCTTACAACTTCACTTAGAAGAAGATTCTCTTCTTATACGATGCAGCTGTGGAGCAACATCCACTGGTACTGGTAGCATGAAAGGGCAATCCTTTTCTTTTGCCAAGGTCTGGTACCAATTACCATGGATTTAGAGGCACTATATAAAAGACAGTGCTGATTTGTTTCTAAATTTGTATCTTGATTAAACTGTCAGACTACAGCAAAAAAAAGCAGAGTGTACCTGATGTTAAAATGCTACTACAGTATATTATCCAAGAAGCAGTACACAGTACAATTTCGAGACACTTACAAATGGATCTATACTACATTGTATGGTTAAATTTTAAATTTTTGTCACGCCAAATCAAATGGAAGAGAAACAGCATTTTATATTTGAACTGTAAATTCAGCATATTCCAAACAGATTTTTAAAAAAATGAGCAATTTAAGCTAATAACAACTATGTTATTATTTTCAAAATGATTTTAAATATATTTTGGTACCAAAAAAAAAAAAAAAGGAAGAACCAATTTCTCAGGAACACAGATGTAAACCTCCATGAGTTGGAATAGCATTTCTCAGCATTTATCTCAGTAAATAAAGAATTTGGTCTCACCCTGTTAAAGCTAAGTTATTTTCCCCACAGTGGCTTCAAAGATACTGAATATATTTTAACTATCTAGAATTTCANNNTCTAGGATTAGTGCTGTAAACATGCATAGTGATTGTGGTCTAATGAAAGAAAATGTCAACATAAACACGATGAAGCAAAAGCAAGATCAGCCATGCAGAACTTCCAAAAAGTAGTTTAGGAATTAAACTACTGTTATTAAAACGAATGTGATTAAAGTTTTAATAGTACACTAAACCACTCAGTACAATGCATATTTTACCCAAGAAATAATGATTCGTTTTCAGCTGTGATTGGAAGCCCTCAGTTTTCCAAAAGTCCCCGTTTTCCTCCATTGCTCTTCTACGTCCTAACACAGATTTTTGACTTAACTGTACACAGCAGCTGCATAAGAAAATAGTTGTTCTACAGCAATTATTCAGCATGCATCCTTCCAGAGAGGGAATATACGATAAAGTACTACATCATGAAGATCAGGCATATTTTTGGATCCTCAAAGTAGAGTAATTGATCCTCCCCTCTCCCCACATTCAAATGTGGAACTTTGTTGCAATGGGTTCTTTCCCACACAAATCAAGCCTTAGCTCTTTTGAATTGAAACAATATGGGATGATTATTGTGGGAAATTTTTTACTGTTACTGTAATTTAAAACTTTCTGTACCCAATTTTGCATTTTCTATAAATCAAAAACCCATTTCACTTAGGGCTACAATTAAACAGAGGAAATCAAAGACTAACTTCTAAGCAAGTCTTGCTATTAATCATAGGATGAACTAGTAGTACAACTACTTTTACTGCAGTTTCTTTCTGCCTGAGAACTACATTTTAATCTAAAGCTTGAACTCCTTAGACTGTGCCACAGATGAGAAAAATTAAATAAAGGTATAGTTAATGGTACAGCACTGCATGCTATTTAAGATGTAAGACAAAAAACAAAGCACACTGACTTCTGTAGAAAATCCTCCCTCCCTCCC
>JAOWBP010000001.1:58897234-58908418 GCA_028571105.1 Tragopan temminckii | reverse complement strand
CACCTTCTGACACATCAGAAGCCTGGTAAAAACTACAGCTCCAGCAATGTTTGTCCTAATGCAGTGCTACTGGAGAGGCAGCTACCTAGGGTCTGATGCTGCAATTTACAGGGGTTATTGGGCTTCTCCCTTCACCACAAGACACAGTCACATCTTTTACTTTGTCTCTGAATAATTCTTTTTCTTCACCTTTTAAAAGAATAATTTACAAGAGTAATTGATTTCAACATCAATATTTAAATTTAAAATACATGCAAACACAAAATACTGTTGAAAAATGAAACTATGTGGGATACACGAAGTCAAAATGAAGTCAATGATATGAAGTCAAAATAATTCTTCCTTATTTTCTAAAAAGAAAAAAATCCAACCTAGTTGGTAGACAAAATAAAATACCAACTCCTAAATCACTGAAATACACATTTTATCAAGGCTTGCTGAATTTTTTTTCCTCTTTCTCTTTCAAAAAAGTTTCCAGTGTCTTCATGGTTTCTGCACCTTCAATGCCCAGATATGTGGGGGGATGATTTTAATACTGTAACGTACACCACAAGAAATTTGTCTAAGCCACTGCATTATCTGCAGCTGTATGCTGACAGTAAGAATAGGAAATAATAGCAACTGAACAAAAAATATACACTCGAAATAAAAATTGACTTCTAGTCAAACACATTTTTGTACAGCGCACGTCCTCTGCTAAAGACAAACCTTGTCCTGGTTGTGAGGTAAGACTAAAATATCTCCTGTAAAAATTCCCATGTTTTTACATTTAGAAAGACTTCTTACAAACACAAAGCAAAAACTAAGAAAACAACAAAATCTTTCCTGACGCTGAATTGCTATTTGAATGTTGTGCTTCAGTAAAACACCAATAGGAAAATCGTCACCTCCAAGAACAAGTACCAAAATAACCAAATGACTTAGCATAGAGCACTGACTGAAACACTGTTTTACTGTTTACTTTCTTCCCAGCTAAGATTTCTAACATATTTGCAGATCCCTTTATCTCTGACAATGAGCTCCAGAAGCAATCCACATCCCTGTTTCTCAAAAAGTGCATTCAAAACATGTCAGATAGTCCGTGATATGGTGAGTTCTCCAGTCTTTGCTTCAGCACGGTGAAACTTGCTCACCATTTTGAGCATGCTGTACACCTAACTGAAGGGAAGGAAAACTTCCAATTGTGACTTCTTCCTGAGCGCCAGGCAAAGGCAGGCACGGGCTGCAAAGGTGATGCACAAGCTAGAACAGTTACAGCAGCCGTAATATTCTTGCCTTCCAATACTTTTGGAAAGACTAGATCTATAAATTGACGTAAAGAGTGAAGAAAGAAAGAGTAATAAAACCCACAAAAACAGACAGCCTGGAAATTTCACGCAAACATTATGAATGAAGTGGAGCACTTGCTGAGGATTACTACAGGGCACTTCAGAAAACCCTGGCTGTAGGCCTCCTGTATTTTCACTTCTGGTTCAAAGCATTATTTTTCACACAATTCTCACTAGCTGCAGATAAGAGAAGAGGATAAGCAGTGGTAGGAGACGGCGAGGACAAAGAAGCCACACAGTCTGGAAAACAGGGTGATAATTCCTTTATGAACTCTACTAGACTACCAGTGGATGCAGAAGCAAGTCCTATGCATGCACACTGCAGAATTTGATTGTCACACGCACACAAATTAGAAATGTAGGAGGAAAAAAAGCATTCTTACAGTCCTAACGAAACTAGAGTTGGCCTTCTGCAGTGATGGAAGCAGCAGCACTCAGGCGGTCTTGAAGCTGCCCATGTGGTAGAACCAGCGTGGCTCCCCTCTTGTGGTCTCGTTGCTAGCTTCCCAACGTCACACACTGCCTGCACACCCAGGGCATGCTTTGTGTAGTTGCACCTTGATGATAGTGAAATCTGCAGGCAGGGCAGCTGAGAAAGCCTGCTCACACTTGAGCTGACTGTACCCTGCTACGTAATGCCAATACTGCAGAAACTAGGTATGCTTGAATAAAACCTAAATTCAACTATATTCAGGCAACAGGATAAAGACAGCAGTATTCTTAGAGAAAAACAGCAAATAAAAAATCTAACTATTTGAGTGCCATTATTTTTTCAAAAGTTCCCTCTCAGTTTGCTATTCTACAGGGAGCACACAAAGCATTATGATCTGTAATTTTTTGTTTCCACGGTCCTTGATCGATTTTCTGTAAAGTTACTGGTTTCCTGCTTTTTTTTTTTTTTTTTTTTTTTCTCAAGGTCAATGACCTAATTAATTTTCCCATACTATTTTAAGACATACTAGACTTTAATTACTCATACAGCAGAATCCTAAGCTGTAAGGATAATAGCCAGGCAATTTCACCGCACCTTGCTGTGAGCCACCCTGATCAGACAGGGACTTGGATGTAGGCTATTTCTATACAGATGCTGCCTCTGTTGCAACCTCTCCTATTAATTCTGAACAGATAAAACAGAGTGACTAAGGTGAAAGCTGGAGGCAAATGAAAGAAACACCACAGCAAGTAAGCAACGGCAGCACGTAACCTTCCACTCTCGTACTGAACTGTGGGAGGCAGCGGAGCCTCCTCCTACAGCTCCAAGCGAAAGCCTCCACTCAAAGGAAGTGGAGGACTGGAACAGCAGCTGCAGCACAGACCAAGACACAAGATGCAGCCTTGTGCAAAGCAGTATTTAACCCCTCAGATTCCATAAGCACTGCCTTTCGAAACAGTATACAACTCTTCCCTCCTCTGCCTGTTTATTCAGATCTCAGCTGTTTCTCTCAAAAGAAATCTCACGCCCAACATCCAAGTTACCTCCAGCCTTCAAGCAGAAGGTGCTTTGCCAGAGGAGGAGGAAACATGAGGCAGCTGCCAGTGCTGCACCCAAGGCTGAATGTAAAAGTATCTCTCAGCTTACCATTCTTCCACACAAGGGCAATGCAACTCACACATACCTTACAGAGGCCTAGTTTCTGGACAATAGCATATCTAAGATGCGCATTTTACAAATCAAATGATATTATATTAAAAGTGTAGAAGAGAAACTAGATGAACTTTTTGGTCTGCAGCTTCTATTGATCACAAAGAGTTAATCCCATTGAAATTAGTGATACAAAATTACTCTTTCTGCCCTCTTTCTTCCAGAGGCTACTCCAGAAGTACTTCAGGGTACAGAAAGGACAGAAAATTTGGATGCTAACTGAAGCATTCTGAGCAGGACTTCAGCTCCACATTGGCCTTGAACCAGTTATCTGCAGAGAGGTGAAATTCACCATGCAAAGAATGGCTTTCCTTTTTAAAATTGCCATTAGAAAGTAACACCAACCAGGCAGTGATAAGAAGAGTAGCCACGGATCGCCTGGGGAAGCTTCATTACAAACATTTCTCAAAAATACTTGTACAGAGCTTTAACAAAGCTTGCAAGTGCACTGACAAAGTAATTTTTCACCTCCTTCTCTTAACGCTAATAGAATTGTGAGACTTTTTGTTTGTCTATTCGTTATTCCTGTACCTTTAATTAATGTGTACTTTGGGTTAGATGGTGTTTCATGAGGAACACACGGCTGACACATGAAGCTAGGAAATTCAAGGACGTGATGCTCACTGCCTCAGACTCTTCTCCCTGTGAATTTTGGAGCAGCATCACACATGTGAGTGCCCTTTAACATATTCGGCTCAGCAGGGAACAAAAGTTAAAAGGCTTACAGCAATTATTTTGACAATAATGGAATTGTGCTTCTGTGTACAACCCAGAACTTCGCTTAGGTGTAAGGCAGCCATACCCAATCAACTGTAAAATATGTATACATTTTGGGAAGATAATTATGTTCCCATTAAGTTCCCTCTAATTTGTTAAAATCAGTTGCCAGAGGTGGACTCTTCGTGATGTTAAAGCTGTTTTTCTTTTTAAATCCCTTGTGAGATAAAGTAGATCAACTTCTGTGCTCACTTGACTTCTGTACTGGCCTGTTTTTCATACAACCACCTTTAAAGTCTGCTTTTCTCTCCAACATCAGCCCTTTACCTGGACTGAGAAAAAAAAACTCTAGACCACCTTGTTCCTACTGGCTGTATCTGCAGCCAAGTGCTATTCTTTATCTGCTTGCCTTCAGCCGCACCACGTTTTGACTCCTGGAAGTATTTTGGAGAAAAATACAAACTCACGAAAGATATCATTTTTATCCCTTCAAGTGTGACCCCAAGAGCATTCTGTATCATACAGAAGGAACTGCCACTCTAAACAGGTAGTCACTAATGTCTTAAATATGTACATCTGAATATCATAAATTCAACTTCAGTTTTAGCTACACCAAGTAGGATTGTGTCCATACAAAAACACGAGTCTCACAGGTGAAACAGACATATACTGTAGAGCAGGTTAAATTTTAAATGAAATAATTTTACAGAGATATTCAGAAGGCACCAAGGAGACAGTAGAAATAATTGTTTTAGTATCATTTAAAATGTAAATGTTATGTAATATGTAATTTAAATGTAAATCTGCACCTTAAACCTTCAATCCATCAACGTAAATCTCCAGTTAAGAAACAAAATTTCCATGTGATCATGTTAATTCCTCCTTCTATAATAATTAGAGAATGAGAAATGTATAACCTTCCATTAAAAAACTGGTAACTATCTTCATAACAGACTGAGTTGGAAAATTATTTAAAAACTGGTTACTAATAAAAGTAGATATAAAAATGTAAATGGTTTATTCTTACATCCAAGCAACAGAGAAACCATGCATTTCATACTGCATTAAAAACAAAAACAAAACCCATGATGACCCTCTAACAGCAGAATTTTTATGTGCATATCACTAGGGCCCCTCTCTTATGGAATTTCCATCCATGTTGGGATAACACAATCAGTACCTTCCTAGGCATCTTGAAATTCATAAATGCATGCTGGAGTAGGGAGAATACCAATGCTGTGTCCCTTAAAATAGGAAAGTAAGATTTTGACACTCCTCAGTTTAAACTAGACAAAGAAAGAAGGCGAAAAAGCTAACTGCGTTGAGTCTGTAAGGTCACACAGAACTGAGCGTTCTTTAAAAGTCATTCAAGTTCAAACTTTCTACATCAGGTTTTTAAATTAGCGTTACTTCGGTTTAAGAGTACAATCCAAAACACTCTGATATCTGTGGGAGACTTTCCACTGACTCAGTACTGGACAGACTATTGAGTTTCCTATAGACAAATAAGACAATAAATCTCATGTGCCAAAATTAATAAAAATAATCATGAGGACTCCCTTTAAAAAAAAAAAAGAAAAAAACTAGAAAAATAAATATAAAAAGGAAAAAGGAAAAATAAAGTATCTCATCAAAGAGCAAAATCTTTTCAAAATAATGCTTTTTGGATATACAGATGTACAAGCAAATACACTGGAGTTGTTTGAGGATGAGAAGCAAAACAAATACAGTGAACAAAATGTCTTTGATGCAGTCACACAGCTTTCCTACCCTTTTGCATACTGAATTGCAACAAAAAGCAAGACTAATACTGAAAAGGCTTCTAGTGCATTTAAAAGCCTATGTCAAAGCTCTGTGCTTTTCCTGAACTGAATCAAGTAACTGTCTATCTAAAATACTAGAAATATTTGTAATTCTACATTTATTGCATCTTGGGGATAAAGCTACGGAAGCACTCATATTTTCATCATCCAGGCAGAACAAAGTCCCTTCTATCACCCAGCCTACTGCAACTCTGTAATACTCGTGACTGTGAGCAGCCTATCAGAAAAATATAATGCAACTTGTACCAAAAATCAGCATTAAGTGGATCACCTCTACAAAAATCCCCAACCGACATCCGTCTCTGATGAATTAACTTAGATGCGAAGCATTCTGGCCTGCCATGACTGTAAATCACAAAATCACTACCATGCCTTTTTCTAAACTACTCAAGTGTCACTGCCTCCCCCCCCCCCCTCCCCGAGCATTAAAATAGACAGACTCAATGGTGCTGCTTCTTGTTTTCTATCTCACTATATCAATTGGGTCCAGTGTCTTTTTTTTTATTTTGGAAATTATCTAAGACAAGGAAAAATAAAGACAATAAAGAAAACAAGGCCCTTTTCAAATAATTCATTTTATTTTTTTTTTCCAGTTTGGCATTCTAAAAATATTTGTCTGCAGTTACAAAAGCACGTGATCTCTTTTGTTATTAAAATTGAAGGTGCATTCTTCTTCTGGAAATGCCCATTTACATTGACAAAAGAATTTCAAGAGCCAAATGAATGCTACTGTAAACATATCTGTATGCAGGTATCTGAATAAATGGGCAACATGCAGAGCATACATCAGATTTAAAAGGTTATAAAATATCAGTCAGCAATTCAGACATAATTAATCAGGGGCTATAGAATATTATGACCCAATTAATATTTAATAAAGTCATACTGCTTATTCTAATAATTTTATTTTTCCTTAGCTCATCTTCCTTTCCCTTTGCAAAATTTTCTATCAGCATCCAAAGCAATTTACTCTCAATTTAATCTATTTGTGTTTTAACAAGTTTGAGAAGAGCCAGTCACTATGAAACTCCAGAGAGACTGGACAGGAGCTAAGTGTTTTCCTCAGCAGGTAACAGCAGGACACGACAGCTGAAGTAAATATAAACTTGTACACATACATATGTATGCTACCTGAAATCTACGGACTCCTTCAAAAAAAACACCACCACCAAAAAAAAAATTAAAAAAAAACCTGCCCTAATTTAAATAAAGAATGCAGAAGGTAATGCATCAACTATGTACCTAGTAGGCAAGCAACACTCACTTTTTTATTCATACAAAACTCATTTGTTGTTCTCAGTGAGAAGAAGCTCTTTGGAGGCTCACTGCTCCCCTGCTCTCTCTCCTTTTTATAAAAAAGATTAAAAAAAAAAATCACGATCAGTACTTCTATTTGCATTTTGGAGTACTGCTGCTGGACATTAGTTACAAGAGTTTTGAAAAAGTTTTGTGGAAGATCCAGAAAACCGCTGCAATAGTCAAGTCTTTATTGCAAACTATTACATATATAGGTTAAATTCAAATCCCATTTGAAGTAAATGAAAAAAATCCACTGCTCAGATGGTCAAAGGCTTCTGGATCAGACCTTTTGTTTCTAGAGGTATGGCACAGCACATTTCAAATGCATGCAGGAAAGAAGAGCATGCAACCACTGAACAACTAGTAACACTAATTTTCTGTTAAAACAAGGCTGTTTTTACAAAGGGCAACTCAAAACGAAGAGAGCTTACATTTGATGGTATATATTTTTAAAAGGCTGCAAAGTGGCTGATTCATGGCATTTTGTTCTGCATATATGCCTACAAAACATGCATAATAAACAGAATTATGTCTGATTTTGAAGACCCCAGCACAGACTTTCATGAAAACATGACAATACTAGGATCACTAGGAGATTTAAAAACATTGCATGTAAGTGCAGGGATAGCTGTGGAAAAATTTTTGCAGCGTTCTTAGGAAAAAAAATCACAAAGTGGTTTGCTTGCTAGCATTCAGTCAAAGGCGAGATTTAGTAGTGACTTCCATGAAATGTACAGACATAACACATAAATGAATATCTGGATAGAAAGGGATGGATCTAGAAATCCATCAAACTTAACCACATTCTCACTGTTGCAGCCCGGGCACAGAGTTAAATGCACAACAAGTGCAGATTTACACAGTCAGTACAGTTTACAGCAGTATAAACTAAGGACTTGCAGAAGTGCACATGCGCTTGAGAAAATCTGCCCCGCCATTTTATATCTACTGGGATCACTCTCCTCGTGAACGCCTATTGTGCTGGCTACAGCCATTTCAACTTTTTGTCTTCTGGTTGCAATCATAAGGTCTAGCTAGCTGAATGCATGCTGAATACACGAATATGTATCCTTGCGAAAACCAAATGCACTGCGCGACAACACATGCGACATGAACACACACATGGCTGTGAAGAAACATGCTTTACAGCATGTCTTAAGAAACAAAGACATGCAATCATCATATTCCTAAATTTACTGTATTTTCAATCCGGTAGAGACCATATAAATCAAAAATAAATCTGCATCACAGAATTGCTTTGTTATAGATGCAAGTCCCCCCACCACCACCACCATCGCGGGGGGAGAAGGAGGGAGTGCTGATTACCTGCACCTGTTTCAAGCTGAGAGCAACTGATGCAGTTAGCAGGCAAAATGCCTAATTAGTGCGCATTTCCATGTTCTGGAAGGAAGGCATCGCGACGACAGGCCTGCCTGCACTGCAGCACCATGTGAGGAGGCCACAAGCTGGAGGCAGGTGAAGGCCCCGATCTGCCAGGAGCACACCTCGTGTGGAGCTGGGCCTGGCCACAGGGAATCCACCTGCCTGCAAGCGACTGCCAGAATGCTTCAGGGATGTGAATTATACACCCAAGCCCCAAAAAAACTCCAGGAGAAACATGGATGCAACAAGGCCTTCCTTCCATTCCTCCTTTGTATTTCTCCTTCATAGTTACAAAGCGACTGTGAATACTTGGCAGATATGGGGAAAAGACGGTACTGTACCAATGCACCCATACAAAGCAGAAGCCAGCCTGACGTTACCGCCTGGCTTCGATGAAAGCAACAACTCAGGGCTGCACCTACATCTGAAAGCATGAACTCCTGTTCCATTCTCTTCCCCTTTCTTCACTCCACCTCCTTCTTTTCCGCTCCCATTTGTCCACAATAAAACCTCCCTTAGCCTGATCCAAACCTTGCAGTCTTCACCCGGGCAAAATTCCAATTTATTTCAAAAAGTTTAGCCTGGATAAGAATGCCACACATCCAATTTAGCATTTCCACACATCACAATCCATCTACGTGGAAGACACTGTGGGCTGTGCTCACTCCATGCACGCTGCCCTCTCCCCCCCGAGTTAGCAGAGCTCTGTGCAGCCCTGCGTCGTGCTCACAGGCCTAGCAGACATCTCTCCTGCACTCCCTGCCCTAGCACCACCTGGTGAAAGCCATGGTTTCGCTCAGGAGAGCCGGGAGCCTAAGAACATGACCTTATTTACCAGAAACACCTTACATCCCTTTCTGGAAGATTAAAATCCACTCGGAGTAAGGAATGGAGGAGAAATACAGTCTGGAGCAAAACCAGTTTCCTCTTCTAACAGAGCACCTTCGATTATTTTCACTATGTTCCACTAAATTATTATCCGAAAATATGCTAAAAATTCATCCTAGTCAATTATTAAAAAAAAATATTTTCATGAAGAAAAGTATTGCCTATGCTTTCAATTTTTCATTCCATACACCAAGTATTTTTGAGGAAACTATTTGGCAGTTCGACACAGAATGCTTTCAAATGTAAATGCTTTAGCTCACGTGCATGATTCCTGAAGGCATTCATTTGAGGTGCGGAACATTTCTATCAGCAATTATATTTCAGGTTCTAGACGAAAATAATTTTGAATTTAAAACCCAATCTAATCAACAGATTTTAATCCTTCTCCAATTAGCATGCATGTGATCTTTATGCACTGCTACGTCCACATTCAGCGCAGTTGAAATCCTCACAGTGAAACAAACCAGCAGTAAGTCAGTTCTGCCCCTTTCACTTCCACAGCGATCATTTCTAGCAAGCCACCACAGAATAATGAACTCACAAACCAGAAGAAATTTTATATTCCTTTAAGTGCTACTATTCGGCAACAAGACTGCCCCAGCAAGTGGTACAACCTAAGAGAAAAATCCTCTTCAGATAAACAGCATCACTGGGGACAATATAATAGAGTGCTCTGAAATTCCACAGAGAAGATTGTTTAGGAGTTTGCAATTTTATAACAACTACTACAAGATCAAAATATTAATTAATATTTTATCTGCAGTGCCCTGGGCAGCTACTACAAGCCTCTGAAAAGTACTCGGAAGAAATTAATTGTAGCTGAGCTATCACTGAGCCATACGTTCCTAAATTCCTTTCTTAATCTGCACACTTCACCAAAACATTCTCTGCTTACTTTGAGTTTGATCGGCCAATAAATACTACTTTACTGCTTAAAGTTACGAGTTATTTTTTCAGTTTACGTTACCATAAAACAGCTCAAATGCAATGTCAATACGAAGATGGTTTTGATACAATGCTGACAATGGCCTGAATTTAAAGCTAGTACTGTGCAAGCCACTGGGTATTTTCTAGTTATTTTGCAGAAGAAAAAAAAAAAAAGAAAGAATTTGGATTTGTTCTCTTGTATCCATGAATTTAAGTAAATAAATGAAATTAAATGAAAATATTCAAATATTTTACATGAGCATCCAGGTTTCTTCAGTGTAGAAGAAAGCATTTTGTTCTACAAATACATATGGAAGGACTAGGTATTACGAAGTGGCTCTTTAAAATACATTAATTTCCAGATACTTTCGCTTGCATGCGCACTTGGCTATATAAAGCATAGAAAGTGTTATAGGTTAGGCAATTTCAGAGTAATTATAAATCTGTAACCCTCTGCCAAACCATGCCTAACTCAGAACATCTATAACTGCATGCTACTTAGATTTAGCTATAAATGGCATCAGTCTAATATTTAAGTAATATACCTAAGCAAATTTCTTCATCGACACCCAAAGAGCAAGTGAAAGAGCAGGACCGAGCGCGAGCACGTACCTGCACACATACGTAGAAGATAGAATAGAAAATACACTTACGGCACTTAGGGACCTTTGCAGGCTATCAAAAAAATCATTGTAAGAAGAGATGATACAAACAGCAATTACAAAGCAATCCTGCACAACCCCAGCTACTAGAAAAATTAAATACGAACCCTGGAAATACTTATGTCCAAATTCACGTCGCTAAGAGAATCGGGACGCATAACTAATGAGATACAATTACTGAAGATTATCTCACAGTTACCTCAAAAATATGAGGTCAGGACGGGTATGGTGGTGCCCAGGCGCACAAATGGCACACAACCCCACGGACTCGCTCCCAGGCGCATCGTGACTGCTCTGCACACCGATGTCCAATAACGCCTGGGACACGCCGAAATATTAAATAGATATAAAAACTTGCACCGCCCAACTTTGTCGGTTTCTTTTCTTGAGCTTCTTTCTGTTTAAGAAATAAGGGAGGGGATTGCCATTGAAGCCAGCAGCTATTCTGCAATCAATGAAGGCAAGACTGGCACAAGTCCTGGAAGATTTGCATTCAGAAATAAAAGCTGTGATCG
>JAOWBP010000001.1:58875726-58889997 GCA_028571105.1 Tragopan temminckii | reverse complement strand
TCTGTTCCTCACGCTGAGCTCAGACAATGCAGCTCCACGCTGCAGATTACCGTCTCTTATGATTTTGGGTGCCCACATCATACCGGGCCCCCCAGCTCCTCAGCTCCGCTGCCCCCAGCTGCCTGCAGCCCTATAGGTGTGGGTGCCTCCCAGCCCAGTCCCGATCCTCTTGCTGCTGCCCAGGGGCTCACAGCCCCAGCATCGCCTCACAACAGCAGGCAGCCAGCCCAGGTCACAAATGGCCACCACGCTGGTAATTCCAGCAGAAAAAAAACAACCAGCTTTTTCCTCAGAGGAAAAAGAGATGGCACTTATCCCAGGAGATGCCGTATTTCACATGCAATGCTTAACCTTAGAAACATTAAAAGGACTTACCATCCGCTATTCCTGTGCCTTCAGCAGTGACTGACAACTCCAGTTCTCAAAGTTCAAGTGCTCTGCTCCAGCACTACTTTTCTTCTGATTTCACTAGGAACGCTGGGTTACAACAAGCTATTGGATTTTAAAACACACCCCTGTTTATTTAAATGGGCAGGTCTGCTTAAAATTGCATGCCCTGAAGAAATAGCTGCTAGGGGAGAAAGGGGGGGAGTGAGAGAATTAAAATACAAATATATAGAAAATAGAGAGCAAATATCACCTTGTAAAAAAATTACAAAAATGTTGATTTTTAGAGACTATTAAGCTGCAAAAAATAAGCGGATAGACATACTGAAATCTGCAATGAAAATCTGAAATTTCTTAGGTCCACAAAACAAGGCATTAAAATACTTTCAAATTGCAAATTACTCACAGGCTTTTCAGCTAGGCAAGAGTTGCCGAGTGACCAAGTTTTGTATTAAGAGGCTCTGTTTTTTATCTGTTTTACAACGGAGTGCTACAAAGTAAATTGTAGTGGGAACAAAAAGGAGAACATACCACAGAGGTTTTTTTTTTTTTTTTTTTTTTTTTTTGCAGTGAAATGTTAGTAAGGTGACAAATTCACACACAATGGAAGAAAATAAAAAGGGTTGTCCATTGTGATGACACATTCATAGCACAGTTGCAATTATTTAGTATACATGAAGATATTTAACCCAAATTGGCTGCAGATAGTGAATTCATAGGTACTTTATCCATCTATGAGCTGAATATTAGTATCCTATCTATTTTATATAGCAAACTTCAGTTTTACAGTTCAATTAAATATTTCTCTTTAACCTTTTAAAAATAAAATATATAATGAATCACGTGCATCTTAGATTCATCTGTCTAGCTTGGCTATCTGAAGTCTCAGAGTGTAACAGTGTGTTGGCATTTAAATCCCATTTCTTAAAAAAAAAAAGCAACAAAACCCTCTTAACATGAACAATATTGACTCATAATTATTATCATAAAAAAGAATATCAATGGTATAATAACTCTATTAATGTGTTTATCTGTGCAGATAATAGAGGCTTTATATTATTTATATTAATTGCAAGTATAGATTACAGTTGAGAAAAAAATAACACCACATTTAATTCAGTACTTTATAAAATTTGTATTCCATGAATTGTCTTCCTGGGAATCATTTCTCCCCCATGTCATGTTACACTTACCAACATTGTCACACTTGTATTCATTACCAGGCTTCCTACATTTTGAAAGGATGTCTAAATTTACATATTCGGCTTTAACGGTATTCTGCTATTTTTCAGCTTTAGTAAACAAAATGTCACACATACATGTGATTCTGTATTTCCTTTGTCTAGAAATTTTTATTCCCATACACAGATACAGTTAAGCATTCTGCTTATATATATATACACACACACACACACATTTCATATCTGACAAAAATGACAGAATGCACAACAAGGATTTTAGAAAATGTGAATGGATTTCTATCCCACTCTCAAAGACACCCTGTGGACAATGCACTGTATTATGAAACATGCACTGGGGAAGTCCAAGAGAACTCCACCAGCAGCAGCTGCAGCAGTGCAGTTTTGGCTGTGGAGTTCACAGGCAGTTGGAGCAGCAAGGCCTCGGTTCAGAACGGCACCTCTGAATCGAACCATTTATGATTGTACAGAAAGAAGAGACTTTTACATTTTATTACCTTGGCCTTGGATATAATGCAAAGTATTTTTTAAAAAGAGTGTGTCGTCTTGGTACTGAAAGCAAAAAATCTTTCTTTGTAATTTCTTACTTTTTTACTTTTTGAAAGATGAACCAGCATCCATACTGACTAAATATATGCCAGAGTTTAATACTCATTGTTTTAATGAAGCTCATTGCAGCATGACAAAGCTAAAACATTCCTAAAAGCAAAATATTCACTGGGGTTTTTCTATGCTACCTACAAAAAAAGTACAATGTGAATGATAATGCTAGCACCTCAAAATAAATAAATAAATAAATAAAAATAAAAATAAATAAAAATAAAAATAATGAAAAAACACTTCCAGATATTCTTAGTGAACTATTTTTTAAGTTGTTTAAAAACACTTCCTTTTCAGAATACTGAAAGTTCCCAGGGGATATCAGTGACGAATCCATGGAAATTCCAACTTCCAAACTTAACCATTTTTTGCCAGGGCATTTTACTAGAGATTTTAGATGGATAATAAAAGCAATGAAATCTTACAAGGTCAACTCTTAAGTTGACTCTCATCAACATTGCATTGCATGCAAATGCCATGCAATGAGTTTTTCTTGGTTCACCAAAAAATTCAAGAGAACTTACAGTGCTTTTTCTAGTGCAGTGAGGAATTTAATAAGAAAATCATGGAGGGAGAAAAAAAAAAGACAATGACACCTTTTGTCTCCTGGCAACAAGACAGCGAGACTCTCCTTGACTCAATTAGAAATACATCTGCTTTTCGAAAACTTTTAAGCCAAATACCAAAACTGGAAAGCCTAAATTGCTTCCATCATTCAGCAATAAGAAAAAGAAACAATTTCCTCTTCCCCCAACAATTGTATTAAAGAAATGACATATACTTCAGCTCTCCAGCATGTATGTGCACACACACGTGTGCTGTAACACGGCAGACCATACATATCAAATGTACGTATATGTACAATCCAGTAGATGTGAATACTGTGAGAGCAAGACTATACATTAATATTTGGCTTACATAAAATTGCACAATATAAATCACATTAATAACTCAGCCTAAAGATTACTAATAAAGGGTTACATTTGAATAACAGGAAAATCTTGGAAGATACTGTTTAGGACATTTTTTTCTAGTTATACAAATAAACACGGCATTTAGAGAATGTTATAAAATATCTAACTATACAAAAAATTTGGTACTACATCAACAGTAATTTTCTCCCTTCAACATTATCGTAACAACTCATCACTACATTCAGAAAACACGTACAACTAACTAACTAACTGCTCTGTAACTACCTGAATTTAAGACCTCATTCCCTTAATAGACCTGCAACAATTAGGGAAACGGTCATAAAGATCGGATATTTCATCCAATAAAACACAGCACACACAAACCAAAATTCTGTTCCAGCGCTCAGTTGGCAGTGCTAGGAGTTTTCAGCACAGAAGGGAAAGCAAACAGATACTTGAGATTCATTGTGGGGATTTGTAAAACACAATTTTGCTTTAATGCAGTACTTGCACACATGCTCAGATAGCAAATGGCTATGCCATACGTACAGAGGAAGATTTTTATAGGAATATCAGATTTACAGTATGAGCATTCACCTTTTACTGGCCAGCAAGTGGCCAAAACCTTAATCAGGCTGAGAAATGTAATCCACTGGAAAAGATCATTTTGTGCTGGAACTACGGTGTTATTCTAGCTTTTGTCTTTGCATTTCCCTAGCAGAGAACGCCATTTTGAGGCTGTTGTACATTTCTGTGTCCAAAGTGGATGATGCCTGAGGAAAGCATAAGGGTGATATTCTCATACTGCAGAAAAAGGTAACAATGCAGTGCCACAGAAAAGTAGCATTTTTATTTTTACAGGTGCAACTGAGGTTTGTCTTGTATTTTCTTGTATTAAAACCCACATATGTAACTGTTCAATACTGTATCTTTACTATCTGTAGCCATGCAGCATTTTGAAACTTCAATGTGTTTTTGTTTTTTTTTTTTTTAATTCAAGTATTCAAAGGAAAGAGGTAGAAGGAGAGACTTCACCTGAAGTCAACATGGGCAAACAAGCATTTACTTCAAATGGCTGCTGCCGAGTTGCAGTGGCCCTAAACCGTTTATCTGTCAGTCTGGTATTTAGATAAAAGTTAAATTAATAATAATAAAAAAGAATAGATTCAGAAATGTCCAGCGTGCATGTGAAGCCTGACCAAAACCATGCTCTACAGGATAGCTTTATAACTTTTCATTTCTTCTCTCCATAGAAATACAGCAAATCATTGTCCAAAGGATCAGAAAGATCTGCTTGTAATAGAAATGGGTTAATATTCAAGGCAGAACAGGCATATGTGTAATGGTTGCTTAACTGGGGGAAAATGCTTTTTCATATGAATGGTTCTTACTTCGTCTTCACTTCAAGGGTCACATTTGGAAACAATTCTGATAAAGCAAGTTAAGAAGAAGTAATGCAGGAGTTCACATCTTTAATTTCCTAATTTCAGTAACATCTTCGTCTAGGAAATAAGAAAGGTCTTGTAAAGATTAAACAAATGTTTAGCTTTATCACGTATACTAACTGGAAAAATCACTGACAGAAACAGTTATGCTGAGGACTGAGATTCACACAGTAAAATAGACTACACCCTGCTTACTCTTTTCATGCAAACTTTGCATGAAATAAAAGCACTTTTTAAACAGTTTTGTTGTTGTTTTAAATAAGATGAATAAATAAGCAGTAAGAAAGGAGGGGGGAATGTCTTTGCTACAAATATCTTGAGAATTTTTACTCCCATATATCCAAGCAGAAAATCTCATAAGGGCTGCACTCAGTAAGAAGCTTTCAGAAGTGGCACTTTTACTACCATATTATCATATTGTATATTGTAGTACTTAACACAGAGAAAAAATAGCTTTCTTTTCATACGTGCACATAGTACATTTTTATAAGGTTCCTACATTTTTCTGAGGAAAAAGTATTTTAAAATTTGAATATTAGTCGAATGTTTCCTTCATTTTACTTTAAGCAGCTATCCACATTTTAAAACTGTCCTAAAACTCTTCAGCTCCAGAGCAAACGCAACCCTGTCAATGCTTTATAGCAAAGCAAAACAAAAACACAAAAAGCAATCCCACAAGAAAAATAAATGCAACACACTTTGCCTTGACACTCTCTTTAGTATTTTAAATCCTGCAGGTAACTAAAAAGCAACACCAGTACTGAAGAAAACATGGTGTAGTGAATGGACTTTGTGTTTTCATTACTATATGTACCAATTTTAACTAATGAACATAAGTGAAGAATATACAAATGTTAACCTGACATTCTCATCTTTAATGGATAGCGGGTACAGTAAGCATAGCTTTCCCCTTTGTCTTCTATTAAAATGTAAAGCAAGTAGTCTCGGCGAATTTCAAGTAACGAATAAAGGAAACAGAAGGGTCTGTTTCAGTACTGCGATATTCAGTGTCCCTGCTACGGACATACTAACTTTGTGCCCTTCTTGCTTGGCTCAGCTTTAAATGCAAGTTTTCATTAAAATGGAATGACATTTGAGTTGCTTGGCCACTTTTTAAAATGTTATTTTATTAATATTTTAATAATAAATAATTATTTTGCTATATTACTGAATTCATTTTTAAATCTACAAGTAGACAACTGGAAATGTTTGTTTAAATAGCACAACTGCAAATAAAATAAGAGAAAGATGTTAACTTTTTAATTGAAATGTCTGGAATGCCAAGTAAACAAATTAAAATGAAGAGAGAGAAAGAGAGACAGAAAGAGAAAACACTGCTGTCTCACACAAAAGACAACTACAGGACCCCGTATTGAGTAAATCCATATTACAGCACGTAATCTGAAGCAGCCAAAAAGGAGTAGCAAGAAACACGCATGTGGACACTGCAACAAATGGTATTAGCAGTGCTGTTCCCTAAGCCATAAGGAAAACCCCCTCTGAAATCTGTCACACCAAAATGGTAGTCCTTCAGAGATTTATGGAGGCATAAAAAGTGGAGAAGAAAAAACAAATATCAGTATGCCCTGGAACGCCCAAGTCTAAGAGCTAACACATACTGTAATGCACATTTTTACCTTGATGCTATGTTTAGATCCATTTCCGTTCAGTCTTAGGAGCCTCGAAGTTTAGTACTGTAGTATTACTTATTTCTGTGATGGCACTGCTGTGAGTTCCCCCATACACATACACCCCACCTGTGCTCACTGCTTATCCTGCTGGGTTTTATGCTACTTGCCTGTCATCAGCAATTATAAGCTTTTTTTTTTTTCTCTTTTTTTCTTTTTAATGGAAGGGCGGTGGAAAATAAGTATTTTGACTGAAGGTATGTTTGCAGTTCAAGTAATTGCTTTATGACCTATCATTTTATTTCAAAGATTTTACTGCTGAACAAATAAAAAGATATAGAAATAAAAAATAAACATCTTTCAGTGAAAGGTGATGGTTTTCTATTGTGAATTTTCCAAATAATTTATCTCAGATATAATGTTTATGAACGTTCACCGGTCACAACAAATAAAAACTAGATGCATCACATTGTGCCATCAACTATTTTTAAAGCCAAAAACAAAAACCCCACCCAACAAACCAGATTGTTTCTTTTTAACGTAGAATTAATTATAAATGAAAAATCCCCAGTTCAGTCTGGCTTTGGACCACTCAGTTATCATATCTGGCTTCATGTTTGCTATGTGTATGTATGTTTGTGTGTAAATTTATGTGATTTATTACATTGATGTGATGCAATGCTGGGAAAATGCAGTGAAAAAGGTGATGAGCACAATCTGATGAGGCACAGCATCACGTTTCCTTACAAGCTGAATGTCAGCGCTTATCAATTGTAATACTCTGAGACGCAGCTATGACCTTGGAGGCCCAAGTTCAAGGCTGCAATTGCTACGGCATTTTTCTTTTAAAAGAGAGAAATCCTGCAATTTTCTCTCACCTACTGCTTTTTCCCTTGGAAAAGTCCAGTAAGAGTTGGGGGGGATTAAAAAAAAAAGAGGAAAAAAAAAGAAAAATGAGTAAAGACAGCACGCAGCACGATCAAGTTCCCGGTGGTGGCAGGCCCAAGCAGCGCGCTCTCCTCAGTGAGGTCCAGGCACGGCGGCCACCAGCAAGCAGGGAGCTGAGACCTTCCCTCCGGTATGCTGCCATTCTCTGCCAGCACGCGCCGAAATTAGTTCTCCATTTTGTGGTGGCCCTTGGAGAGCAATTCCCATTGAGCGGGGAACAAAGGCCGTGACCCCGGGGTCAGAGTGTAATGCAGGAAGCATGACCTCCCCTTTGTTCACAACAGCACTGTTTACTCTGCCTAAGTAAAGATCACCAATACATTAACTAAAGAGGATTAAAAAGGTCATATCCCCAGGGATGGAGCTCATGCAAGTGGCAACTCTCTTCAGTCACTAAATCATTCCACTTTTTCTTTTTTTCCTTCCACTTCTTCAAACATAGAGACACCTTCAGCCGCCAAGGCTCAATGGCATGTTATTTCCTGAGCAAAAATACGTGCAAAATTCATGTAGTCTTCCTTCCAAAACCAGGCTAATTGCTGCACAGTTAGTGGATTGTTTTGAAGTTATCAAAACATTTTGTGTGAAAACTACCACCTCAGCACGCTTTGTTTTCAACATCTCTGAGAAAGTTCTAAGCTGATTTATAAAATTGTTTGGGTCTTAAAACAGTTTAACAACTGTGATCTTTTGTAGCTATCATAAACGCAAACCTTAAAATATTTCACAGTATACAAATATGCAGGAAAAAGTACCTGATGCTGAAGAACATGATGACCAGCTCCAGGATTATTCACTAGTAATAAAGAAACAAAAAAAAAAAATGGAAAAACGTGCTGCCTATTAGAAATCATGCATGCCACTATCTAGGCTTAATCAGGTTAAATAAGCACTTACTTTTGCTCTTGAGCTTTCTGTTAGCAACTCGTTTACAATACCCTGGGACAACATTATTAATATGAGATTTATCAACAGAAGCAAGGCTTCATGTGTAGGCTTCCTTATCTGTGGTGATACCGCTTACCAGGATGTAAGTGTTACCACCACTTACTCAGCCAGGACGGGAGGAAAACAGCATGTGAATTGAGCGGCCTAGATAAAACATTTTCCCCTCCACCATCGGGCAGGTACACTCGAAGAAGCTAAGCATTGCTAGGAGCTCCAGAAGAGAATATGGTTAAGGCCAGGCAGGGGTGCCACGCTGACCAGAGTCTTTGGAGCAGGGAGATTAGTACCACAGACTCCTCAGGGGCTAAGTGCAGTTGAAAATGAGCGCTAGATCACCCATGTCAGCAGGCTTTCTAAGGAGGCCCAGGAATGCCAGGCTCCAAAACAAGGTCCTAAACCAGCAGGGTACAGGAGTTGTCTACATTAACTATTTGAGATAGGAGGAAGGGTGTCTTCCAGCTCTCAGATACTTTGTGCAAACTAATGCATTTTGAATCCATAACAATACATGTAGTTTTCTAGTGTCTAGCAACAGGAATTAACACTTGAAGTGTCTCACTCCAGATGAAGCAGTCTGGGGTGTCATTATACCCAGGCAGCATGCCCCTTTCTCTCTCTTCTGCTAGCCACGCATCCTCAAGCAATATGCAGGATGAGAAAGGTTCTTGCATTCCTCCCGCTTCAGGACATCTGAGAAGTGACTTTTCCTGTTTGCAAGCTTCTTCAGGAGCCCATGAATTTAAATTTGTTTTATATGGATCTGAAGAGAGAAATGAAATCAAGAATCCAAAAGAAATAACATTACATTCGCTTTACTGTATTTTCTGTTTGTGAAAAGGATCGCTTCCTTCACTCACCCTTGCTGTTCCTTGTTCCTGCTGTTTCTGGTCTTTTCTTACCCCAATAGGAAGGGAGGGAAAGAGACTATCATCAGGAAAATTGAAAGGAAAAAGCCTCTGTAGAAAGCACATGCAACCAGGAAGCATGAGATTTAGTCCAGGGGGCTCACAACGTAAAAGAAACTTCCAGACCACGCGTTGGCATCAAGATGGGTGACATGCCCACTGCAGGTAGGTAAACAACTGGCACTGAGTACAACTCCCTACATTTCTGACCTCTCCACTTCTTTGTCTAGAACGTATGAATGTAATCACACAGTTTCCAGTGACTGCTATTCCCCAAAATCTAGAAGAAAAATATTGGGCTTTTTAATGCACCAAGGGTCAAAGAAAGAACACTGAAGTTGGAAAGCCCTGACAGACAACTAAGTTTAAAAAAAGTCAATGTCCTCAGCAAAACAAGCTCCTAGGGAAAAACAAAAATCTACAACAGGTATTTAAAATAACCTACTGGGAAATCCAGTAACATATTGTCTCGTTGCATGTTTATCAGATCTTCCCATTGACTTAAATGGGAACACTCTGCTTTTACGCATGAAAGATTATGCAGGCATAGCATATCGGTTCAAAATAAAGGGAGACAATCTCTAAACACAAAAGAAATACATGGACAAGGGCAAACTGGGTACTGAGAAAAACTTTACATATGTCAAGGCAAAGAGGTGTCTCTTTTCAAAAACAAAAAGCACTGAACTGAAATTAACAGAACAAAGAACGTACTTACAAAGTAGTATTTAAAACTGAGATTAGAAGCATAAGGACTGGACCAAAGAATCAAAGATATAAGGACAATTTATTGACATACGTTAGATGCAAGAAAACTGCACAACAGTTGTCTGGTAGGTTTGAAATAATACTGAGGAAAAAAGGGAGTGAATGAAGAGGAGGAAAAACTGCAAAAAAGATAATGGCTGATTACAACCTTGACATCTTTAGTCACACAAAAGAGTGAAGAGTGATCTCAACTTTTTGTATATATGGCCATATGGCCATATTAACATTTTTGATAGCTGGGTTTCTGATGAGAGCTATATTAAGAAAAAACAAACAAAAATCTCTACAACTACTCCATTTTGTGGTGGCCCTCCTGAAGAAACGCAAGACTATACACCTCCTTCTCACCCTGCAAGCCCTTTATTCTCCAGTTCTTTTTCCTTCACAGCAGCCAACATCAATATCTAAATCCAAAATGGGAAGTAAAACCACACTACAAGAAGTTATGGAATAAAACGTTCCTTCTCTGGAACAGGAAAACAGTTGGAGGAAATGTGACCCTGTGACACAAAGTTCTTGCACATATCAATTTTTCTGGGTGGAACAATACTGTCCACTCTTCTCCCAATGTCCAGAAATCCAGACAGACCCAGAGGCAGCCTTTAGCTTAATAAGAACAACTTCTTTTTAGGCCTAGAGGAGGCGGAAACCATTGAAAAAGATTTGTCCTAACAAAGTGATTAAATTGCATTTTTGGAACCCTCCATATTACATCTCATTAATCTCTTCTTCTGCAAGGAAAGAGTGAGAGAGCAGCAGATAACAAAATAGAAAGTGCAGAAATAACTGGATAAACTACAAGACAAGACAGGCTGCTCAAGGTTCAAATCACCGTTTCCAACAAAAACAAAAAACAACAACAACAAAAAAGCATTCTCCTATCTGGAATGAAAGAGTAGTACTCCTTAAATAGCCATAGAAATTACATGCCAGTGAATTCTAGCATTTAATAAAATAGTTGGAAGGCTACTCGAAAAGATGTTAACCTGAATGTCTAAGAAGAAGTTACAGAATGGAGAAAAAACAACACAGCTAACATAATGAAAAATATGTCTTTTTTCTATATTGGAGTGGCTCCGCAGATGCAATTATTATTTACTTGGCCATTCAAAAGGGCTTTGATAATGACTCAAAGATCATAAAGGAAACAGAGCAATTGTGACTGAAATTTAGACTAATGATTAAAAATGAGCTAAGTAGCCCAAAGCAAAATGCAGGAATAAAAAAGACACTTTAGAAGAAAAAGGTTAACAGTAATTGCATGCAGAAGTTACACTTGCATCAGCTTTTAACATTATTTAGTAGCGTGGAAAAATCAACTGTAAAACAAAGTGGCAAAATTGACACTTGGAGTGTATTTGGGTTACTGAAGAAATTTAACAAAGTTAAACGACTATGAAACAACATGATAAATACTTTTTGGTAATAATTAAGTAAGTTTCATTGCAACATTCTCAGCAAAGGAAAAAAGATCTGGGTGGCTTCACAACAATTCAAAAGTACTGTCAAGAAAAAAGAAAACAATTTTAACATCTCATGCAAAAAAGCACAAAAACTATGCTTCCAGTGCATACCTGACAGGGAAATACCTTCAAGAAGAATGCTGTCTACAGTTCTTTTTACCTTTCTTCATTAAAACTACAGAACATGAGTGTAGGGGCAGGTAACTAAAATGATCTGGCTCTCGAGACGACTGCCATGTAACGTGACAAAGTGATGATGTTATCAAGCACACGAGCAACAGGGAACATGACAGAGATACACACTTTGAAAGTCAGAGCTGCCCTTTTTTACTTACAGTGTTGAACAGGAGACCATGCAGTAAAATTAAATGAGCAGCATTAAAACTATGGGAATATATTATCTCACTAACTGTAGGCTAAGCACGTGAAAATCAGTGCCACAGTTCTTCATTAAGGGACATCAGTGAGACTATGAAAAAATATTGTTCTATGCAGAGCCTATAAAAATACAGCGTTAAATAGGATTGTTTGCTGGAAATACCCTTGCACAAATCTGCAACAAAGCCATTGGCCAAGGTATCTGGCTGGCCCATTTTCTGACAAGGACAGGATATTCCAGAAGGATCAAATGCTGGTTGTTTTTGTCCTGCATTTTCTTACCAACCAACCCTTTGTAAGAATGGTCTGAGTAGACTTAGCATTAATTAGTCTGCAGATCTAATCCAGTGCAGTAATTTCTACATTTAAATGTTTGCTATGGTCAAAAACAATGATCCCCAAAGCCTCTTCCCACCTCCGCCTCCCCCCAACAAAAGAATAAGGTACAGTGTAGTAAAAATGAAACAATTTATTCTCTAAGTTAGCCGCTATGCCTGATGCAATGCTACCAATGCATTTCTCAAACTTCACAAAAATACTTGGAAGCACGTATTTTTTTCCTACCTGCTTTTCCTCTCACTCTAAATAATTAGGAAGAACTTATAAGATTATAAGATTCTGCTTCACAACATAAACGTGTTTCCTTATTTTATTATCTTTTTTCCCCATCCACACATCATTATTTGTAAAACCCATTTAATAATTCTAAGAGATTCCAAGATGTGTGTCAGATGCTGGGATATTGCCACTTGTGTGGTGGTTTGCTACACTTAGCCTTCAGTCTTGTGGCTAACAATTCACCCAAAATGTGATAATACCTCACCACAACCCACACCCTGCTGCTCTTCAAAGGAGAACAAGGATGCATAATTATGAGATGATGAGCTCAAATATAAGACAGGAGATGAAGGAACAGATTCTGTAACCACACCTGTGAGTGGTTAAACTACTGAAGAAGTTTCTGCAGCTCCACTTTCACTCACAGCATCAACAAAAGCCACGCATTTTCAAAATACTAGAATAACATTTACTACAGTGGAGGAATAAATACAGTGATAATACCTTGCTCCTGCAGAAGAAAAGAAGTTTAACATCTATTAAGAATGTAAATAAGCATTATTAACAAATAGACCCTATAGTCAGTGTAAGCAAGATGTACACACTTTTACTAGAAATACTATCAAGATCTCATTCCTCGAGAATTTTTACTCTAAAATATTCTAAGTTTCATTCCAACCTTTTGTGATCACGTAGTTTCACTCATAACATGAGGAACTACAGAAGAAAAGATCTATGTGTATCCATGTCAGTTCTGTGGCTGACGCTGAAGCATTCTGCACAGAAATTAAGAACTGGTTACAGACACACTTTAGAGTCTACAAGATCTGTCCCGTGGTGGATATTCTCAATAAAGAAAACATCAAAGCACTTTCCTTACTAGACTAAAAATGTTGCAACTAGTTTTTGTGGGTTTTGTCACGATTAGTGAGTCAAGAAATCTGGGGCAAAACAAGACTCAATTAAAGACGGCATCAAACTCAACAACTGTGAGAACTGACCATCCTTTCAAAATATGCATTAATATGAGATTAATGAGTAAGGATTTAAAAATAACAGGATTACACGCCTACGTGATTTCACATTATTAAAAAAAAAATAAAGAAATCTCTTTTACCTAAGAGAAGTCTTCCTTCTGTGAGGTTGAAGGATCACAACCCCAAAGCCAGTCCCTGCCTGCACAGCCAAATTCTCTAAGCGGCAGCCACACCCTCCTCTTCCTCATTTTTTTCCACTGACCATGAAATGCGTTCTAAGCCAGGCACTGAAAAAAAATTTTCAAAAGAGATCATAAGTACGTTTTTAATGGACACCAGATACCACATGGCTGATTTAATTAAGCAGATTAGAAACAAATAAGTATATTTATACAAATATATTTTTATTTTCTGTTTCATTTCAAACAAATTTGGTAGGCCTGATTTGGCTCTATTCAAATCACAATAAACGTCGTTAAGAATGTTCTGTATTGACAGTAGAATCAAGCCCTCTTGCTCTTTTTAGAATGCACTATTTTACCTATTCCACTGCTACTGTAAAAACGACAAATGAGAGGCTTTTCAGAACGTCTTGGAATAAGCCTATGGACTTCGTAATAGAAACCAAAACAAGACAACCTTTGACAGATGTTCCAGAGGTACTCTCTTCAGTGAATTGGATCACTGTATCTTCAACAGAATAGTACTGCAGTATCACTCAACACGTACTTACTGTTGTTATATTTTACACAATTTATATCATGAATAATTTCACAGTACATAGAACATTATAGAAATTGATTGTTGTTATAAACAGTTTTGCACACTGCATCATCTGCTGGCTTTAATTCATTATTTAAACTACACTAATTACACTACATTTCATATTCTATTCAACCATAGAATATTGAATAGAAATACAGAGTGATAAAAACACTTTTTTCCAGTACCTCAAAAAACAAAACAAAACACCCAAAACAACAGCCACCACTCTCCCGCCCCCCAAAAAGGAAAGAAAAAAAAAAAGAAAAGAAAGAAAAGAGGAAAAAAAAAAAAAGAAAAGAGGAAAAAAAAAAAAGAAAAGAGGAAAAAAAAAAAAGAAACGAGCAAAAAAAAAACAAAAGAGGAAAAAAAAAGAAAAAAGGCAAAAAAA
>JAOWBP010000001.1:58846665-58875626 GCA_028571105.1 Tragopan temminckii | reverse complement strand
AAGAAAAGAGGAAAAAAAAAGAAAAGAGGAAAAAAAAAAGAAAAGAGGAAAAAAAAAGAAAAGAGGAAAAAAAAAGAAAAGAAGGAAAAAAAAAAGAAAAGAAGGAAAAAAAAAGAAAAGAAGGAAAAAAAAAGAAAAGAAGGAAAAAAAAAGAAAAGAGGGAAAAAAAAAGAAAAGAAGGAAAAAAAAAGAAAAGAGAAAAAGAACCCAGCAACACACTTCTTTTCAAGTAACTAGCTACAGGATTCAGCAACAAAGCAAAAATACATATGTAGGGGTAAGCAACTTAATTTCAGTTTTTGCAACAGCTGCACAAAGGTGGTATTGTTCAGCTCTCATAAGAACAGTGAAATTAACATTAAAGTTACTTGGTTTTTTTTTTTTTGTTTTGTTTGTTTGTTTTTTAATTCAGAACTAAATAATGTGAGCAAAATCTGCAGCTCAATGCTATTACATTTCTTGAAAGAGCAAGTTGATATAAAAACAAAAATGTTAAGGTTATATTAAGATGAATGCCTGAGGATAATGACATTTTAGGCTTTATAGTTATCATATAATGCCAAGTCCAAAATAGTTTATAATCCCACCACTTAACTTCTTATTTATTCATTTGCGACTCCATCATCACAAATACTCTTATGAATGTGTTGTGCACTTTCAGTATTAGAAGGGCTGTTCACAAGGGCATTTTGCATGCTCCTACATCCTAACAGGTTGCCAATATACAGCTTTGTATATCTCAAAGCCTGCACAATGCAAGGTTAGATACAGTACACTGGCTGTATACACATTTGCACATACAGTAAAATACAACTAACTTGCAGAATCAAATCAACACTGCTGTGTTCATAGACATGTTTATTCATGCAGAAATCTTTTTCCTCTAAACTGCAGAGTATTAGGCATACCTCTCACCATAATGGAATACTCTGGTACACAACGCTGACTTTTAAACACAAATATGATGATGAGAGCACTACCATGCCATTATTGTACCTGTCTGTAACAGTCACCACCTGCTAGGCCCTCCCACTCATACAATCTGTGACAGAAAAGCACACTTACTCTAGACTTCCTGCGTTCATATCTACAAAGGTGCTGTGCAAGAAAGGAAGCAAACAGAAATCCAAGAGTTAACAGGATAAAAAAAAAAAAAAAAAAAAAAAAACCAGCAAAAAACCAGAAAACACAAAACCCAACATAAGCAAAATCCCCAGTCGTAGTGAAGGCCTTGCAGGAAAAATAAAATCTCCAGCAGATAAGAGCCTAACAAAAAACAAACAGACAATTGAGAGTCCCAGCAGTGTCTGGATACAATCTTGGGATTTAGGCAACCCTGGATTACAAGAACTATTCCCTTGAAAACCCAGCCTACGGTTCCTATACTGTTTTCTACAAATAACACATCTGAACTGTGACTAAACACCTCATTATGCTTCTCTGGCGCTGTCTGAAGCAAATGTATTGTACAATTTTTTGCAGCATCTAAAAGCAGAGATAAAAAGAAGCTGTTTTCCTTACAGACAGTACAGGCTTGCAGGATGACTGAATACCTCCCTCCCCCTGAATGCTTTTCTGCACTAGGCAACAGGTGGTAAAATATAGCCCTCAATCTCCCACTTCAAAGTAAGAAAATTTACCTCATCTATAAGACATCTACAATGTAGTTTTTTTTTTTTCATTATAATTAAAGTTGAGAGAAGAGGTTTAACTGGGCCCTGATGTTGGTTTCACAACTTAACTGCCTTCCTCAAACGTTCGTTTGCAGATAATAGACGTTTCATTTAAAGAAAATCCAGCCCCCCCAGTTACAAATAATCAGCGACTTTAGGTGACAAGACAGTACAGACAGAACTTACAAGAGAAAAAGCGAGCTCTTAAAGCATTTTCAAAGGAACTGTATGCCTCAAATACTTCACTACGACCTCTTTCTCCGTTCACTTGCTAATTGATCTTAAATACATAGATGAATTATGAGGCAATAACCTCCAATTTTCTTAGTCTTACTCCAAATAAACATTACGTTCTGATTTATTAATATTTGAAATATTTGATCTGCTGCTTATGGCACTTAAATAGTTAATCTAATTTACGAAAAGAATACCACATCAAAGATTCCTGCTATTTTCTTCTTTAAGCCTCACCACTTCAAAAACATTTTTTCCATCCATTATTATTTAGAAGCGGTCTTCCCTTGTGAGCTGGACATACTAATGCAGTTCACGAGGCCATGTTGGCAGCCCGGTTTCTTCTCCAGTCTCCATGTTATTCTTTAGGTAATTTCGCTCCGATACGTACACAAGCAGCCGGTCAAGTGCAAGAGATGACTCTCCACACGCGGTTATGTCTCGCACACTTCAGTCAAAAGCCCTTAGGAGAAAACGCAAGGCTGCAAAATACTCGGTTTCTATCACTGGCTGTTTCTGGAGCCTTACAGCGCTTGCAGTGACAGCATTTCTGCAGCGCCGGCACCCTGTCCTCAGCAGTACACCTGTGCCCCTTTTAGAACACCCCCCCCCCTCCCTGGCAGCACGTTAAGGATGGAAAATGCTTCGATTTTGCTAAAACCTATTTCTCAATTCGTAATTTAAAGGAACCTGGCTTTAAGGGTGCTATTTCACGAAGTATTTAAACGCTTCAATGCAGTTTTGCAATTCGAAAGCTCTGCAGGTCTTCCCTCTGCGAAAACGCAGATCCGTAGTACCAGCGCGGAGTACCTGGTGCAGCAGATGGTTAAAATTCGGCATCATTTTTAATAGCCCTAAGAGCAAGCGCTGCCTTTTTTCCGTCGGGGGGGTTGGGGGCGGAGGAGAGAAAAAAAGCTGAGGACAGCAATTTGCAGACTTTTTTATCCTTGACAGCAGCTAGCCACGCCTCGGTCTGGCCCTTCCTCCAACCTCTGCTAACCTAAAAACCAGCGCCAGGCTGGCAGCGGGCCATATATTCAAAAGTAAACATTGTTCTCCTGCCATTTTTCAGCGTTGTTTATCGCAGCCCCGATCTTCCCGCCTTCCTTCCTCGCTGGAGCACAGATCCCCGTCCTCGCCCCGAGCTCTCAAAGCCACGCAGCCACCCGGCGCGGCGGCTCCCGGCACGCACGGCGCTGGCAGCCGCGGAGCAGCAGCCCGTCCAGTCGGGAAAAAGGAATCGGGCGCATCTCTCAACGCTGCGGTCCCACAGAACGAGGCGGCGCGTCCTCGCCCTGGTACAACGCGTGCCCCCTGCTACAGCCGTCGCTGCCATTACAGCGCGGCTTTCGCCTTCAAAGCGCTTTTATTTCCTGATTTAACGGCACCGGGGCTGCACGAAGAGCAGTGCGGCGCGCACGCCCCGCTGGCGAGGTGCACCTGACTCCGCCAGCCCGCGCCCCGGCCCTGCGGCTCTAACAACTCCGCGCTGACGCGGCTAGCTGCCGAGCGCTGGCATTTTATTTCGTTTTCACCTAACCACGCGCTCCATCAAACGGACGGCCAGGGGACCGGGGGAAAAAGCGCCAGAAAAAAAGGGCTCAACGTACAAACGAACGCGGAGAGAGGGCGGGCGGCAGGCCCCGGCGCGGCCCCTGCGTCACCTGGTGCCGGCAGCGCGCCCCGCGGCGGCCATGTTGCACAGGCAGCCAGCCGCGGAGCCGCGCCAGCCCAGGGCGAAGCCCGCTGCCAGGCCTCTCGTTTGTGCCCCCGGCTCCGCGAAGGGGCGGTCCGGTCGCCGCAGGTGGGCGACAGGTAACGGCGGGGCCGGGAGGGGCGCGGAGCCGCCGGCAAGCTCATTAATAATTGCGAGCCGCTCGCTCGCCATTTCCATATTTAAATCGCGGAGCGACGGGTGATTAATTAAGAAGACAAAAAAAAAAAAAAAAGCCAGCCGGCTGCCCGCGTTAACCCCTTCCTCCCCACCGGCGGCCCCCCCGCAGTCCGCCAGCGCTCGGCGTGAATGCTAATCGCCGCCGGCCGGTCACGTGGCGCTGTGCGCGGCTCCGCGCAGCCACCCAGTACGGCGGCGGCTTTGCGTGCGGGGGGCGGGGGGGGGAAGCGCCATCGTCGACCTTAGCGTGGTTGTAGGCTAATGTATTTTCACGCAGCGAGGTTAAAGGGAGGTTTAAGGGTTTACGAAGTTATCTGCATAAAGAAATATTGTAACTGAGATCCAGCGCGATGTGTAATTGGAATCTTTCCGAGCGCTGCAGAGAAGGGAAGTACTTCGGGTTCGAACGCTGCGATTGACGTGCAGGCAGCAGCTGGGATGCTCGGGCAGGAAGGAAGACGCGGGATGAGTCCGCAGTGCGCAGCAGTCAGAACGCTTAACAGCTGAACGGTTCGACTCCGCACGGCTCTCGTGCTCCCGGCACGCAGCCCCGCGGTACCGCACGCCGCCCGGCCCCGGCCCGCGGGCACGCTGCGCTTCTGGCGGCAGCGCTCCACGCTCGAAGGTCCCACGTCAGCCTGCTGCTGCTGCCGGGGTGCTGCCGCCCTCCCTGTAGTCCTGCCTCTCCGAGGTGCGCTGTGCTTCCTTTGCCAAGCAGATGCGCGTGCACAAGCTAAAGCTGTCGTGCTTTGATTAAACCAAGCGCGTTATATTGCAACTTATTGAAAGAACTCCCCCCTCCACCCCTTCGCCTCAAAGAATGAGTTCTGGATGTTCATAGAATCATAGAATGGCTTGGATTGGAAGGGACCTTAAAGACCCCGTTCCAACCCCCTGCCATGGGCAGGGCTGCCGGCCGTTAGATGACGCTGCCCATGGCCCCACGCAGCCTGGCCTCGAATGCCTCCAGGGATGGGGCATCCACAGCTTGTCTGGGCAGCACGTGCCAGTGCCTCACTGCCCTCTGAATAAAAAACTTCCTCATAACATCTAACCTAAATTTCCCCTCTTTTAAACTATTCCCTCTTGTCCTATCCCTACTGGGTCATGTAAAAAGATGGTCTCTCTCTTGTTTCTAAGCTCCCCTCAAGTACTGTAAGGCCTCAGTGAGGTCTTCCCAGATTCTTCTTTTCTCCATACTGAACAAGCCTAGCCCCCTCAACTTTTCTTCATAGGAGAGGTGCTTCAGCCCTCTGATCATCTTCATGGCCCTCCTCTGGACCTGCTGTAACAGTTCCACATCTTTCTTGTGCTGGAGAGGCTCCAGCTAGCTGCATCCATCCAGGTGTGTGCTAGGCCAGTTATGCTGATCTCCTTGGGGTTGTCAGCAGGTTTGCACCAATAATCTGTGATCCCCTTGGGATTGCTCAGTGTGTTGATAAATGTCCTGAGCAGTGTGTTGATAAATGTCCTGAGAGGTGAGATGAAACATTGTCAGGCACCAGTTTTTGGACTCTGATATCATCCACGTCCCTCAGTCCACTGGGCAGCATTTGGTAATGACTGCAATGGCAGAAACTGGGGAGCTGAAGCATTGCTGCTCAGATCAGTGAGGACCAGGTTCTGTCTCTCTTTCCCGTGACCAGCCTTCTGAGGCAGCGTTTACTGTGTGTCATCTTTTCTTCTGCCGTGGCTATACGAAGCCCCTTTGGGCAACACACCAAAATCTCTGTAACTATCACCACCCAGAAAATTTTCATTGCCTTAACATGTCGGAATAAAGGACATTCTCATATGCAACGTGGAAAGCAACTTGTTATATATATATATATGTTATAAAAAACAAATGTTTTGCTTTTGTATTCAGTATCTAAAATTAAACAACAAAGGGCATACTGAAAAATCATAGCCCATAAAGGCAGGCCCAAACTACTTAAATATGTATTTGTTTTTAGAGGCTATGTAATATTTTGGAGGATTTCATAGCTATAAAAAATGTTAATAAACACTCAGTTAAAAAGGAGTAAGAAGCTTGCTGTTCTCTCCTGTGAAGTTTGTGTAGTCACAGTAGCAAATACCAGACATTTTATTAAAAAGAGGTTAAAGCTGCATACATGTGAATGTTGCTCATTATCAGTGTTGCTGTATATTCCTTGCCTTTTCTCTCATTTAAAGTAGCATGACACTGTCAGAGCTAGTGCTGCCCAAACAGCCAAACAAACCTGGATAAAAATATCACTACATCGTTAGTCTCTGGTTTCTAATGTAATTCTTAGAGCATGTGAAAATACTTCTAAAAAATAATTTAAGGTATGTTGCGGGTATTAAATCTGAAAAAGTCAGTGATGGTTTTAGTATATTTTCTCGCCTTTCTTACAGACATGTTCAATTAATTACAAACATCCCAATATTCTGAAGGTTATGTTAGTTGGCTAGTGATTGCAAACATACCGTGTTCACTTAAAATGATCTTTCTATGCTTTGTAGCTCAAAGCACTATGAGGAAGCTTCTGTATTTAGCTGAATTTTAATGGAAAAAAGACTCCATTAAAACCTTAACTGCATTATTAAACGATCCAAAAGTATTATAGGTGGGGCTGGCACAACTGCCAACTGTTAGGATTGCCAGATACCTCCTGTTATAAGACTACGTTTTCAATTGCTTGTAAACTTTGCCAAACATAAACTGTTTGGCTGAAAATTTCTCTCACCAGGTGTGTGCCTCAGGGATAACTTATCTGCAAATATCTAAGCCCAGTGGCTTAGACCTTTCCAAGTACAAGCCCATGGAAGCACCAGTCCCTCGGTCCACACTGCGAATCACAGAAACCTTTTCTCTGCTTCCCTGTGCTTGGCACAGAGATGAGGAAGGGAGGGATCCTGGTAGGAAGTGCCTTTTGCCACTTCATTTCAGTCAGGTTATAAACGTTTGGAAATGCCAGTTCACATACACTTGCTGGAGACTTGCTGAAATTTAAGAGGAAAAATCCCCAAAGATTCCACCTGCACCGAACACATTGCTTCCTTTTGCAATGAAATTGAGCTTCTTGGCCAGCGGAGCAAATGGGAGCAGGCAGAAAGGTGCCAACACGAGTGCTGAGAAGCCAGGACACTGAATTGCCAACATCTGCATTGCTCCTCTATAGAGGTGCTTTAAATAGAGAATTATGTCCTTATTGTCACCAGCTTGAGGAGCAGGGCACTATGGGATGGCTCAGGATATTCCACTCCTTCTGGTGACTCATTTGGATGTTAGCAGACTGCTACAAGATATAATCTCTGTTTATGCAATTTGCTCTTCATCCCCCCCCTAACTTGCAAAAAATTACATGCGCTAACATGTGCGTTCACAAAAACGTGTGCATGCATACATGTGTTCAAATTGATTAAAACAAGGGTTAATCTTGTTCAAACAGGATTAAAGGGTGCAGAATCTAACTGAAAAAGTAGGAATAAAATCAACCGTGTGGAGACACTTCTTATACACCATCTTTGTGCGACACAACCCTCAATCTCAAGCCTGTATTATATCTTTTCTGCTGAGTCCTTGCTTTTGTGAAACAAGACCATATCAGCATTAGCAGCCCTTCAGTATTTTGCATTCACGTCACTAAACAACCTGAAACTGCAGGCCTTGCTTACTGGATTCTCCCCTCGAATTACATCATCAATTACAAGGTTTTCCTGTGGCAGTTCAGTCCCTGAATGCTTCTCAAAAATCTCTTGAGCTGGATGAAGGAGAGATACTACCTCCATTTCAGAGACTAAGGATTTGGCACAAGCATCCATCCATTCCAGGCACCCAATCTGAAAGCTGAAGAACTTTGCTTTTCAAGTTAATCGGCTGTCTGCAGTGCTGTATATATTGGCATTGCGTGTTGGAAGCACCTTTCCCCCAGATTTCACTGGCAGTGGCAAATGCTTGCTATAGATCACAACCAAATGAGAAAATGAGGAACCAAACCTAACAGATCTATAATTTACTTGGATTAAAACAAAAAAGCAAAATACCTGTCCTAATGCATTTCTGCCAAATACACACGCCTCTTAAAAAAAAAAAAAAAAACCCTGTACTGCATGACATAATTTGCTTTACGTAGCGTTTTTCATTCTGTCAGTTTAATAGAACTATTCTTGGCATTAAAGAAACACAACATCAAACTGGTTTTAAAAAATATTTTCGATCCCTGAAGATCTTCATTAATAGGAAGTATTAGGATCTGAGTTTGACTCAAAAGTTTTCAATGGTAGAGCTTGCAGTACCGATAATGCCTTAGGATGAGATGGAAAACAGGCTGCTGAGCCTTCCATTTTTTGTGTCCAAGCTGAATGCAGTGCACATTAGCCATGACTCACAGTTGCTGTAACTGAGATCTGTTCAGCGGTCCACGTCAACCAAGTTCTCTGACTACACAGTGACCATGGAAAATACTTTCCGGGCTAAAGTGACATGAGCTTCACTAGTAATTTCCCTCCAAAAAAATGACTGAAAGACTGAGAATGAACATCTATTTTATGTTTCAGCAGCATGAAGCCCTTAAGAGTCTTGCTAGAAAGTCAGCCAATACCAGTTTGTTGTTATTTCAGACAAATGTTATTCCAGTAGCACTTTGTTGAACATGTTCTGCATCTTCTGAAATTTCATCCTCACTTATTGAATATTTCAGGTGTTTTGAAGAATCCCTGAAGCTGAAAATCATTACTTAGAGAAATCTGTATTAACGTGAATGCTAATATTAACTTTCAGGGGTGCCTCTGAGATATTCTGAATGCAGTAGTGCTTTAACCTTGCTCTGGAAGGAAAACTGTTAAGTCAGTTAAACCTCAAAATCATAGATAACATGTTGTGAAGTTAAAAGTGAGGATATTCAAAAACAATTTTTTTTGTGAGGCCGATGACCCCGTACAAACTCACAGCCAAGAGATCTAACCATCAATACTTTTTCATAGTGACAGGAAAACTCAAGTACCAAAAGGCAGGTTTGGTCTTTGGAAGAATGAGCTTCTACTTTGTCACATAATGATGCCAACACCAAAGATCTTGAACTGAAGTGAGCTCAGATGACAGCTTCCAAAAACAGTAATTGCATGCTTTAGTGAAGTAGCAAGCAGTTGTCTGAACGTATGCTAGACACAAATTATTCTAAATCTGTGATGATAATGCACAAGATTTTGATAACATCATTTCCAAAGTAATGGCCAACATCTTCTCAATGGAGTGGTGCTGACTGCTTGGGTTAAATGTTCTTAGTACAGTTCTACAACATGAAACTAACCTCACTCAGGGCAAATTTGACAAAGGCTAAAAAACTATTTCAAAAAATAAAGAGTTCAGATACTGCAAACAGAACTGTAAAGCACTCAGATATACTTGTGAAGGCACTCTGGTTACTGCATGGATGTTTTCAATGAAAAAATAAGCTTGAATGTGAAAGCATTGCATTGCAAAACATTAGCATATTTCTGATAAAAATTTTCATTTTAAAAAGTCTGTTTATTTGGAAAAGGTACAGCTCATTTCTCTTCACTCTTGTAATTATGGCAAAAATTCAATCTGAAAAGTGACTGAACGAAGGTAGTAAAACTAAGAGTTAAAGTTGTTATGTTTACAAAGCGCAATGTTAATTTTGGAAGGTTAAAAGGTGAGTGAAAAAAAAAACAACACGTTTAGATGAGAAAGTGCTGGAGCTTCCTCCTTTATATGGTTCCCAACCACACAACTGCAGTTTAAATTCTGAATAAAAGTCACATTATTCTTATCTTTACCATCTAAGAGCAGCATTTATGTATTCTTGAAAAGGCCACGCTACTGGGAAGTAAGGTTGGTACTTAAGTGGAGAAACAGTGGGAGAAGTGGAATCCTTCCGTGTACCCCCTCCAATTCTTTCTTTACTGAATCAAAAAGTCAAAATCAACCAACTAGAAATTTAAACTAATTTAGATGTGTTAACGTATTTTCTGTCTTTTGTTTATTTTTCTCACAGAATTGATTGCTATTGAAACGTGCCTTTTTGTTTATGAATTTTTGTCCAGCACAAGACTGCTTGACAAGCAACATTTATGCATTTTGTCCTGTCTTTAGTTTTTTCCGCATAACTATGCATGCTGACACTATAAAGGTACCTTTCACACTTCTTTTAGTCTAAATAGATTAATTTTTGAATTATTTGAAGTAAAATAAATGATGAAAGTGGAATAATGAAATCAATGCTAATTAGATTGCATTTTTTCAGGTTATTTTATCATTTGAAAAAGTGGCCAAACACATTCTGCCTGCTTGTTTTTATACAGATACATCTGTCAAACTCATGCACAAGCTTATGTGGGACTCCTCGTATTGTGTACATTGTAAAATAAATCTGTATTGGTCTGCTTTCAACCTGAATGTACAAGGGCTGCTGTGATAGCAATGCCTCCTCTTTGATTATGCACTTGTTCACAAAATCATAGGTGGATGTTTGTGGTATGGCAGTAGCATCTGAACCTTCCCACCAGTATTCCATTACATCTTGTTGCTGTGTGACAGATGGCAGCAGAGGGGCAGCCTGACAAAATGGTGTCTGGTGTGGAAGTGCGCATGAAGCAATGGTGTGTCACTGAGTTCCTCCATACAGAAAAAATGGTACCCACCAACATTCGTCAATGCTTACCGGACATTTATGGAGACCAGACAGCAGGTGTGAGCACTGTGAGGCGGTGGGTGGTGAGTTTCAGCAGTGGCGACAGCAATATGAAAGACAAACCATGTTCCATATAGCCATGCAGATATTTATAAGCACGGCATGCAGATTCTTATTTGTTACTGGTAAAAATGCATAGCTAATGGTGGTGACTACATTGAAAACTGGTGTTTTGTAGCGGAGAATGTGCTCTATCGTATAGTCTTATTGTGTTCTTTGTATCTGTTGTAGTTTCCATGAAAATAAATAGGAGGCATTACTTTCAGAACAACCTACTGTATCACAACCTATTGTGACAAAAGTTCTCCCATGTAGATATAAATCTAGCAAATCAAAAGCTGTTTCCAGGAGCTGAACTTACGGAATTTATGTACAAAAGCTAACTGGTGATAAAAAAACAAGCAAACATTAAAGACCATCATAATACACTTCTAACATTAAAACTCATTTTCTCGAATGATTCATACTTTGTTGGCTTTTCTCGATTTTCTTTCACGTTTCCACTTCACTATTTTAAGATGTATTATTTTTCATCCCAATACTACTATTCTACCTACACCAACATAGACAGAGTTTTTCTACCATGAAATCTCATTGAATGGAGAATTACGGATCTTTCACAAGGCAGTCAGGCAATGTGCCAACCACAGCACAACATAACTCCAGAAAGTCTTCCACACTCTTCAACTGCATAATACCAAAATTTAAAGCTAGAATATAGGAGGGATTTGTTTTTTTCTTTCATAAAGCAGAAATAATAAAGGACAGTGCTTTGCGTCCAGCTTTGAGGAGCAGTGGGTGTACTTAACAGCAGAAAGCAGAACAGGTTTCGTGTACTCACATATCGTTTGTGATATGGGCAGAACCTCTGAAACGGCGAGTTGGTTCTGCAGAAAGATACCAACAGGGATACAGATCTCAGACTGGAAGGGGTTACGGCAGGACAGAACTCATCTGGAACTTGAATGCTTTGTAAGAAATTCTCCTATTTAGAGCCACCACAGATGTTTTGCCTGAATCTGTCTGCACATGCAATTAGCAGAAAATGAACAGAAAATTGCAATCATTTAGGAAAGGCCAGGGCAATTATTTTAAAAAATAAGTCAAAGCTTTTATATCCAGAACTTTCTGTTCACTTAAGATACACCACCACTCCCCATTTAACATTAAAATGAGACTCTTCCTTCATCATTTAAAGGGCACTGGAGCATACTGTGCAGTTTGAAGATTTCAGAATTACTGAGCATCTACGTTGCAGCGGTGTACGGGGACAGTAACTGGGTCTGATCATGTGTCAAACAAAGATGAGGATGCTCTAAGCCTTCAGGGCAATGGCACTTTATACAGAGTCAGTAGAAAAAGCAGCCTTACTGATCAGTAACAATCAATTTGAAATTTCACTTGAACAAATGAGACTTCAAAGGTATTTTTGTGTAGGTCTAAGTACTCAGCAGCTGCAAACAATTAAGCATTAATTTGAAAAACACTAACTTCACCACCTCATTGGCTGAATAAATTAAACTTTTTCCTTTTTTTTTTTTTTCTTTTTCTTTTTCTGTCTTTAAATGTTTGTTACTCTGGAAATTTCTTCTCAAGTTCCATTTTAATAAATGATGCTGTTAATAAAAATATCTCAAAATGGTTTTTTTCCACAGTAAGAAGTTTGAAAGATAAAAGTCTCTTGAGTACCTTTTCTTACACTGATAATAAAATAACAAGAGCGAGGTACTTCAGTTTGGTGCTTGCATTTCTTAAGTTGAGCACTACTTACATAGAATATCTTAAAGGAGAAAAAGATCAGCATATGTTTGAGTTTTGTTTACAAAAAAACAATCCAGTTATTGCTTGCAGTTGTTCTTTTTATGTGCAGCTGGGGAACAAGTTCATGTTCCTTTGAAACAATGGCTTTTTTTCTTGAGAAGTGTTGTAGAGGTAGAAAAATACTAGTTGCTGCAGCACAATGAGCTCTTGATATATAGAATAGTAGAGGAAATAGTCTCAGAAACTATGTAAACTGCTTCCAGCCTGAACTTAGCAGGCCACTTTTTGCCAATATTTCAAAATACGTTTAGCTGAATAAGCATATTTTAGACATTACAACAGTATAATCATATTTTTCATCTGATCTGCTCTACGTATGTGCTTTATTACAAAAAGGTGGAAAGTTACACATGGGGAAAAACAGGCAAAATAAATTTTAAAATAATAAATTACTCCAAAACATTCCCCACCGGCAGCCTCCCCACTGAAGTACATGAAAAACTTCATGTAAATAATGAATGCATTACTCAAGGTGGAGCCTCATGTAACTTCCTTTTCTACCACAAGCTTCCACAGGATTTTTCTCTCACTGGCACTAGCTACCGTATGGTGGATGGGTGTTTCTTGAGATGTTTCCTTTCACCTGAGCTGAGCTAAACAGCTTGAGCACCACCTGAGAAATTGCTCCTTTCAGGGTGTGGAAGCTGCTCACAGAGATGGGTGAGGATTCCTTATGTCCCCACAGCCCAAGCAGTCTTCCTGAAGCTGCCAACCTGAGAGGACACTGCGAGGTACGTTTGTTTCCCACAGCTCAGGATACTGAAGGTATCAGGACGCAATGCAAACATACACCAGTATATGAATGCCACAAGACTACCTGCCTGATTCCTTATTCCAGGCCAGAAACTTACTCCATCTGATCTGTGAGGACTCAAGATTTCACCAAGCGCAGCATTTGTTTGGCTTTACTGAGAAAGGCTACTAAAACGGCAGAATAGAATCTTTGTCCATATGAAGTAAGCTGCAGAAAGCAACTTCCCCACTGCTCTCTTTCCAGACTTCAAAGGAGATGCCTTGGCTGGTGCACACCCTATAATTCAACTGCAATAAGATTGTTTCATGTCAGCTCTGAACTTTGGCTGTACATGGAGAGTTAGGAGGCCAGTACCTTCGTGAGGGTAGCCTTCGTGTGATCCAGTCTTCTTGCTTGAGAAAGACAGTTCCTGGGCTGAAGATATCACTATGTTTAGTCATTTGGCATGGAATAGCAGAATATGTGGTTAAGAAGTGCAAGCTCATGCTCCTGTGTTTGTGATCTCTGGCTAATACCTGGCTTCAAGCACAGTGAAGAGTATTTGAACACTTACACAGGCTAAGTGCCAAAGAAAGGGATGGCCGGATGAAAATATGGCTGTGTGTACAGATAACAGGTTAAACATTTTCAGATTGTGCCACTTAAAAGAAAAAAGACAAAGATAATGGTCAACATATGAAAGAGAATTGCAAAGTCTAGTACACTATAGAACTTTTCAACTTTTGGTCACTTTTTGGAAAAAAGAATAAAAGAGTTTAGGTGGCAATATTTGACTACCACCTGCTCTCCAGAATTCTCTACTGACACTAATTAGTGCTGTGGAAGTAAGTTCAGATCTCATCTTCGTTTTAGGGTACTGTCGTGAGAGGGTCTGCTTTGGAAAACTTACAGCATTAATATAGATACTAATGAGGAGGAATATAATGCAGAGAAAGGCTAGGAACAAGAACAGTGATTTGAGGATATTAATAATTGGTCCCAGGCAGCAGTAACAGTTACACACATAAGCATGAGGAGTGCAGTGTTAGGGTGGAAACAGGAGAAAAAAGCTGTTATGGTGATTGTGCACCAAATTAAAGAAAATATATTGCCCCTAGATTATCAATAATTATGTCTGCGAGATCAAGAGGATGGTCATTAAGTGCCATTTAGTACCAACGGGCGTAACCAAACAGAAGGGTACAACTGCCTTTGCTCTGATATAGCAATACCTGTCTGGTTGAGTTTACACTTAAACATAGATTCAATTTATTGTATTTTTTTGTCTGTTACTGCAGCTATTTTCATTCCTATTGTTTCATGTTCAGTATAGTAAATACCAAGGATAAAGCCTTGTTAATGATGACAGGACTGAATTAGGAATGTGAGGAAGGGCTGTGTGGTCTTACAGACTCAAAGATTTTGTATCAGCAAAGTGAAGAAGGAGAGACTTAGATGTAAGCATGCAAAAAATGTTATAGTGCTATGTTTAAAACAAGCTCTGTAGACAAGAAGTGCAAATATGGAAATCAAGTTGTATCACTAACCTTGGGTCTTAGTTTAATTCCAGAGCTGTAAGTTACATACATGGGGGACAGAGTGGATAGGGGGAGGGGAGTGGTGGAGCGGAGCTAAACAGATGCAGATAATGGAAGAGTGCTCACTGAAAATATGGAGCCTGGTCTTTACAAAATTTAAGTAAAACCCATGTGACTAGGACATACAGCACTTTTAGCACAGCTGGGCACACACACAATGCCCTCTTCTGCTATTTGTATGATGTCAAGTGATATCAATGTTGAGATTTGCAACCATAATTAGAGCAATTGAGTTTGCTTGGGATGAGCAGGAGCAACTATATATGTTTTGTTTGAGAGAAAACCCACACAACTCTCATTAGTCAACTAATGGGAGGGGCTGTCATCTCTAAATGTTCATCTATTATTTAGAAAGGAAAATGCAGTACAGTGTTTTTCTCCATACACCAGACTGTTTCCTTAGCTCTGGAGGGCTGAATATTATCATTTATAAAAGGACAAAAATAGCTTTTGAAAGATATTATGGTATTTTCCATGTTATGGACGGTCTCCGTGAAAACCAAATTATGCCTCAAAACTCTACAAAATGATGCATCAAAAACTATGGAACTAAGGGCAGTTTCCACTGGTACAATGGTTATTCTGTTCAAATACTTTTTTTTGCTTGCTATTTCTTGTCTAGGCTACAAGTTATCCACAGTGTCTATCAGCATAAGTTTACCAAAAAAAGGCCCTAATCTCTGCAAAATAATCAGTAGAACTACAGTTTTTGTTTAGCTTAGAAAAACTCTGTAAATCTCAGGGTTCACTAACTTCCTTGGAGACAGAACCAGGGGTGATCTCTCTGCAGGTAAGTCATTTTTGACTTGTTTCCCACCTCTCCTTTGCTAAGCTGAACTCAAACATGCTGAAGATGGTGAACTGCACGCTGGATTCATTTAGAGCTTTTGCAGAGCAGCCTGCTAGAGAAGAGCCATCAAGCATTCTCTCAGAAGAGCCCCAAATCTCAGAGTACTCTTCCAGCCAACTACTAGTTGGAAGGCAGAAATTAACTAAGATACAGAAGTTTTGAAGGCACATCAGAAGGTTAAAAGCATGCTGTGTATTTACAACTTTTCATTCTGTAGGTTGATTTACCAGTTTTTGAGTGCCCAAGAGTATTTGTGTATGCACTGTTTACAAAATGACATACTACAGCATCTTCTGCATTTAGAAGGCTTCTAAGGCATAAGCATAGTCTGCTTCTATCAAGATTACCTTTATAATTCCATAATACAAATATTTCCAATACAGTCCTGGTGATTTTGCCTGAAATCCACCTGAAATTATTATTGTACGCAAAGATTGTAGCCAACAGCTATTCAGAAGCTTTCAGAGAATGTGTTAGTAGTTAGTAAGTGAATTAATTTTTCTGTTTTAAAATCCTTTCAAGAAATGAATAAACTATGATGACAATAGAGTCTTTAACAATATTACTCAGGCAAATGTTTGGACATCTGACACACTGGAGTGAAGTGCGATAGTCTCTATCACCAGCTGATGAGGTATGATTATACAGCATTTCCCTGCAACCAGAAATGGCGTCAGATTAAAATAGTATGCTGGAGAGTTAGACAAAAAACTTCCTTGCAGAAACATCATCACACAGTCTTCACAGTCTTCCCTGGCAGACATCAGGAAAGGAGGACCTCAAACAAGAATTTCAGGTGTGCAACCAGCAGCACTGAGCAAGTGGCTTTCTCTGACTGTCTGTGGGAGTTATACATATGAAATTATCTTTTGGATATTTGAGCACATATTTAAACACTTATATTTAAACATGACAGTTGTGACATAGCCAAATTTATGGATATGATATGGATATCCATATGGATATGGATCTTCTTAAGTGAGTCATGCAATGCTGACAGAAATGCTGATACAAACATAAAACCATGTCTCCATAATATGCTGAAAAAAACCACCACTATTTTAAGATTACACTAGGGCATTCCACATTTTTACTGGGCACTGCTTTAGCTCTAGTGTTTTAAAATCAGTTACTTTCATTAGCAGAAGTTTTGCTGTGCAAAGATCAGAGATCTGGAATTTGTTAAACTCCCTAAAAATATTCTAAATGTTTCTTACGCAATGGAATGCCACAGTTTTCCAAAGACTGATATCTGGAGACTATTAAAGGCCTGAAGCCATAATTTGCACTCAAGCAAGTGCCACTTGAGGAATAAAATACCCTGTTTCTATTCCACCAAATTATCGGATCTTAAAAGTGTGCCACTGATCTGAGACTGAATACCGCAACTACTGTGCTTCTTTATTTAGGTAATAAAACACATTTGTGATACATGTTGATTTCTGTTACATTTCTGTTGTTCTGAAGTAACAGAAAATTCTGGATGTTAGAAAAAGCCATGAAATAATTGGATTAATGAAAAAAAAAATTGCCTAAAAACCAGTAGATCAGATGGATATCACCACATTGGTAGGCAGGATAGTAACACAATGAATCTGTGGCATCCACTTGACACAGACTTATGCTGGAAACTTATGTAGTCTGTATATAAAACTCCATGTTCTTCAGAAAAGATCAAATTATATTCAGCCTTATTTTTTAGTACATTTTCACTTTATTCAGAAGTATACATTTTTAGATGAAGCATTAGAAAATGCTAAAATAATTACTTCATCTCTGCCTCATGCAACTTAACATTTTCTAGTAATGCATGCACGCACAGGAAAAAAGAAAATGGCTGCAGAATTAGACTCACTGTCGTTAGAGTAATCACAGCACTTTACTGATCTTTAACAGCAATTATTATTTTGATAGCCCCTCCAAATTACAAGAAAAAGAATAGGTAGAGCTTTCCCTCTGTGAGCAGCACTCAAACCCCACCAAGGGAAGAAAAGTACTCCTTGCGAGGCCTGCCAGAAGGAGCCCCAACCAAGCATTGCATCTTCCCTTTCCCAGACACCCAAAATTTACACAAAGCGGTCAGAACTGGCCACGCTCCAGGCCAACATTCCCTGCAAAGTGAAAATCCTTTGGTTATGTCAAACAAAATCCCAGAAGAACTATATACAATACCTAACTCAGTTTAATGTCTGGCAAATACAAGTCTGATAAAGGCAACTAGTGCAAATCCTTCTTTTCATAAGAAACAAATCTTTCATGGCAGTGTCTTCAGTGACTTTTTAGCCTACTTCTACACCATGTATTTACCTACTCATTTTCAGTCTGTCGTGCACCTTCTCACAGGCTGGCTGGAAGGTAAAGTAGTTCATACAAATACAATGACAACAGGAAGGACGGGGGGGAGAGCAGGCTGCTACAGACCTCCCTGGATTTTCACTCTGGTTCTCCTCCAGGCCTTGCCCAGTGACCTGCCTGCTGCACACCATCCCATCCATCCCACAGCAGCTGCCAGCTCTTAGACGCATTCAGAACTGAATGCTGTGTCTCTGTGTCTGCTGTGCCAAAAGAATGAACTAGGATAGGAGGACCATCTTCACAATAAAAACTCACTGCATTTACTTTTTTTTTTTTTTTTTTTTAACTACAAAGAATAACTCTTTATTTCATCAGGAATTTTGCTGTGAAATACTGCAAAGCAGTAAAATTAACAGGGAAGATATTTCTAACATGGGGCAAATTTGGGCTCCCTTTGGTGATCTTTACCATGGCAAGGTAATTTGAGATGTCGTTTTTCAGATTTAACTACTACTACAACCGCTTTAGACTTGAAATTGGCTAAAAAATAGACTAACAAGTGCAGGTCTCACACTGCAATCACAAGGAGATCAGTTCTCCTCATCAGTTCCTCAAAAGAACTTTTGCATTAGTGACCTTTGTCTATACAAGAAACATCCTTAAATTTCTAGTGTATGCAGTAGAAATAAAAGAGTATGATCAAATAGTGCTGTGATTATTTCTATAACATAATTAAATATATCTAAAGCAATAATGTGTAGAGTACCCATTTACTTACAAGTTCTATTTCATTATGCAACTGGGCCAAATTCACATGCACCAAATACTAAAAAATAATGAAAAAGACTGCCCAGGTTTAGGTTTTAGACTGATAAAAGTTGACAATGATGCTTTGTAAACATAATTCAGTTTTTAACATAACTGTTCTTAAAAACTTAAGACTAAAACCAATATTCAGTTTTTAAAGCATGTGAATTGAATGAAAGCAAGTGCTTAGAATCTCCTAATGTAATAGATTGATGAAATAATGCTGAGATGAATAAATCTATACTTACCTGCACAACACATTTTTGTGCTGAAGCCCACACATACAGAAACAATGATTAAAACTTTTCACAATGAAAAGTAGTTTCATTTCACTATTAAAATTAGAATCTTCATGAATCTTCATTCACTTCAGGCCTGGTCAGGCCTAATTTTCTCAGTATGAGCGAGTTACTCTCAGCACGTTCAGAAGCAGAGGATATTAGAGGGTACACTAAAGTTAATCAGAGCAAGAGTTTTTTCTGATCTTTCAAAGATTTGACAGGAGGAGAATAAGTCTCCTTTGCAGGGATCCAAGTTCTGTTTGTCAGCTGAATTTGTCCTTTAAGTTTCCCGCTGTGCCTTAGTCATAGCAAGAGGTAAACAGAGAAGATAAGACTTCCTGACAATTCTTCTGTCAAAAGAACTGAAACCTGCCATTAGGTCTTCTACTATCCACCACAGAGAAGTCCTAGCAATTGCAAGCCCTTGCAGACCCTACTTCCAGTTCATGAACCGTATTGTACGCTTTTGGACTTGAGTTTGGGTGGGGGAGGGGGTGGGAAATGCAAGGAAAACAGTTGAAAAAAGAGAACTTAGGATCAGCTGGCATCTATGTGAGCAAATTGCAACTATAATATCCCGAGGGGCAGACAATGACAGGCTGTCACAGCTCTACAGGGAAACTGTGGAGGACAGAACACAGGGCTGAGGAGGAAAACCCCACAGTGGCGGGGATGAGGCCTCTCCTGAGGCAGGGGTAGCAAGACTGCAGAAAATGAAGCTCAGTAGGCTGCTGGCAGTATCAGAGCATGTAAATACGTGTCATGTTCGCTGCCTTTTCTTAATGTCTATGAAATTCATAATGACACAATGAGGAAAACCATCATTTATTCTAACGGTGAAACATCAAAAGCATCCTACCTCCTCAAAGCAAGGATATACATAATGCTGAAGTCTGGACATAGCCATCAGTCCACAGACAGAGCTAGTAGGAGACAAAAACTGTGAGTCTCTCAGAGATAAAAATCAATGTTGAACAAAAAAAAAAAAAAAAAAAGGAAAAAGTGGAAAACTGAAGAACCAGGCAAGAAAATCCCATATCCCCATCTTTCCACACCTTAGAACAAACTGTCAAAGGATTATTTTTATATTTTTCCTTTCTGGAAAACTGAGAGCTCACAATAACCCTAACTATAGGATCTCTGTAAATGTCCACACACTGCACATACCTAATCAAAGGATTTGTCTTCGTCCAAAATTACTGCAGTGTATCAGTATTCTACTCACTCTGTTTCTGCGGCACAGAAAACCCAATAACCAATTCCAGTCTTTTCTCTCCCCTGCTCACTATCAATACCATAATAAAAAAATTAAAGAAGTCCCTTAGTTGGTTAGGGCTGCAACCCTCAAAGGATAAGCAAAACTGGAGGATACCCAAAGGCAACACAGGCATACAAACTGTGCCTGCAATTTTTGCTTTCACTTGCCAGAAATCCAAGGGTTTTATAACTGATGGAATCCACTTGAATAAAAGCATGTGCTAATACAGTGGCTGCTTCTACTACATTAGAGTTGTTGCAAATAAGGTATCTTTCATGCTAGGGTAGAAAGCAGCGTGTATTTTTGTAAAAATAAATCTCTATTCTGTAAAACAAAAATAAAAAATAAATCTCTATTCTACAGTCATTACAGAAAATAAAATTACTCAGCCTGTATGCTTCTTACCTCCTCAATTCTAAAAGCCACTGAAGAGCACACGCGCGCACACACACACACGTGACTTATAAGAAAAGAATAGTGCCAAGAAATAGTTTCATAAATCTGATGTAATATGCAGGGTTTTAAGAGTAAAATAATTGGCAAAAGAAAGCTACTCTGAAGTTGTATGCTGTGTTAGTGCAGTCAATAGAATTGGAGAGAAAAATATGATTTATAAAAGAATTTTTTTTTAGTCTAAAATCCGACTATATCTACATGCTTATAATGTAATCTAGTTTTGTTTACTCTGTTTTCAGAACTAGCTATCAGGAGCTTCCCATGTGCTGAACTGAATCCATGATTATAAAAATACTTCAAACCACAGAAAGGATCTATGTGCAAATGTGCTTTCTGAGTTAGCAAATAACCCTTTTATTACACTGAATGCTTCACAGACAGGTCACTACTTGCATGCATCCATAAGTTATTGCTAAATGAAATTATTAGTAAATGAAAGAACTGTTTTTTCCTATGCAAATGCATGCCTTACAAATGGTTAACAAAAAAAAAAATCAGGTGAGTGTAATAACAACAACAAAAAATCACTGTTATAATTACAGTATAATAGAGCTACTAACAAAGGTTATCTATTTATCAAATAGTGTCATAACTGAGAAGCCCACACATATGAAGCATAAGAGTATATTGTAAGTTACTAAAGCAAAGGCTAGCAGATACAAAACTTCTGAATTGCATTTACACATTTCTTTGTCCATGTCCAAACCTCAGAAGTGACTGGAATTGATGGGATTCAGCCTATGTTTCCATTGTGTGAGTGGTAGTCACCCACATCGCTGTATTAAGTGTTCATTTGTCCATTTTGAAGCTAAGACTCAAATTTGATTTCAGATCATGACTACATTTACAGTTCGTTTATCATTGCTCCTTTACTAAACATTGGAGCCATAAAGCAATACGTATCCAATTGCTGAAAACATTCTTAATAAATCAGTCATGCTACTGGCTCTAAAATTGAATTTCTATGTGTAGCAAATTATGTTGTCCATCAAAATATTCAAAATTGAAATATGTATTTCCTAAAGCAATCTTGGGATGGAACTGAAATTTTAAGAGTTAGTTTTTCTTTTTAGTTTTTTAATAAATTTTTTCCCCAATGAATTTTCAACTCCTGACAATTTTATGATGTTTGCATCAGGTTAGTAGTTGTACATTTGCTACAGCTTAAGAAAGGAGACTCCTAAACAATATATGTATGTATTTGCTTGTTAGTATATTCCTTCTAACTGTGGAATCTTTTAAAATGATTCATCTGTTAAACACTATATCTTCCTAAAACTATATTGTGTGATTTGTAGAATGTTTATTCTACGAGTAGTTTTTTACATTAGGCTTTAATATTTGTAAACACATCCATTGAAAACTTGCTTTTGCTATTTACATGTGTCTTATCCAATATGGCATTTTAAAATAGCGTTCTCAGCTGTATTTCTAAAGGGTCAGATGCAACTTGGCATGGGCAAGACAACAAACTGCTTATACCTAAGCATTTGTTTCGGGGTAATTGTTTGCAGCTAGTGCAGCTGAAGAGTTAAAGCCATGTGCTGAATTTAAATCTATAAACATGAAAGATGGTGCCAACTTGGCAGCAAATCGTGCATTCAAAAGTAAACGGGTCTCCCCGGCTGTTCCAAATGGAGGCATCAATACGAGGTTTAGCTGCAGCCTCTCTAGTTTACAGATGCAACCTTCCCTGTCTCTGTCGCCTTTTACTCAAAACAGCTCATATTTTGCAGAAAGACTCTTTAAAAGAGATCAACAAGGTCACAGTTTGCATTTCAATGAGAATATTAAAAGGAAATCTGGCATGTTTTATGACTTCTATAAGAAAAATCTCAGAACTCGAGATACAACTATAAAAACAGATTTTTTTTTGTAACTGATTTTTAAATAAATCAAATTCAAGTAGAGTTTACTGTTTTCAGAGTGGTGAAGAAATGAGATGTCAGCTAATAAAGCTGCACCAGTATCTTGCACAATGTATTCAGGCACACCACTTAAAATTCAAAATGCAGTTTGGAAGAAATCAAATTATGGATAAATCTATATTTCATTTTAATAACTGCAAAAGGCCAAACCTCTTCTAAAACTAAAAGTTGAAAAACAAAGGTAAGGAAATGCTTTCTTTGGGAAATGCATTCTTTTTATATAGATTTTAAGCTTGGTGAACAAGTTATCAAAAGACCAGGTTATCAGCAATATCCCAAGACTGTTTCCATTGTGTATCTTTATATGTGATTACCACAGTTATATCAACAGCTTCTAAGTCCTGAATTCTGAAGCATGCCTAGCCTTTGTCAGTCCGTGTATAAATGAAGATCTCCACATAATCTCTGCTTGCATTTGAGCAGGAAACATCTCAGAACATAGCCCAGAAGTATCTAAATGAAAAACGGAGGGGGAAAAAAAAAAAAACAAAAACAAACAACACCTCAAAACCCAAAACAGAAGAAAGATTAAGCTAGTGCAATGTTTTCTATGAAAGGACAAATGTCATCTTTTATTCAGCTGGACTCTTTCTCACAGAAAAGGAAAAAATAGCAGCAATACAGTGCACTGGTGAGCACTGCCCTCTCACTGTCTCCAGATGTACTGACATTTGATTTGTTGCTGATTAGTATGGGCAAAAGAAGAGAGGGGAAAAAAAGCTGGCATCAAGTCACGTCCTCCATCTTAGTCCCAGCTGGTACCAAGCTCCAGAGAAACAAAGCGACTTCAGACTGTGCTATCATATATTCATGACCAAGAAGAAATATAAAAACCAGCACGTTTGAATTCCTGACAACCATAGAAGAATAGTGCATTGGCATGTTGAATTTTTCCAGCCAGCCTTTGCTGACCTATAAACCTTTGTGACTGGAACAAATGCAAATAGAGCTGACTTGCCTCACAAACTACTGAAGGGTATTCAAACTGAGTTGTGTCTAACAGGCTAACAATAACCCACTGTCCCACCCATGCAAAACACACAGTCTGGGAAAAACAGCTTTAGAAAAGCACTTGACGGAGACATAAAATGCAGACCATGCCAGGAAAAAAAAAAAAACCAACACGTTTTATTTCTTTACCTAAAATGGCATAATAAAAGAGCAATTTGGAGTAAAATTATCTGAAAGTGAAATAAAGAGTGAGCAATTTTAAAAATAGGCTGGGATGCGGGAATGGAAAATATCAGGGAAGGCATTGTCTAATGTCATATCGGGCTACAGCCATCAGATTTCATGGCCTTTTAAAAGCAAATCTACATTAAATAACAATGTGTAAATAATGATTGTGTGCTAATGAATTACATAGTAGCACTGAGCTAAATTACACTTTGGGAAGGCATGTATCCAGAGTAAAATGTCTGCTCCACTGCAGTCCCCGGACTATATTACTGTTTGAATGATCATTCTTCTTGTATTTTTACTCAGGGAAGTGAGCTATCTGAAGGTACTGACTTTTCCAGCTTTATTATGGCCCTAGTAGTAACTACAGATAAGGAAGATTAAACTTATATAGTAATTTAGCAAAACCTTTTTATTTCAGAGAAAGGAAATAAGACACCAGCTATAGGATATTTATTCAGCGAAACAAACAGCTTCTTTTTGTGATGGAGTTAAAATAGGAAAGAAGTGGCTAGCTCTTTTCTTGAGCATCTGCATGCCCTCACTACCCTTTTGTTTCACTCTGCACAGCCCTGTGACCGCATGGGCCCAGGCAGCCATCTCCTGGTCTGCTTCCAGCAAGGGCCGAGTAAAGCAGCCTCCCCCTCTGTGCAGAGAGGAAGGGAGGAACAAGAGCAGAGTAATACAAGGGAGAATGTGGTGATGCCTCAGTGCTCCTGCTGTTAGGTGGTCGTTAGTGCACTGCTCTAACCCTTGCATTCATCCTGTGCTTGCACTGCTTCAACATTAAAAATGAATGTTTATCCATACGGTATGTTGCATCATTTTCATGTTAAGACTGACAGACAAGTTCAGGATTTCTCCCACTTAAATTCATGAGTTGAGACATCTCGTTTTCAGAATAAGGATTCTATCATTTTCAGAAGCTGCGTATGTAAGCTTTGAAGAAAAATGGGCACTGCTGCTGAGAATTCAGATGTCTGAACTGGAGGCCTTGTCTGAGCAAGCTTATAACCTGGTACATTAATTTAGTTCCCAGGCCTAATCTCCCTGAAGCAAGAAGCATCAGAGCCCAGCACCAGAGCCAGAAGCAGCTGCCACAAGACTTTCTGCGATCAGTAAACTACATACATGTAGAAAATTGGCTGTGTGAAATTCATAGATTCTAAGCATTACAGATATATTTTTAAACCTTTTCAACATCTGGCCTTTAGGAGCAGAGTGTTAAGGGAAGCCGAGTAAATTTGTCTCAATTTCCATTAAAGTTAGTATGATATACAAGGATTTCATAAACATCCCCCCATGTTCTTCCAAACTGTGGAAGCAGCTAGCACTCCAAATAGCTTAAAAGGAAGCGCAAAAGGAGAAATTTGTGTTTCTGTTACTTATTAGCAACATGTAAGGCATAACCCTTGTGAGAGACTACTGAATGTGAACAGGAAGGTAGAAATCCCTGCGGGAGCAAACTGCCATGTACGCGCACACCAGAAGGTTTAAAATGGAGTTTAGTAGCATGTGAAAGCACTTCAGAATAACTGATTTATATGTGGCAACAGATGCAAAAACTGTCTAAAATGTAACAAAAAGGTAACATATTCGTGAGTAATTCCCACCGAGGGATTAAAAACCTGCCCTTTTGCCATGCTCCCTATGAAAGGAGATGTCAACTTTCTTGGACATTTGGGAGATTTGGGCCTGCAGTAGTCTCCAGGCTCATTTAGGCTGAAGTTCATCCCACAAGTTGTGCGCGTTAGTTACTGAATATAACTTGTACTGCAAGTATGATCAGTGGAACAAGGCAAGATGATAGCTGCCTTCTGAGGTGACAGAAGGCCCCTCTGCTTCTATAGGTAGTACAGGAGGATCTCTGTGACCTCAGGAGGTAAGACACATCTGCTACAAAGCAGCCATGCTGCCCAAAAATTCATTAAATTCCACCATGCTGAAATAGCAAATGTTAAACAAAAACTGGTAATTCATTAAAACTGATATTCACCTCTTCATGGCACTGCTGCATGTATTTTTATCTTTTAAATTTATTCTATTTTAAAATAAATTTTCAGTGGCATTAGAATTGATTACAACATTGATCCTAATTTGGCTGGATTTTTGGTGGGCTAAAGTATGCAGAAAGGCAACGATGAGAATAGGAAAGACATTGACTAGCTCCCTTCATCTTTTCTATACTAGTGCTTGCTAGAACAGTGTTAGTGGTGCAGGGAGTAAGCGATATTCTGCCATGTAATGAAATGAAGGGTGAATAGTGAAGCCAGATTACTCCATATTCTAGCTGAGAAACAGCTAGTAGATAGTTTTGCAGAACTGTAAAAGGTCTCTTTTAGATTTAATAAAAATCTGGCAAATTAATTTTATGGATTAAAAAAAGTTTGCATTAGAAGTGTACATTAAAATACACAGAGATAAATTTAATGAACTTGTTCCAGTGTGAAAAACTGGTCTGTCTTTTATAAATCTTTTCTAAAAAAAGTTTAAGAACTCAAAGGGTTGGGTGAATTTTATATGATATAACTTCTCAAGAACTCTCATCCTATCCTATGAAACTGGAAAAATTAAATCAGGAAAAGTATATAAATAACTAAAAACTGGGTTTCCAACTCCGGTCTCTGGCTATGATGTTGTCCTGGCATGACATTTCACACATTTTTTATCATTAAATCCACAGACCATGTTTCTCCGAAACAGTGAAATCATATAGCAAATAAACTCTCTTCGTTTTCCTGAATTCAGGGTACTGCTCAGTTAGCATAACATACAGCCTACGGGTTTTAAGATCACGTAACATTCAGCTATTTAATCATATTATTTCTTACTATAAACAGCAGAGTACAATGTATTTTCCAAAAGGTCTGCTACATTTAACAGCTCCATCAGCCAGCTAATTACAACTAGAAATGCTAATTTGGTAGTCATAAACAACTCAGTTCTCTTCACCCTATTTTTCTGCCATTGCTCTTTATAAAAAGCACTTAACATTTTTTTACTGCTGGCAAAGAAAGAGAGAACACATTCATTTAGGCTTTCAGGCAAGATAAGTTAAACTTGGGTGCTTACAGTGGATGCTAAAAACACGCAGCCAAAAGAGTATAACTTCCATGGTACTTCACACATATGTCATGTCTGACAGAAAGCTCAAGAAAGGAGAAAAAAAATAATTTCATTGCATCTTTGGAAGCAGTAGATTACATTGCATTTTTGGAAGCAGTAGATTCTACCACACAGTTGCCTAATTTCTCATTCTGCAAGGAGAATACTGGGTGTTTCAGTCCATTTAACTTTGAATCCTGATAAAAACAGCCTTTGAAGTCCAAAGGTTTTTTTTTTGTTGGTTTTTTTTTTTTTGTTGTTGTTGTTGTTTTTTTTTTAATAAATTGCTATATATCAGATGGGGAAATTATCAAGAGCAGAGATTAGATATAAAAAGGTATTAATGAGAATGCTTTGAATACTGTTAACACCTCAGGAAGCTAAGAAGCCCATGGGTAAGACAGAAGCAAAAACAAAATTTTCAGAAGGACACCCATGTTGAAGATGAGCTCACGTACCTGTAAGTATAAGAATGCACTCAGAAAGACTACCTTCTAGGTTTGTTGTTCTGAAATTCTTGGCCAGATGTTCTCTAGCAGACTTTCACTCTTTCAAGTCACAAAAGCAGCACAACACTTTACACATGCAGCCACAGGAAAAAGACTCCAGGTTTGCTTCAGCCAGCTCCCTAGTGAAGGGAGCCTAAAACAAAGTGCAGAACCATTAGACAGGCACTGATTGCAGCTTCCCTGAAAAGCACTTCATGTTAGAAATGCTAATGGAGAGATGCTTGAAAAACATCCTTTTGGAGAATGAAGAAAGTTGTTTGCAAGGCAAGGCAAGGCAAGGCAAGGTAAGATCAATTGGTAGAAATATACTAAACAGCTAACGTATCTTTTGAAGCAAGGCATGCATGTTGAACATTTCCAGGGACTGTCCCTCCTGACTTGCCTGCGCTCCCCTATGGTTCTAGAGTTTTTAACCTCTTTAGGCAATGCAAGACATTATCAGACAGGCTGTAGAACTCTGTGTGATCTCTGCTGCCAAGCAGATCTAGGGAAGTCCCAGTCTGGAAGCTGAAAATGTTGGCCCAGTTTTCCAGAAGGTAAAGAAAAAAGGTCCTGGTAATAATAGGCCAGTCAGTATCACTTCAGCGCCTGGCAAAACTGCAAGAGAATATTATTCTGGGTGTAACTGATAAACATCTAAAAGACAACACAGTTACTGGTTACTGACAACATAGAATCACAAGCATAATGTCCTGTTACATGAATTTAATCTCCCCTTATGACAAGTTTACCCACCTAACTGACCAAGGGAAGCCAGTTGATGTAATCTTCTTGGATTTCAGCCAAGCTTTAAATACTGTTTCACACAGTATCCTTCTGGACAAAATGTCCAGAACACAGACAGACAAATACATAATGCAATGGGTGAATGATTGGCTGACAGGTCAAACTCAAAGTGTTATAGTAAATAGAGTTCAGGCCAATGGCCAGTCACTGATGGAGTCCTGCAGCCCCTTTAGGGCATTTTCTTCAATGTTTTCATAAGTGACTTGGATACAGAACTTGAAGGTATACTAAACAAGTTTGAGAACAATACAAAATTAGGAGGAGCTGTAGGCTCCCTCATGGGTAGAGACCTTACAGAGATATCTTGACAAACTGGTGACTGAGAAATCAACCACGTGAAGTTTAACAAGTGCAAGTGCTGTGTTCCCTTCCTGGGACTGGGCAATCCTAGCTATACGTATAGACTAGAGGACAAGATGCTGGAGAGCAGCCCCACAGAAGGGGGCCTCGGACTTCTGGTTGATGGCAACTTGAATCCAAGTCAGCAGTGTGCCCTGGCAGCCAAAAAGGGCCAAGAGTACCTGGGTTGCATCAGGCCCAGCACTGCCAGCTGGGAGAGGGAAGGGATTGTCTCATTCTGTTCTGCGTGGGGTGGACTCACCTTGAGCACTGTGTGCAGGTTTAGGTTCCAAACTAAAAGAAGGACATAATTCTATGAAAGGGAGCCCAAAGCAGGACTACAAAGATAAAGGTTCTAGAGGACAAGGTGTATGTGGAGTGGCTGAGGTCCCTGAGGTGTGCTCAGCCCAGAGCAGAGCAGCTGAGGGGAGGCCTGATGGCGGCTGCAGCTCCTCACGGGGAGCGGAGGGACAGCGCTGAGCTCTGCTCTGTGTGACAGCGACAGGGCCCGAGGGAACGGCATGGAGCTGTGTCA
>JAOWBP010000001.1:58835013-58846225 GCA_028571105.1 Tragopan temminckii | reverse complement strand
GCTGTGTCAGGGGAGGGGCAGCTGGGGTTAGAAGAAGAGAAAGAACTTTTCCTTACAGAAAAGGTTATTCCTACTAGACAATTTAAATATGCCTGATCAGATAATGTGAAAACATAGCCATGTTCTCGCATTGCTGTGAGCTGACAAATATTCTCATGCACTGCTCAGTTCTAGACTCACCATTATTTGAACAAGGAGCATTACCTGACATGGGGACAGAAAGAATAAATCTTGCTCACAACAGAGTATTCTGTCCCAGAATAAAAAAGTTCAAATAATATGTCTCTAAAATCAGGAAGTACTGTTGTGATATTGCTGCTTCCAACAAACGAGGTTTGAATTCTGCATCTAAAATCATGCAGACAGGTTTGTTGAAACAAGGTATAAAGAACAAGCTAAACAAATAAACAAGGACTGTAGAAAGGATTTTGTTCGATCTCAGAAACAGAAATGGCCTCAGACTCTGAATGGAAGCTTTTTACTGGGTTATGGGCAACAACGTGGTTGGAATTCAGTTCTCTGTTTTAAAAATATGGGATCTTTGTATGAATTCATCCTACAGAACGGACCTCTCCTCACATAAAAATCACAGGAATTTTGTAAATCTTTCTAAAAATTTAAATGTAAATACGTAAACTTTTTCCATAAAAGGAACAACTGAAGTTGACATTATTTTTCTCAGTATACTATATCAGTGGATTTAACCAGTAAAACAGGTGACTGATCATTTTAATTTTATAAGGATGGCACAGAAGGTATTATTTAAGAATGACTGTCATAAAAGGCTTTTGCTATGAGATTTGGGATGAGCAGGTGTTCCGAAGCAAGCAATGTCAGTGAAGTTCTGTTGGACCAAGTCACACAGAAATGTAAAAATATGGATATAGATACTTTTTAAAAGATTCTTGGCAGGTGCAGCTGATTTAATTGCAGTAATGATCATGCATTTAAACAATAAAACTTAGGGGGGGGGGGGAAATCACTGTTTTTATTTATTTATTTATTTATTTTATTTTTTTAGATCATCAAAACTTACACCCTTGGTAGTTCAAAAAAGTTCTAGTGAAAAGCCTGCTACGGACTTGCTTTGAGTTTGCATTTGAGCAACTCCTTTATTTAAATTTTCAATTTAGCTTAGCATATAGATCTTCAGCAAATGCTTTTCCCAGTTACATCTGCTAATATTTTTCTAAGATTATTCTTCATGGTGTTATGCACACTGTATCCCTTGGGCTGTCTGTCCTTCTTTTGTGAGCCAAAAGGGACAATAGAATTCTTCAGAAAAACAAGTTGCAGCATTTCCTTGGAAAAAATTTACAGTTCATTTTCTTCTTTTCAACATAGCAGTGTGGACAGCAGCACAGAGATCCTGTTCCGCTTCAATCAGATTGCAGGAGATTTAAAGGATCCTCATCTCAGTGATTCTTTTTGAACATAACATAAGCATCCCTAGTTACTCCACCCAAAAGTCAAGTTTGGGAATGGTGCTACAGTGCAGACTTGTGGGTGCTAGGCCTAGATCTGTGCAAGTCCCAGATCTACCACGATAACTGACCAAGTTGAATTTAACTATTAATATTATAGATGGCACCACTGTTGCAATTCACTGCTTGAATCACACCATGTCGGGAGAAAATATATGAAAAGTGGTATATGCTGAAGATATTGACAGATCCTGAGGAATATTATGTTGTCCTATGACAGTGAAGTCAGTTAAACTTTTGCTGTTGCCTTCGATAAAAGTAGGATCCATCCTCTTCACTTCTGGTCTTTGCAGTAAATCAGGCTGTTGTCATGAATTATAGATCAGAGCTGTAGGAACTTATGGGTAAATGTTAAGAGACTTGCGCAATTAGCATGAGACTCACATATGTGTGACTAGGGAGACAAATCTTTCTGATTATTCATTCCATTAATTTAAGATGCTTTCTTGTGCTCAGATACTTTCTCTAATATTCCCATAAGTAAGTTTATGACTGAGGTAGAAGACTGCTCCACGTTATTTTTAGAAATAGACTTCAAAAAAGCCTAACAAGAATACTATCCATAATAAGACAAAATGGGAAGCAATGCAAGGCTATATACCTAGCTGTACAAATGGGTTGTATGGCCAAAACATTTGGAATGGATCATTAGGAAGCCTCCCAGTGCTGAATTTAATAGCCAAGCAATACAATTACACCAATTTTCTGCACTGAGGCAGTCTGCAGCATGCCTGTGCAATGGGAGGCATTTCCCATCCCGATTCTGGGCTATGGTAAATCACCTAGGTTGTTTCATACCACCATGAGTCTACAGTTTGTCACAGTGTTCTACAGGTGCCACAGTGGAGGGTGGGGAGTGTGCATCCTATATATCTCATATCCCTATATGTCAGAGATGGCAGTTAACAGAATTCTGTAAATTAATCTCATCTTTGAGATAAGCTTTTTCATTGTTAGGCTGTTCATTCACAGATGATAATATAGAATAAATTTAAGTTACTACGCTAAGACCATTGTAAAAAAAACCTCACACATTAGCTAAACTGGGAACAACAGAAATGATCAGAGATCTACTTGATATTCTCCAGCACTCTCAAAAGCTCCAGTAGTCTCAAAAATTATCCTACACACTCTCTTTGATAATCTTCTGTTTTAGAAAGTGCATTTGTCCTGTCTTTGATTTTTTATTTTTATTTTCTGTAACGTAATAGCAACAAAGCATTGCCTTCTCTCCCAGTGCCGATTGCTTTTGTTTAACTCTCTATTCTGCTCTTTGTAGGCTGATTTCATATTACTCTGTTTGTTTTCTCATGTTTTTTATTTCTAGAACAAATACAAAAACCACATGGATCGATGAAGCAATTCAAAGCTGTGATTAACGGACACTAAAACAGGCTTTGGACTAGCCTCTTTTTTTATATATCTGAATACACTGCGCACGGATATCAGGTTTACGCACGCTGGTGAGTTTTCCAGATGTAGCCTCTCTCACATATCTACATTGCACATCAGATACCTGGATAACAGTTGTTTAATAATGAAATCAAATTCTGTTCACTGCACTAATAACAGTATTTAAAATAAACTGCCACAATATTCTAACATCATTCATTCACAGTAAAACCTTTTGCATTGTAGGCTCATCTTCCTGAGGGAAAGAAGCACAGTTAACTTTATCTCAGACAAGAATATTACAAGAAGTGTATTACAGACCAAATATGATTTCATTAGATTCTCTTTTTCATTTACAGTCTCAATCCAAAACATTTTAATGGCCCTGTATTTCATATATACCTATCATGCTACTTGTGAACTTCATTCTTTGGTCTAAAGCAGATGAGGAAAAGCAAGGCAAACAAGGTAAATGTCTAGCATTCTTTTACAGTACGATTTCTTCCAGCAGAAAGCAGCATCAAGTTAGGCCAAAAATACTCCTATCTGCCCTTTTTCAGATGATGGAATGCACTTTATTTTTATCATCTCAATGCCCTTTTTGTCAGGCCTGCTCCTTGGGTAGGAGGGGCCATATCCCAACACAAGAACAGACAACTCAAGAATTCGGAGCTCTACGCTCTCTACATGGAACAGATACTGCCAAGACCTTGAGGGTCACATTTTTATAAGGAGATCATCTCTCTTCATCAAGGCCTGCTCTGCAGAAGCACCCAGATCTCACACACACAAAAAACAGAGGGACTACAATTTTAAATCACTGAAAATCCTGTTCCAGCTCCAGATTTTGAGTACCGTAGATACTTACCTCTAGTCTTTTAGGCTTTAGTACAGACATGACATAAAATCTCAGAGTCCTGAAATGTAGATGAGGACCAATCATGTGGGACTAAACACACCAGGGGAAAAAACTGCAGGACTGAGCTCTCTATGAGCTGTGCTGTCAAGGAGGTAGCCATTGCTATCAGATAAGCATACATCCCAGATTTGAAGAAAACAGGGAAGATACAGACTGATACACATTTATCAGAACAACTCCACGGAACTGCTTTTGTAGCAGCACAAATTATACAGAAGATCTGTGAAATCCTCTGAGGACAACGGGGAGGAATACAAAAGGGAATACTGTATTAAATACAACATTCTTCTTAGCAACACATTTATTTCCATGTATTACTTTCTTTTTATATATATAAATGTATATTTCTTGTAAGTTGTAATGTAGGTTTCAAAGATCAACATTATTTTGCTTAAAATGGGAATGTGCAGTTTAGTCATAAAAGAAAGTATCTGCTTAAATGACACCTACAAGACAGATTGAACTCTGGCTTAAAAAAAAGCAAAGCCTGAGGGAAGTTCAAGGCTGAGTGAAGCAGCACAGGATAAACTGAAGACTGCCTAGGTCAGCTGTGTAGCCAGTGCTAATCATCTGCAACTCCTATTCTACTTCTCACAAGCAGCCATTATATATATCTGCATTATATTTAAATGACATACATTGAGGTATTTAGACATCTCTCACTGAAACTAAGATAAATTTCTTTTGACTTTGAGAAAAAAATCTCCTAACTGAAGCACAACATTTGAAATTGTTTGTAAAAAATACCATCAAATGCAAAACCATACAGCTGATGCATGGTGGATAACTCAATACTTACAAGGAATTTCTGTTCAGGTCAAGAAAGTATGCACAAGGAAATTTAATTAATTTAAGCACTTGAGGTCTTGGAAAAAGAAAGAAGATGCAGTCATATGAGAAAACAGAAATTCTTCATATTATTCCTCTGAAATTTTCATATAGCAAGGTTCATCTGGCACAGTACACATGGCCTTAATGTTTATACAACAATATTCATATTTTGATACATGACTTGAGCAGCCACTTCTTAAATGTCACTACATGAGTGCCTTTACCTCACACACAATTCCTCCCCAGTTTTAAAACGCAGACATCTGAGGATGAGGAAAAACATTCTGTTTCACATTATGCACTTCTTCATATGCATCAACTTTTTGCAGCAGGTACGTCATCTATTTGTAATTTCGGGGCATTTTCTGTTCATAACCTGATTGGGATGTTTTGCAATGCATTAGTACGAGTTTCCAGGGCCCAAATCCCCTGTGTAAAGGAAGGAGAGCAAGACACATCCACTTAGAAGAAAAGCCTTCTCATTTCTGTCTTGTTAATATAAGACTTGACATATGAGGGCCACTCTGAAACTAACACCTCCTCTTTTATTATGCTGGCCCACGAGATCAGTGACATACGTTTGTGGTATGGCAGCAGAGCTTGAACCTTCCCACCAACATTTTGTTATATTTTGTTGCCATGTGGCAGATGGCAGCAGAAGGGCAGTCTGACATGGAAGTGCGTATGAAGCAAAGGTGTGCCACTGACTTCCTTCATATGGAAAAAATGTGACCCGGAGGCGTTCATCGGTGCTTCCTTAACATTTATGGAGACCAAACAGTGGATGTGAGCACAGTGAAGCAGTGGGTGCTGCTTTTCTGCAGTGGCGACAGCGACGTGAAAGACAAGCCACGTTCCTGACAGCCACTCACAGGTGTCACACCACAAAACAAAGACTGTCTCCATCAGCTCATCCACAAGAATTGGTGGATTACAGTCAGTGTATGGAGCTGAATAGCAGCTTCAATTCATGAAGTGGCAATGTTGGACTATCTCAAAGTTTGCACCAAGTGGGTCTCATGAATGCTGACAAGGGCTCTTATTCATCACTAGCAAAAATACACAGCTAATGATGATGACTACATTGAAAAATAGCATTTTGTAGCAGAGAATTTACTCTGTTAGGTAGTGGTATAATGCTCTTTGTAACTGTTGTAGTTTCCATGGAAATAAAAAGGAGGCATTGCTTTCAGAGCAACCTACATACAATTGTCTTTTTAGATAAGGCATTTAGGAAAGGAATTGCCCCCTACATTGGATCATCATCCATGGTTCTATTATTTATTTTTATCACTTTACTTCCAATTAAGTGGGTAAGAAAGCTGCCTTCATAAAAAATGTTTTGCATATTTACAATCCAGTTTATCAATAAATATCTTTTATTGCTCTTTGAGCTTAAAGATGGAAGAGATGTAATTTATACATAAGTTCTATCTACATACTCTAAATATACTGCAGAAGTTACAAACAACACATATGGTGCAGAATGGCAGCTTTATCTCTATTATCTGATATTATCTACTATCCTTTACTATCTATTATCCAGTAGCGTGCACTTGCAGCCTGGAAGGCCAACTGTATCCTGGGATGCATCAAAAGAGGTGTGGCCAGAGGGGTGAGGGAGGTGGTTGTGCCCCTCTGCTTTGCCCTCATGAGGCCCCATCTGGAGTACTGCATCCAGGCCTGGGCCCCCAGCACAGGAGGGATGTGGAGCTGCTGGAGCAGGGCCAGGAGAGGGCCACAAAGATGATCAGAGGGCTGGAACATCTCTTCTACAAAGAAAACATTGAGGGAATTGGGCTTGTTCAACTGGGAGAAAAGAAAGCTCCAGAGAGACCTCATTGTGGACTTCCAATACTTAAAGGGAGCTTATAAACAGGAAGGAGACAGATTTTTTACACACGTAGTGACTATAGGACAAGGGGGAATGGCTTTAAACTTAAAGAGCTAAAAGATTTAGGTTAGATGTTATGAGGAAGATTTTACTCAGAGGATGGTGAGGCAGTGGAACAGGTTGCCTGGAGAAGTTGCCTATGTCCCATCTCTGGAGATGTTCAAGGCCAGGTTGGAAGGGGCCCTGGGCAGCTTGATGTAATGGCTGGTAACCCTGCCCTTGGCATGGGTGTAGGAACACAATTATCTTTATGGTTCCTAAGACATTCTATGATTCTGCTAACTACAAGATGACTAAACTGTAAAGACCAAACCAATACAGATAATCAGAAACGAGTGTCAATATGATATTAATACCACACATCACCTCACCAGATATTCTGTATTTGTAATGACAATACCATGAGTATTGCTTTCTTTCCTGTTTTCCTATAACATGTTAATACTGCCACTAAAACCCTCTCGGGTGAAAGGAAGAATAGAAATAATATTTTTTAAAATCACTAGTTATAACCCAGCACAACTTTTTTATACTCAAAACTCATGATTCTAAATCTCTGTGTCTCTGGAGAGAAGTAGTAACAAGTGCTATGTGTCCCAAAAACTGCAACTTTCTCCTTTCTGTTAGCATAAAGACTTATTTCACGCAGATCTTAAACATGCCACTGAGCCATTGACTGGTGTGGACTTCTGGGCACCAGGCCAAAGTAATTTGGGGGAAAAATTCCACATATGCAAGGGGAAAAAATGAAATAGTTCTCTGGCAGAGATGTATATGTGTGTATGCATGCATGTCTTGCTAAAAGTAGCCTCAAGTTGCTGAAAGAGATTATGGAAGCTCTTCCAGAGATCTTGCCTTGATGAACCAGCTACCCAGTCAAAGATACACAACTATTACTGCTTTATTTATGAATATTGTCCAGATGTGTACACACACATACATGAGGACACTGCACAACACGAGATACACCGTTTTAATCTACTAAGAAAAGTAGATGTTGCCCTTCCTGTAGCTCAGGGAATAACTGCTGTTGTCCTTCCTGCTTCTGACAGTGAAATTCTTAATTTCAGAACAATGAAGCTCTGATAGTATTTATCAAACCAGTAATCCTCAAGGAGCCTTAGTTGTCAAAAATCAGAAATGCTGAGACTGAAAAACGTAAGCAAAATACCTAGATTTTGTTGGTCAGGCTCAGACACCCTGTCCACACTGAGGGATGGCCCTAGTTTCTGAACATCCAAGCCAGAGGAAAACTGATGATGTGCTCCAAAGATTAACTTCTATGCCCAGGAATGTAATTGGAAGGAAAACAGGATCTGCCAACAGCATGGTCATGACATGCAGTCAGCTTACGGCAAGGACACTCAGCTGGGAACAAAGTCTCAGAGGTACAAAGCAAAGGAAATCTGCCCTTCTTAAATAAACTGCAAACGTCTCTTGGCTGAAGCTGACAACAGACTCAGCTTCAGTACTGCTAGGCATCTCCAAGTTCTATTTAAATCTATTATTTCTTAATTAACTATTACTATCTCCACGTCCATACAACACATCCACATAGGCTAAAGTGAGCTCATTAGACAAACTTGATCACAGTTTCTTCTACCATATGCATAAGAAGAAGATTCAGTGAAAATCAAGAACACCATGAGAATCTGACATAAGCATCATATCAAAAAATTTAGACAGGTATCAGAAGGAAAAAAGTATGTAAGATTTTTAAGCTGTGATCATCCTCTTTTCTTTTGTAAAGTATCTAGAACCAGAAAATAATGATTTCAGTTACTGGTATGACAAACATGGAAAAAGCTTTGAAATTTTTAATGGATTATGAGGGAAATTTCTGTTTCTGAATATTCTGTGCTATCATGCAAGAAATACAGAGCTATACATAACATAATGAATACTTCCCCACGTTTCTTTAGAAATGTGTAAATCAGAAAAACGTAAGAGAAGCACAAAGGGAATAATTTTGAGAACATTCATTTTAACTTTCCAAATAATTACAGAGTAGTATTATTCTAACTCTTGTTTTCAAAAGGAGCCTAACAAGTGATGCAACAGGTGATGTCAGTAATTAATTTATTATCAATACTGTCAGGGATGGTGGCTTTCTGTTAGATGAGCAGGAGGCAATTCTCCAAGTGGGTATCAGAAAAGACATCTGTGGTTCCTCTGACTCTGCCACGGTAACTGAATTCTGTTGTTATGAAAATTCACACAGCTCTGATTTTGCAGAAGTTATAACTATAGATACCATCAGAAAAGTTTACATACACAAGAACAGAGTGTGAAAAATCTGACTGTGTGTTGTTCTTTTCTGCATCTCTGAGTAGTGCAGTTAATGGAAACATTTTTCTCTCCAGCACTTACACTCTCAGGACGGTTTTTTAAAGCAAAACAGCTTTAAAAAAGCCTGAATGAGAATTTCTGATTTTATCTGAGTCAGAAAACGTAGTCCTTTGACTGTAAGAAAATAGCAATATTCTAGCAGGTGAGAGAGAAAGTTGACAAAACAGAACAAATGTATTTACTATGTCTTAGCTCCACGTAGCCTTAGGACCGTGTGTTTAAATTGAATAGCCTCCACTGCTACAGAAGAAAAAAAGGAAAATTCTAGAAAAGGTCTATGAAATCAGTTACAGAAGGAATTATATACTCACAAGGGGGAAATCAAATGTTAAAACAGAAAACGCATGAGTTACCTAGCTGAAATGAAATTCTGTGCTCACTTCCAGAGCAACATTCAACTGCAGTGTCGTGACTTCTGCCTGAATGTTCTGTAGGCTACACTGATACAGTACCTTCAAGTTGATTCTCATACACGTTAAATAGAAAAACCAGATTTCTTCAAACATTTTTGAGCAAAAAGTCTTAACTTTTTGCTGAGAAAGTCATATTTAACCAAGGAACTCAGTGCTATTTTAAATGTTTATTACATTACCATACTGTCAACTAACAGAAGAGATGTTTGAGCAACACTCTCAACATGTGCAACGCGTCCTCTGGGGGCCCACTCACTGAGGCCGATCAGGAGCAGGTGCTGGCAGTGAATGTGGAACAGCTCCCCTGATTGTCATTGTGATGCAGGACGTCTTGTTCCCAGAGGGAGCAGGTCTCTCTGGAAGACTTCACAACGCGCTGCCTGACAGCTCAGCCTCTATAATGTGAACTACATGTTCACACAGTACTCTTTGAACCTTAGGAGATTTGAACAAAAAATCCAGTGTTTCACTTTTGCTCTTAGCTGAAACATAGGACTCTAAAATTAAAAGGTTATAATTTTATATATAATATAAAAATATAATTTATATTTATATTATTTAGGCATATATATAATCTATAATTATAATTATCATATAATTATCATATAATTATAATTATCACCGTTGCAGAACAGGAGAGAGATGAACTGGCCTAAAGCTTTGGTCACAACTTGTAGGAACAGATAGAAAGGGGAAAGAGAATTTTGTTTTTTAACATGCATAATTCATCATGCTGTTAAGAAATAGAGCTCAAGAATTTCCCTGGAGTTGTGGAGGGATGGCAACAGAGCTGGTGACAGATTTTTAAGACTCACAGCCACAGTACATTACCTTCCTACCAACACAGTGTTCTGTCAACAGCCACATAAAATTAAGACTGTTTATGAGAGTGGATAGTGACAGGACAAGGGGTAATGGTTTTAAACTGAGACAGGGGAGGTTTAGGTAAATATTAGGAGGAAGTTTTTAACACAGAGGGTGGGGACACACTGGAACAGGTTGCCCAAGGAGGTTGTAGATGCCCCATCCCTGGAGGCATTCAAGGCCAGGCTGGATGTGGCTCTGGTCCGGTGGTTGGTGACCCCGTACATAGCAAGGGGGTTGAAACCAGATTATCATTGTGGTCCTTGTCAACCCAGGCCATTCTGTGATATTATATGATAAAATTAAGGACAAAAGGACATGTACAATCTGTCAGTTACTGGTTTGAAATTCAGGTATAATTGCAAAGCCTCTGATGATACTTAAACATGCCTAATTGTCCCCATCAGCTCATAAGAACTGCTCACACAAGTAAAGTGAGGCAGGAGCAGCAGTTTGCAAGATGAAAGGCCCATGATACTATTTTCTTTGTGGCCTACAATAAGGGCAGAGCAGGACTGCCTTCTAGCAACCAACTCAAGCACTTCTTGCCAAGATGGACTAATGACATTCTAACCAGCAAATGCTACTAGGAAAGTGGAGAGCTGTGGCTGCTGCTAACTCCATTTGTTTTCTCAGACTGTGCTCCTCAAGCTGTCCATACTTACTTCTGTTGGCTTACATTTGCCTGGGCCTTTCTTCTGTACCAGCTGGTATTTACCCCAGTGTGATGCATGGTAGATAAACTGACACAGAGTATACCCTCTCCTCATTTTGCACTGCTTACAGATCCTTCTTAATATAAACAAACAAACCAATCATGCTATGCAACAGATGTTCAGCCTTCTAGGACTGCCTTTTCAGTAAAAAAAAGTCTTTAAATAAAACCAGAGGACTTCATAAAGTGTTTCTTTCAGTAGCCACTAAATTCATTCAATATTACATTGCAGCTTTTTTTGCATACTGAGTTGAGATGTAATTTCAGCTTCTGTGTCAATAATATTCTGTTTCCATAATTCGGGTTAAATGTCTCTGAAATTTATCAAGAGTCTTTCTTTAGCAATTGAGG
>JAOWBP010000001.1:58824484-58834913 GCA_028571105.1 Tragopan temminckii | reverse complement strand
GTCAATAATATTCTGTTTCCATAATTCGGGTTAAATGTCTCTGAAATTTATCAAGAGTCTTTCTTTAGCAATTGAGGGAGGACCAGCCCAAGCCGCTGTCCTCCAGGACAGTCTGAATGCATGTTCAGTCACCTCCAGTTTCACCTCAGTGCCTTTTTCTCACTGCATTCTGCAATCCTTTCGTCCCTTTGGCAAACATGTTTGTATACTTGAGCTCTTCGTTTCCAGTTCCAGTGTTGAGAAAGTAAATTTGAGAGAGTTTTGGCTTTCATTAGCAAACCATCAGTACCAACAAAACCACAAGCAACAAAAAAAGCACATCAGTATGCTTTCCAGGGCTGTCGCTAGCTGCCGTCTTCTTCCCTGAGCTTTGTGTGTTTGGGGGGCATTTTTTGTTGTTGTTGTTTTTTAATCAGTTAATCTAGACTATTGAGCATTGAGAAGGAAAAGAGAGACAGTCCTTTCATTTTATAATTAGTGGAAATTCAGTAGTAGCATTAACAGCTGTCTCTTTCAAAGAAGTGCTCAGCATCACCCATGCACAAGTTACAGCACGGGCTGGGAAGAAACACTGACAACACGTTTCACATCCATGCCAGTGACACACTAGCAATGGCTTCGAGCAGGGGACAGTTCATACCAGTTGCTCAGGCAGGCTAACAGCTTTGTTTTGCATTTCTCTTGAACGGAACTTTTCATTTTTCACTTTTTCATTAACAACACGGAGGAAAGAACGCCCGAGAAAAGCAGACAGTAAGACAGACAGAGCGTCCCACATGATGAGATCAATTAGGCAATCATTCTGGACATGTTCAGACAAAGAAGGTGGTCTCCCTGGAAACTGCAGCCGCATGCACACACACTCAGAATAACTTCTCCCACATTCTATTCTCTGCTTCGTACAACGAACTTGGATGTCAGCTCCAAGGGGCAAGCGTACATCCAGTGTCTACAGGCTTGTCAGTATTTCAGATTCCATAAAACAGCTCCCTAGGCACCCCTCCAACAAATTTAGTAAAGATTGGTTTATTTAAAAGTGTATCGGGAGCACGGCAAGGAGGGGGCAGGCGTAACTTCCAGTGCTTAAAAGCCAAAATTACAACTGTCTAGAAAAAAAAGATGGTATAAAAATGGCACTTATAATCCTGAAAAGCTTCAGAAAACTCAGACATAAAGCAGTTGGAGAATGTTACATGTCTAAAACGAAATACTGGTAGTAACTTAACTGCTGGGACAGGGAAAAATCCCACACACTGAGGAGCTGTATAGTTTTGCAGCTTGATAAAGGGAACAACAATTTTTATCCGTATTTGCAAAAAACACTTCTTCAGAGCACGGTGTCCTTATTCACTAAAAAGTACTTTATAACTGAAGCAAAACCAAACCAAAACAAAAACAGCCCTTCTTCAAAATAGCGATGTAATCTTTAATGTTATGAGTGATGAAGTGAGATGTTACAAAAATTGGTATGAACTGTATTAACTATTATACTGACAAAAGGTGGCAATTTAAAACAGATGAGAGCAAGCTTAAATTCTTTTTCAAGTAAGTACAATCACATAAGCCTAGACTTCCCCAAAATAAAATATTTCTTAGTCTCCTATAACATCTGATACATAGGAAACTTTTAACCATTTTTAATAGCCTTCATTTAGTAGCCTCATTTCTTTGTATTATACTTATAGCTTAGTCAGTGTAACACGTACTTGGTACACCGTATGCAGATGAAACAGAACTGAATGTCATTTTACATAAAATTAGGTGAATCTCTTCCTTAGCACTCTATTTATAGGCTTCAATTTACCTTAAAATGAACTTGTTTTTTTCAGACAAAAAGACAAAATCTTCTAATTGGAAGCTTTTATGACAACACAGTGCCAACATAAGCACTGAAAAGGCCAACTAACCATAGCAGAAAAAAAGATGATTTACCAGCACTCCCATTTTACTTCATGCATAGTTCATCATCGTTGTAACTCTCTAGCAGCCCTACTGTAGCAACTTGGTATGGCAGAGGTACCAATGGAGAAAAATCTTGGGCTGCTTCAGTAACACTGAACTCATCGGCCGATCATTAACAGAGCTATTATTAATTTGGGGACTAAATGATAATGGAAGATGAATTATTCCTCCACACTACATCAACTACTTAGGCTGGTAAGGACATTCCTTTTTCAGATGCCGTCATTAAGTTTCTCTTTTGCCACCTGAAAGCAGATGCAAATTGGAGTACATAATAAATTGTTACAAGTGCTTAAAAAAGGACAAAATAGAGACAAATCTGATCTGAATTTAATTTTTGACCTAAAAACATCTCTTATGATAAGTAATTGCAATGGAAAAGTTCACATAACATTTTCTTGCAATTTTGTTTACCAATCGAAGAATAAGAAAAAAAAAAAGAACACTCTGCCAAACAGTTTTTTGTGAAGGGCACATAGAACCATAGAATCATAGAATCACAGAATTGTTCAGGTTGAAAAAGACCTTAAAGATAATCTTAAGACTCATAACAAACACCTTTTCCTGCAGGAAACAGAATCAAACCACAAAAACTGCTCTTCTAAAGTTTCAACTTCAGGACTTCATCTATTTAATTTTGCAACTACAACACATCCTGCCTCTAAACTGTAATTGGACATGTTTAAAAACAAATTCTTATGTTCATAAAACTACAAATAAAATGTTTTCATTAAAGCAAAAGAAGATATAGAACTGCTACTGATTTCAGGGTGAGTCTCAAGGGCTTTGGAGGTATCTCATTTCTGCAGCGGTCCCAGAGAAATCTATTGCATAAACTCGGGCTGTGTTGGTTGTAATCACTGAAGAAGTACAGGGCATTGTGGGAATGCACAGAAGGGGATTCTTGGACTGATTTTCGAAGTTACATAGCTAGCCCTGCAAGTAAAGAGTAAAACTGATTTGCATATGTTGTAAATCAAATCTCAGTGTGCTTTAAATAGCAAAAACTTCTGAAGATGAGCTACTAAGCATTTGTTTTCAAAATTCACAATTTTTGGTACTTTTTTTTGTTCTGATTTCATTGATTCATTTTTCATACAGAATGGTGGCTCTAAAAATGATAGCAGTCTCCTTTAAACCTCTTCAGGGCAGTTAGACATATGAAGTATTAAAAGTTCTGCCAAAGCACGACCTGCCCATTTTAGAGATTTGTCAGTTCCATCAACTGCACATAAATGTCCTTGAGCCTAGTCACACAGACAGCCAAAAATATCTAGGGTTTTAAAAGTCCTTCTTGACAATCTGTTACCTTACATTAATACAGCATGTTCATATTTTGATTCTATATCCTTGTGTAAGGGTGATCCTACAGGTCGTTTTCAGGGACTGATGCTGATGTTTCTGACCCAGAACAGGTTTTACTTCTGCTCTGTTATTCAGAAGTCCCTGCTGTCAGGATTTCTTTGGGATCTGCTGGCCAGCTGAATTGGATAAGTGGCAAGAAGCTGCTTGAGTGTGTGCAGAAGTCACACATTCATCCATAGACATCTGCTTTATTCCTTTGTAGACTCACGCAGCACAACTGCTGGGAGAGTAAGAGAAGGAGGTTGATGGTTGAGAATAACTAACTCCTTTCGCTCCTTCTATTACAGACTTTCCTAGACATCCTACTAGCCACTCTCTGCTGAGATTTCATTTTTCCTTGTTGAAATCTTACCGTCCTAATGCATCTAAAAGGAGGATGTTTGTTTTTGCCATTGTCTTGAGGAACTGAAGAGTCTTCATGTGAACACAACTGGTTCTACTTTACCAGACACAGCCAGGAGAGACTGCAACTTTCTAATCCAAGATGTAAAGTCCTACAACTAAAACAATGACTTCTACCTGAAATAGTATTTGACAGGTAGGGTGTTTTTGTTTTTATCCAAGACTTGAAAACCTCACATTCAAATGTTAATTGTGTAGCGTAGAAAACCGCTGCTGGAAATTCTGGTAAAGAATAGACTGGTACTTGCAGTAGCATGGACAATATTTCTAATCGCTGTTAAGCCTGCTTTGCAGGTTATCATCGAAGTCCTCACTATGCTCAACAGCGTTCCTTTGGAGGAATTATTTACAGGAACATGTAATAATCTATGGCTGTTTATGAAAAGTAGATGTTCCCCACTCTGAAGAGGAGATGGGACACATGGGACTGCATAAACAACATTAAGAGAATTAGTGGAAAGCAGCCTGATCTCAAGAATCCCTGATGAATCCATGGGAGCTCACAGGGCCAGGCAGACCTCAGTGCAGGCTTTAATTTTGCGCCAGAATACTTATATGCTTTATAAAGGGTTTCTTGTATTTTTTACAGATTACAGAACTGATGCTGATGCAAATTACGGATAAGTAATTTAATCAATGTTAGCACAAAAAGATCTATGACAAAGCTGTGAAAGGAATTATTTCCTCTTACTGTATTAAACACAGATCCTCCCTGCAGTCTCCTGAAGACCAAAGTTAGGAATTGTCCAAATGTGTGTAACTCTTTCAGAATGAATCCTCACACATGAGGCATGATTTGGTGCATTTCTGCTGTAGATGCTCATAAACATAGCATTAAAATATATTTTCAAAAACAGCACTCTTTCTACTGTAAACGGCAAATTTTAAAACATTTAATTAAAATGATAGAAATTCACACTTAATACTCCTGTCTCAAAGAATATAAGAGTTGACAAAAACATGTAGTATAAGGTTTTGGTTAGGTAAACACTGTAACCTGGACGCTTGCTCAGAAACAGGAATCTCGTGACAAAAAAAGTGGTTCAATAAAAGGGTGAAAATTGCTCCTCCTTTACAACATCATGTATGCGCTACTGTGCTGACTTGTTCAGGAAAGGTCTTAAATAAAGGAAATCATACTGAAAACAAAGTACAAGCATAATATAAACTTTACTGTAAACTCAGTAATAGCAATGAGAAAATATACTGCTCGAATCATATTAACAGCTACCCGTCTACTGCCTCGGAAGTTACATTATATCACCTATTCTTTCATGACCGTATACCCATATGTTTAGGCACTCTAGTTTTGTATATATGGAAAAATAAAGAGCTCCATTTTATTGCCAAAAATTTCTGCACACTTCCCATTCTCTCCTACACTGTTGAGTCACATAGATGAAAGGATGACATAGGTTCTGCAGTGGGATCACCACTTTTTCTAACACTGCAGACAAAGGGAGGAACGCTAAATGGGGCATAACTTGGAGCTTAACTAAATGGGTTTCTCGATGTTGGCAAAACGCCCATCAGGTGCCTTCTTGGTAGATGAATGCTAAATTTTCTGATGACTTTGTGATGAGTCATCTCGGCATGATTCTGCTCCTACCTTCTAAAGTTGGTCTGAGAAGAATTTGCCAATGAGTAGCTTGACCAAGTTGCTTCCTACTACTTTCATTTTCTTGGACAGAAAGATGAAGACTATCCTGATTTATGTCTGAAAAATATCTTGTGCTTATCACAGAAAAAAAGAAAAAAAAGAAAAAAACCCAACAAAACAAAACGCACGAACATGTTACATTCTGGACTGCTGAAAGGTGAACATATGTTCACTGAAGTTAATGAAAAAAATAATTCTAGGGGTTTCAGTTGGTTTTGGATTAGGCGCTAGAAGACTTCCTAAATAATAGGTCAAAGCAGAAAGATATGAGGGGGTATCTTTCTTGTAAATCAGTTAAGCTGAAAGTCAAATAACACACTGACAACTTTTAGTTACTGAAAGACTCATAACAATGAACTCAGAGGAAAAAAAAGATGAAAGCTGAACCCCAGAAGAGCTGTGTACTTTTCATTCTAAACAGACATAAAAAATATAGCAAACTGGATCAGAACTGAAATTGTTTCTATACACACTACTAAATTTTAGAATCATAGTAGTAATTTCATGTCAAACACACAGTCATTTTCATTCTGTATTGGAAAAAGGACATTTTTTTTTTTGCTAAATGTTCCTAGCCAAGAAAACCTACACATGCATTTTTAAATCTTACATATGGAAATACATAAGGTATTTAACATTATTAAGAATGGCATATTTTGACAAAGAAGCATAAGCCAAAGTACACAAATTAGGAGAGCAATTTGGGTATGGAAACAGAGACAGGAAATGACCAAAAAGCCGACATGCTCTCTGACCCACCTCCGTAAGATCTTATCACTGCATGGCAGCACACACTCAGAAATGAAAACCCAGCCTTAGCTGAGGCTACCTGCAGTGTCACCTGTCTTTAATGTATGTGAGTTTGGGACTCTGGCTCAAAAAGCCTATATGTTTGGCCTCATGCCAGGCATTTTACAGTGACCTCGGGACAGATGGACTCATGAGGACAGACTGAGTCACACTCCTTCCAGCTTTAACAGAAGGAAGGCTATTCCTTGGCCTCATGGTAAGATTGGCTCAAGTCTTCTTCCTCACGACAAAGTTGCTGGAGCTTGTACCTCATGCACAGATTTGTAGGCAGCTCACAGTGTGGTACAGAACTAGGCTCCAGATTTCAACTCTCTGTAACATCTTCGTTAAGGCACTCTCACTAAGGAAGGCATTCTCTACTCTACTGCTTACCAGAGCCTTTCTTATACGCAAGGGCTGTAAACTTGATGGAGTTTTCTAGATGAAGACTAAAGAATGGTATGTAAGGGGAAAGGTTGTATCTTCCCTCAATCTACTGACAATGCTCTGTGAATACAGCCGAGGATGCCTATATTGGACGCAAGGATACTTGGGAGACTTTGTTAAAAAAGTCTTGCTAAATTTATGACAAATGATATCTACCACTCTCCCTTCCTTATCCACAGCTTCATCCAGCTTTTTATCAGGGAAGGCAATTAGTGTAACCTTGATAAATCCACCTGGAGTGTTTCCAGTCACTTTCTTCTCCTTTCAAACAATATACTACTGTTTATTATTTACTCAGTGCTCTAACATGTCATCAGTGTGTTGAATGCATGTAGGAGGTAAGAGCACACAGGCTTTGTCACTGAAACTAGCAGCACAAGTGCTGCGTCAAGAAATATTGTCATGTCTGTACACACTGTGACCAAAGTTTCTTTGCGCCATATAAAGCTTTGCTGCTCAGCACTTGCCATAGTATTCAGCTTCAGTCAGGAAAAAATGTTTATGCATATGTATACACGTATATGTACAGATGCATATATGTTTGTGTATAAAAATAAAAAGATAAACCAGTCAGTCATTTTCCATCCTCCATTTTTCATGAGCTGTTAAAGTTCATTCTGTCAAGTCTGATTTGCTGAAGTATTTTAAGCATACTACTGCACTACTATAAACTCTAACTGCAAAGATTAAGACAAAGTATTTCACATTGCATTCAAAATAATAAATATTAATAACGAATTCTAACATATATTCACTATGTACTACAATATGTACTTCAGCTCTCATAAAAACACTCTATAGCCTTTATTATGCAGTTAACTACCAACAGTTGCATACTGCAGTTCTGGCCAATAAAAAATTAGAGATGATCAATTAATTAAATGGCTCTAAAACAAAAGCACAGTAACGAAATATATACATTCAAAAATAATTTCCATAGAAAAACACAGATTTATTTAATCTCAGTAAATTTCTACAGCCTTTTCCCACACAGGGATATTGCCTGAAATGAAAAATAACACATGCAACCCTGTTTTTTTTTAGTAAGTCTTATACCTGTGTGCTCTTGAGACTACATTCTTGTTTCTGCTGGTAGGTGTTATATAAATTTGTAATACAGACCATCTGATAAGTATTTTCCAAGACTGCTTCTTCCACACGAACAGAAATAAATTCTCAACACATGGATGTCACAGCATAAAAATGGTAATTGAAAACCAAATTTAGAAGTCAAGTATCTGGAAGCAGCAAAAACATATAATAGAAATCTTAGGTAGAAGCACAAAACTCTGTAGTATTCTACATCTGACTAGGATAAGAATTGCTGCCAAAAGTGATAAACTGACCATACTATGAGAAACGTAATATAAAGCAAAGGAAAGCTGACCTTTCTAAATGCACTAAGTTTTTCAAACGTTTAACTCTATCAAAAGAATTCAGGCTGCTGTTTTTTTCTGTTCACATTTATAAAATTGCTGTTGTCTCGATAAGCACAAGTAAGCTAATTCGTTCTCATAAGCGTATGACAACTGAGGAAACCTCACATTTTGTACCATTAAATACTGGGGAAATTAACACTACTAATTTGAGACATTTACCGTGATTTCTACCTTGGTGACTTGAAGGAAAACATATTTGAGAGCGAATTGTCTTGATGACCCATTTTGTGTTAGAGTCACAGTAATGGCAAGACTACATCTTTTTATGCGAGATTTTAGTGCATCTTTGTCTCACATGCAGTTACTGATAAACAGATAAACGTTAGTTACTTTTGATGTAAGCCTATAATAGACTAAAATTTATTGTACCTTTCTATTTTATTCTGTCTTTTCTGTGTGTTTTTTTTTATTTTAAATATATTGGTTGCATCTTGATTAATGGCTATGGATTTCTTTTCAAATTTTGTCTTGCTTTTGCACTCAAAAACAAACTAGTCCCCTGTTGATATATAACACGAAGGATTTTTTATGAAGTGATTGAAAGAGTCAAAACAGAATGTCCATGAGATATAGTAGTACTAACAGTTTGCTCAGTTTTCCAGGAGCACTTTTAAAAAAGTTATTAAATCTCAGTTACATCACTCAGATCTCAACTTCAGAAGAAGCTGTACGTAGAAAAACATGTACAGCTGAAACATACTGCATTATCAGAAGCTCTTCTCTAATGTGTAGTTTAGGTATCTTTACATTAGCTTCACAGATATTTGCAGTATGAATATTAAAAAAAATACACTAAATAGTATTTTCTGTCTATAAGCAAAATTTTTCACTTTGACAATAGTGCATTTCAGAAGTTTTAGATAGTTAACAGACCCCACTAAGAGTCTGTTTCAAAAATAGTGTCAAGCATTTCAGTAAGTAAGCTTTTAAACATTTAACGTTTGAGAAACTTCAAAATGGGAAATGAGAACAGCAAGTAAAAGCAAATGATAACAGTGGGATTTATTTTTTGTTTAGAAGTTCAGATGACACTGCAGTAACATCTCTCAACCTTTGTCAAGAATAAGGCAAAAGATTTTAAAAACAGTGTAAAGAAGACAGGGTATCATAGAATGGATTGGGTTGGAGGGGACCTTAAAGATCATCTTGTTCCAACCCTGTGCTGTGAACAGAGTTGCCTGCTACTAGATCAGGCTGCCAATGGCCCCATCCAACCTGGCCTTGAATGCCTCCGGATATGGGATGTCCACAGCTTCTCTGGGCAGCCTGTTTCAGTGCCCCACCACCTCCTGATTAAAATCTTCCTTATAACATCTACCGAAGCCTCCCTTCTTTTAGTTTAAAGCCATTCCCCCTTGTCCTACCACTAACTACCTGTGTAAAAAGAATATCTCTTTTCTGTTTATAAGCTCTCTTCGAGTATTGGAAGGCTGCAGTAAGATCTCCTCAGAGCTTTCTCTTCTCCAGGCTGAACAAGCCCAGCTCCCCCACCTTTTCCACACAGAAGAGATGTTCCAGCCCTCTGATCATCTTTGTGGCCCTCCTCTGGCCCTGCTCCAGCAGCTCCACATCCCTCCTGTGCTGGGGCCCCAGGCCTGGATGCAGTACTCCAGATGGGGCCTCATGAGGGCAAAGCAGAGGGCACAATCACCTTCCTCACCACTCTGGCCACACCTCTTTTGATGCAGCCCATGATACAGTCAGCAATGCAATCTATTACACTAAAGTTAGTTGCACAATACACAGCTCTGTTCATTTTAAGAGTATGTGACACAGCCCAGGGCTTGTTACATTAAAACAAAAACAAAACAAAACAAAACAAAAAACCAATGAAACAACAACAACAAAAAAACACCCTTATTTTCTGTAATGAAACTTCTCTTAAATAATAAACCCCTGCATGCAGGCACTGTTTCTTATAGCATTGTTTTTGAGTAACTGGTATTTTTACTCCTTTCTAAAGGCAAAAGTAGCCTGGTCAGAAGAGATAAGGCAAGTGCAAAACAGGTGAGTGATAGGCACAACCAAATCTTCCTCCTAGCAACATAAATATATGGCTAGAAACAAAGATTTGCAATAGAGAGCAATACCACAGATGAACTGAAGAAGAGGAAGTAGACTGGAAACTACAAGCAGCTATAACAGAATCAAACCTGCAATCATTAAGTAACTATGATTACACAGTACAAGGTTAAGCAATATGTTATCAGTCTCTCAGGACCGTTATTTTCCCTTCTGATATACTGATCTTTTCTTTGTACATGCAAACATTTGAATTCTTCAGTTAAACACTCTATTTGCAACCGAAATTAATGCCACTTTCCCGTAAGACATCGATTCTCAGTTATTCTCCAGGCTTTCTGAC
>JAOWBP010000001.1:58810320-58823993 GCA_028571105.1 Tragopan temminckii | reverse complement strand
ACTATTTATTTCAGCAAAGCATGCATTCAGCTGAATTTAGCAGTACCTTTTAACTCTATACAAGAGTTCTGTAAATTTAGTTCCTCTGACTTAGTACCACTGTCTCTAATAAGAGGGACTGTTTCAAAAAGTAAGAAGCGAAGATCTTTACCATTGCCTTCTCAGAGGTGCTTATTCAAATGTTGTCAGGGGGCCAATAAAAGAAATTCCAGACATAAACATTAGATCTAAAACCTCAGTTACTGTATGCATTTTGAAAGCTATCCCATACTGGAAGCAACTTTCTGTCTCACAAATTCATATTAATTTTCTGCGAGTATTACATAATCACATATTTCCATAGAATGTGAAACTGGCCAATTTTTTTTTTTTTTTTTTTTTTGCACTTTATTATAATATGATGTTCTCCTCACGTCTTTATGAATAACTAAAATGAATTCCACAAAGAGCACTAAGAAAAGTTCCTTTCAGGTATCATTCAGATGTTCAGGTCTACGAGTAGAATTTCAAAAACCTGTCTTGATAATAACATCTTGATAACAACATTCCCATAAGCACCTTCTTTTCTACTCATTTAGTTACTTATATATCTGGATTTCTTACACTTGCCATAACCACCTTAATTTCACCTGACATCAGCATCTTAGTTTCTTTGTCTACAACTTAGATTTACAAATGAGGAATTCATTATATACTCAGTTCATGTGTTACCTGCAAATATTTAGCTCAGCATGAAACAAAACAGCCTTTAATCACTAATAAATATGATCTGTGGTGCTACACAGGTTTACGTAATAGGCTAGATCTAACTGCATACTCAGAAAGTGGAAAAGAGTGTTCAGTTATCTCCTCAGCTTTAGGCTGCACTATACCCATCCGTACAGCACCCTCAGCCAGCAGAACAGAAATGTTGTTGAAGCTATTTTATTCTTCGAAAATAGATGTGAGATCCATGGTAAGCATAAAGAGAAATAACTATGAAAGCAGGTTCACAGTCTGGTGAACAAGAATTTCTCTAAGAATAAGCTCCTCTGCTAGTTCTTGTCTACATTCCCTACCTTAGAACCTCTCTCCAAGGAAGCAATCTGTATGAAATTCTGAATGAACAAAATGCATAAATGGTGTGGGAACTTTGACAGCAAAGCACTGGCCTCATTTCTGGGCTGCACACTTTGATGTTCAAACACAGGCAGAAAACCCTGGAAATCCTCTCTGGAGTTCTTTGGACAAGTGTGGACATCCCTGGGCATGTTGGAGACCTGGCTGGCTCAATGCTGCTGCTGCTTAGAGGGTAGTGCTAGCACATACCTAATTCATGTCTTGTTTCCCCAGCTCTTCTAGAAGCATTACTGCCACTTTCCTTCAGAAATATAATGAAAACGTAGTTGACAGTATATTTGCACAAGCATGACTGCAGTCTCGTAACTCAAAAGTTGACCAGCTTTCTAGAATTCATGACTGTGTCATCTGAACAAAATAGACCCACCTTCCATCCCCTCAAACCCTTTCTATAGATGCAAGCATTTATTTCTAGCATTCAGTGACTTACTGGAGAAAATGAAAGTGAAAAAAGGAGTTACTTTTGGGATTGCAGAATGTGCGGAATATGATTAAGTCTTAAAACTTTTTGATCAAAATGAACCAGAAGATTACTTTTAACTTCTTGCACTAAAAATACTATATGTTGGCAAAAACGTCATGGAATAAATTGAAGACATTATGTATTTAAAAATATAGCCCAATTGATGAGATATTTCAAAATCAGAAATCATTTTTGTCTTGTCCTTATATATGGTATCAGACTGAGTAATTATTCAAGTCTCATAGGCAGCGGGGGCATGAGAAGTTGGATAAACTTTTGTGTTGATTTAATCATTGACTTCCCATAGAAACATTGCTTTACTAGAGCAAGAGGAGAATAAAATCCACTTCTTAATAAAAAAAGCAAAAGAGAAGGAAAAAACAGCAAACTCTTGCTTCCTGTTATGTTTCATGCTATCTTTCAAAAGTTCAGCAGCTAAGTGCTGCTATGAAACAAGCCAATGAGACAGAAACCAGCAAATAATGCTTTTTTCCACCATATCACACTGGATGGCCATGCAACCTCTACATGCTAAGAAAACTCACTATGATGAGCATACACGCATCAAAATCCTTCTTTTCCAATGACACTAATGAAGATACCAAATTGCCAGCCCAATTTCACATTTGATTCCTTCTTTCTTCTCCCCCTACACATAATGGATCTCAGTAATTTGGCTTTTTCTCCTTTGCTTTTCCATGTATGTTCTCTTTTATAATTCTGTCCCACAAATTAAATGCTTTCATGCTTCCATTTTATCAAGGTGCTCTTTAGAAAAGCATGCCATCAAGTCTTACATCTCACTCTACCGTCCCTTCGCACAAAGTATGAAAAAGCTTTTTTTGCTTCCCCTTACTTAACTCTGATATCAGTCTCTTCTGAGAAATCTTCTATCACAATATACATTGAGCCTTGAGTACAATGCACTGTATTCAGGGATTATTCTTGAAACAAAGTCTCAGTTTTTAAAACTTTCTTGAATTTTTTTGCTTGAGTTTTGCTATATCCATGCAGAACGGAATCCAGAACAATGTGACTTTTCTCCTACAAAAATTCATGTCTTATTATTCAAAAGTAAGGTATGTTCTTACTGGCCTTTCTACTTGCAATTCTAACAAACATATTGTTTTTGCCTTTCTGTAAGACTACTAAAGGCTCATTTAGAAAGAAGCACGCTTTTCAAAACAAATGAAAACAAGTATTGTATAATTTGTGTCAAGGCCAATGGGTAGTCATCCACTCTATTAGCATTTGACAATCATTTAAAACCAAATCCATAGTATTGTATCTAAAATAAGAGAGAGGCTACTTAAGAAGTCATGTGCAGAAGAAAGCTACAGACTAACAACTGTATACGTCTTTCAAATCATTCAAAGTCCTGGGCTATTAGTTATGCAGTTAGTGCTGAAAACAAAACAGGAAAATGCTATCCAGAAAGACTGATGTTGAACAGTTCTATACAAGGAAGAAAGTAAATGTGCAAAAGATGGAAAAGAGATTTTAAGAGCAGTCATGCAAGCTAACACCTCGTGTTCAGATGTTTTATCATTAAGCCACCCCCAAAGTGTTCCACAGAAGTCCTGAGGTCTCCACTTCTGTACAGCATCACTTGCAGTAACTCAAGGAGAGCAAATCCCAAACAGCCTCTAAGTCATGCAGCAGTGTTTTATAGTGTTATATTTTTGGAAGAGGAGAGAAGAAATACAACACAGGCAAGTATCTTGTAATTCAAAAGGAAAGTATATGAGTTGCTTCTTTCTCTCAAGCCTCTTAGTATATTTCTGCAGTCTTGTGGTTTGGAGGTTCTTTTTAAAATTCATTTTCTGTAGTTTTATTGTTTTTTTTCTGAATTACTGGAAGTAGAAGCACACTGAATCACCTTGATTCTCTTGCTCTTCAAGCAGAGCACTGAATAATCTGTCAAACAAAAATGAACCTATCCCCGGACAAATTATTCTTGCAGCTTTAGGGGTTGTATCCAGAAACTTTTCCCTTTAGCCACTGAAAGTTGAGTGAGTGATTCTGCCCCTGGGAAGGTATGGTCATCGGCAGTCACATAATATTAGCATTCAACATATCCATGAGTGATCTCATCTTTCTACAATTCCAGGGTATCATTGTTTTTCCACTTTTCCAGCATTCTTCTGTCTGAACTGGCACTGCAGTTATTACCAGCATTAGTCAAGAATTTAAACCTTCAGAAAACTTGTGCACACATACAGAAAGAGTTGCCTATACAGTCCAGATGGGAAAGCAGTCATAGAGGTCTTCTGTCTCCAGTGTCTTCATGTATATAAAGCAGAGCTCAAGCAAACAATTTAATAGTGTCTGGTCTGATAGGTTTTGAAAATGTGAACAATTTTATCTGTTCTGAAGAAGTACATACCATCTCTACTCTCCAGTACAGCTCAAATGTCTATTGAAAACTAACAAAAAATGAGAACTTCTAAACAAGTTAAAAACTCTTATTTTCAAAAGTTAGTGCACATGCACACAAAGCATGCTCATGTAGCCAAACCAGCTGCAGGAGCACCTATATTCTTTCTTAAAATCATTTGTATTACATACAGTTGGGCATCTCCTGACTCACAACTTATGCTCATAACTTCTTAAATGGAACAAAACTTATGCTTTGGCATTGGATGGTTTATGTCACAAAAACAATGAAAAGCAGAAGGAAGTTAGATGATCATCACTGCAGTAGCAATAGTCTTGCTTTAATGGCTCACTAAGGAATTATAGAAGTGCCAAGGAGTTCCGCACACAACAATGAGCCCCATCACCATGCTCATGTGACACTGTACTACTACTACTATAATTGTAAAATGTTCTATAACAAAACAAGAAGCATCCTGCATCCAATTACTGGCCCACACCCAATATGCTCATCTTGGGATGTCTTACTGGTTCACAACAGAGAGGTATCATATAAACTAACACCAAAAAAGCAAGGTTTGTTTTACTTCTCTTCCAAAATATCAGTATGGTTTTCCCTTTTCAAGGGCTCTGGTGGTAGAAAGGGGTTACAGTTGCCTTTTCCCAACTCAGAATTGGGCAATGATCATCTTAATCTTAATTCACATGTGTTCCTAGTGGAGCTTTTATGACCATTCCACACCTTTGTTGGAAAACCATGTTCTGTTTCGTTGACAGCAAATTTTCCAGTTTGGACAAGAGCTTAAGGCCAGTTCCCAGAGGTGAGAAACTAACACAGTGGGGGCTCCACAAAGATGTATTTCATCCAGAAGAAACCCCACAGGTAGGTAAGAGATTTGCTTGCCTGATTTGAGTTCATACTGCTGAACCTTATTGGCCCTATGGTGTCAGCAGATATAACCTGATTTTAACATGTTTAACTTCGAGGAGATTCCTCAAGTCCAACCTGCGGACAATACTTTCCAGGTTTGTTTTTACTATTCCCAGTGTAGCATATAAGAAGAGGGAAGTAAAGGCTAAAGACTACAACATCTGGAAAGCACCTGTTACAATTTGTTGTGCTGTCATTTGCATTAATAACTTTTAAATCCAGTTGTAGCGCTGCAAAACACAAATTGAAGCGTTATTGCTGCTAAGTTGTGAAGACAGTTGTACAGAAACTCTGGCTTGCCTAGCCAAAAACATTCATTTCTTCCAAAGTTTATGCAAATGCAAAAAGCAGTTTATTTTTCTAATGTGACCTAGATTAAATGTAAACTAAGGGAAAACATACAGGAAAACCTAAAAGCCTTCTACAAAGAACAAATTCAAAACTTTAAAAGAGAAAAATAACAACAATACAATAGATAGCTCAGTAATAAAACACTCTGCAAACTTTTATTTCCTCAAAGATCTAAGACTAAACACATGCTTGACCCAACAGAAGGCTGTATCAGTGTAGTACAAAAGTAATGTAACGTCCAGCAACTAATCCCAGTCCTTAGCTGGACAGTTCACAATGCTTTTCCAACATGACAACTTCCTTAAAAAAGCATTACCCAAATATCTAACTATATGTGCAGCAACCCTGTTCTGAGATGAGCTGAAAAAAGAGATCTGCCAGAAATGTAAACAAATGCTAATTTGATAAATTCACCGTGAATTTTAGAGTTAACTCAGATAAAGATGGGGTGTGAAACAGCTTACTGCTCCTGTTTCTATTTTACAGGCTGAGCCAATGCATTGTGAGTGTTTTGACCAAATCTAAATACTTTGCTCATAAGAACAATTAAAACGAACAAGCAGACAAAAAAATCCTACAAACTTTAGCAAAGCAACAGTTGTGTAGGATGGAAAATACGCAATATTTAATTTATTCTCTATAAATTTGCTAATATTAAAAAATTACTTCATTTTTTGAAATGTGATTCAAAGTTATTCACCACTTATTTTCTAATCCTATCTATGTTTATCTCATTTTTTTATTATGCTAAAGAAGTGCTGCAAAACTGTCTGGCAGCTTTTCTTTTGTACTATAGCTGCTTCAAGAAAAATAAAAATTGACTTAAGGACATGCAGTCTTTGAAAAACAATACTTTAATACTTTTTTTTTTTTTAAATGTGAGCTGCACTGCTTCTATACCTTCTCTGTGACAGAAGACAGCACAAACTTCAAACTCAACATAGCTTGTCAACAGAAAGGTAGGACTTGGGCTTTATTTCCATTCTACCACTGACATGCTGAAGATAAGTTTCTCTTCAGACACTGTGTAAGAAGTCTTCATCAGTTAGGTTGGCCATCAAAGGAAAAGCCTGGAATAGCAGAGCTTCTCAGTTTTGTCTGAGATAACACATCTGCTACAGACTGCTCACTAGAAATAGGTGTCACTGCTATTTAGTGATTAAATAATCTCTACTGGGAGAGTTACCAACCACTTATCAAAGATGCAGTTTTCTAAACTTGGAAGTAACACTACAGCATACAGCTGGTTCTTGAAGACAAATGCAATATATAACAGCTATTGTTAGTAGAAGCCCAAATTCCTTCCATGATCTTAAATGAAAGTCAACAAGAACAAAAAACAGCCATGGTAAACCTGTTAGTTCCAACTATGCAAATAGAGCTGAATAAGAAGAAAGGAAGCATCAGTTTTCTCTTTTGTTTTCTTACTAAAAGGATGATAACTAGCACTATATGCAAAATACTTACACAGACTTAGGTGGAACTTCTAAGTGTAAGTTTTGCGATCAGTAACTTAGACAGCTGTTAGGCTGGCATGATGTACTAGTGGTGGGAAGAACAGCCCCTTCCCCACATTGCTTTCCACTGGCTCTTTAGCTGAGAAAAGAGTAGACTAAGAACTGTGCCAACATGTGCAGCTGGGTGAGGAAAATTAGGCTGCTCTTCAGATCTGAACACAAGCTCCCACATACAGGTCAGATGGGTTTTACCATCCATAGGTTGAACTTTAGAAGAATAAACATTCTCAGGCATTTTATAGGAGAGAGTTTGCAGGGACTAAAATTGTGCCAGGGAGCACACCTCCAATTTAATAGCATGTGATGAATATCCATCATTCAAATCACCTGTATCTTGGCCCCAATTAGTTTGGCAGGATAGATGTTAACTTACTTTCCAGATAGACATGGATGTTGGTACCTGGCTCCTCAGCACAGAAGAGGAAACTTGTGTTGGAGAACCAGCAGTGCCAGGTCAGTGTCAGCAGCCCAGCAGAATGTTAACAGGCACCTCGGAAAATAGTCTCTATATGGAAATCTATACTAAGCTTTATTGAAAATCACAGGGTCCATGAAGTTTCCAGGGGATGTGGAAAAAAGAAAAGTTAAGTATTTATTTAGGGACTCCTATGGCAATTAAAGGGAAGATAAACGCCTGTAGACCTAATTTCAAGAACAACTGATTTCTTGATTATGACTGCTACCCTGTTCTTGCCTGAGCTGTATGTTCTGAGATGCAAGAGATACTTCATATGAAGTTCGTTTTTCTTGTACGGAAAGTTAAGAACTTACAGGAGATGTACAAGTGCATTGCACTGAGCAAATATCTACTCTCTTCAGAGACATGAGGGGGAGAGAAGCTAGACACGTCACTGAAGCAAATCCAGAACTTTGGTGCTATCAGCTGCATAGCTCCTAAAAACTGATACAATCCAATACCACCTACTGTTGAAAAGTTATGAAAGGTTAGGACTGACTCAACCATCTCTAAGAAAAGCTTTACAGATGCTCCTGCTTAGCAAAGCAGTAAATAGCAGCTTCCTATCTGTTTTTACATGAGGTTCCTCACCTATGTCTGTTCAGATGAGGTGACTGAGCATAAAGAAATTGGTATAGTAGTATTCAGCACTTTGGATCCTGAACAATTTCGATGCTTATTTTATAACTGAAAAAAAAACCATCCTGGAGTTTCACTAATTATTATACTATAAACCGTAAGATTGTGAAAGTACTTGAGCTGTATTCTGCTGTGGGCGTTAGCCACAATCAGTCAGCTAAATTCCAACTGGAGAATCTTATGGCCGGTGAATGCAGCACTGAATGAACACGGAGTGGTTTTCAAATTCAACCCTTTGCTGATTTGTAATAAAGTGAATCTGTAAATCATTGAGAGAAAGAAACGAAGATAAGGAAGGGAATGAATTAAACACAAAATTCCCAGGATGTCATGCTTAGTCATTCTTCCAACCATTAACACACTTTGGAAAGAATTAGCACTCATGCACAGTAGAGAAACACTCTTGTAGTTACTGCCTTTCTACAAAACTACAAACCACAGAAGTCTCACAGAAAAAGAAATATCTTCTGAGTTGCAGCAGTCCTGAGACAGATAGAGTCTATAGGATTGCAAGGGGTGAACTGTAACAAGGACTGAACTTCAATGCTGATGAGTCTTACATGAGACTTCTAAGTCTATCAAGAGGTACAAATTTTACCTCTATGATTAAGTTTAGAGTAAAATGTTACATATTCGTATTGATTTCTGAATGGGAAAGTGTAAAGACAAGGAATAACCTGATGGGAAATTTTACCCAGGAAATAAAAACATCAGTGACAGGCTGTGTGGTTTACTATTTGTCTAGTAGTACTTAACTGTCACAGTTAGGGATCAGAGCCCTGCTACTTTGGGTATGAAGAGCAGCACTCATAAGACTGGATGACTACAGTCACCAGACACTCAAATCAGTGGAGAGGCTTTGCCATGCTTCTTTCCGTTCATTCTCAGTACAGATAAATTTTGCCCAAGGAAAATAATAATATCCATATCAGCTGAGAAAATGTTTTCTTCCTTTTGGTCCTTTCCAAAGAGATAAACAGATAGAGCTCTCTCTTCTTTGAAACGGAATTTAGTACTGAATTAAATAAGCAGAACTGTAACTTAAGTTGTACTCTCAAGTCAATTATAATGGAATAATAGATCTGCCACCCTGTTCATGTGTTTTCCTTTGCATCTCTTAAACCCTACTTGTGGGTAGCAACTCTCGTTTTACCCATCCAAAAGTATGGAACTCATTGCTTAACACTGCAGTGTTGAAGGTTTATATAATCTCTGTATCTGTCCAGCTGCTGTTAGGCTGCCAACAAATGGACTGACTTAGACCAATTTTTGTGGGAATTTTTTTAATCCAGACACTTGCTCAGAAGAAATAAAATGTATACAATTCACTCACTAGAACTCTCTTACACTGAAAAAATGAATAAATATTCTGATCCCTGAAAACAGTTATTAAAAAAAGGTTGGGAGAAGTGACTTCTAAAATGAAAAGTTGCAGCCACATTATCTGCTCCTGCAAACTGTGTTGGCCTTTCCTTTTCATCCAGTAGTTGATGTCTCTAACATAGATATATCTCCCTAACATATATGCACCTCTCCTCCGATGTAAGCTAGTAACTGCATTTACTGGTATTGCATTATAAAAGCACGATTACATGAGATACAAAGAGAAGCATAAATCAAAAGAATGCACATGTGCATTACATTTGGGACAACATAATGATAAAAATTAAACTGTTTTTTTCCAGTTTGTCTATTCATTTAGCTAAACCCTTTAAAGAATGCTAACAGCTCTCCTTGCCCACTTCCCTTTTTGTCTTTTTGGTGGCTTACCACAGATGACTTTCATCTGGCTTACAATGAAACTATTTGATGACTGCTTGTCATATAATTACTCAAATACATTCTAGGATGTAAGCACATCTGTAACTTTCACAGTCTCTGAATTTAACGGGTTCCTGTTTCTTGTTAAGAAAGTGGGAGATGATGCAAGTGGTTCTCTTATGAATGGAGTCATTTCTTCATTGTGAAACAAGATCTTCAGGGCAGTTCATGGCTGTAAACATAGTAAATATAAGCGTAGGAAAAGATATAGAATGTAACCTAGGCATGGGATCAAATGCTCAAATCTTGGTGATAGCAAACAGATATTTGCAAACAGATATTCTCTACTGTTACAACCATATCTAATAAATTCAGAGGGAAAAACCAATACAAGCATAAAGATCAGAGAGCTTGAGACCGTTATCTATTATGGATTTTTAAATCCACACACTTCAATGTTAAATTTAAATGACAGAAACTTAAACATAATGAGATGTACACTTTAAGTAAATACAATATAAATCTCAGTCCAGTTCCTACTGAAGTTAGTAGATTATTTGCTATTGAGTTCGGAGGAACCGGATGCAAATCTAGTAGACTTGTTTATGTTCTCATTCCACCAAATATTTCAGGGGTGTTTTAAACAATTTTAGTAAAATTCCTGTAAATGACTGCCTGGATATTCTTATTTCAGTTAAAACTAAATTTATTTCATTTAGATTATGACAAGAAAGTGAACTAAGCTGAACTAAAAGTTATCCCTTGAACCTAGGATTAAACACACCAAGCATTAAACTATTTGTTTATATGTTCATATAATTACATTGGTATAGCAATTCCAGAAAATATCCCTATGCAAACAAGACTTTAGAACTATATTTAGATTGTACAGAAAGATGTCAGTCTGAAACTAAGAGAGTAGTGTGTCCCCCAAAACAGTATGAAGTTTGACCAAATCACTTCAATTTTGTCAATATGAGTGACTGAATAAGCCCAAACAAGCAAAAAAACCCAAACAAAACAACAACAAAAAAACAAACAGTAAAACAGTGTAAAGCGGTAATAACACAACAAGAAACTGTATTATTGTTTGAAAATTAAAGCAACAAAAACTATTAGCAAAAATTAGCACAGTGCATTGTTATTTCTAACACAGAGGATTTGATGGATCAACTTTTTACACAGTCTGACTGATAGGACAAGGGGGAATGGTTTTAAACTAAAAGAGGGGAGATTTAGGTTACGTGCTATGAGGAAGTTTTTGATTCAGAGCATGGTGAGGTGCTAGAATAGTTTGCCCACAGAAGTTGTGGATGCCCCCAGTTGGGTGGCTGGCAACCCCGCTCATGGTATGGAGATAGGAAAAAAGATGATCTTTAAGATTCCTTTGAACCAAAGCCAAACTGTGATTCTATAATTCTGATTCCTGCTGAAAAAAATGAAAATGAAAGAACGAAAATGGAAGAAACTGGGTTGAAGCCTTTTCTACTTCCTGGGAAGGAAACCTTCTCGCAGAAATAACAGAGTATAACAGAGCAATTATATTTCAGAAGAAATGCTGCTGGACTGTAAGCAAATCTGAATACTTGACTCTATGTCTAGTATTGTTAAGCATCTGCCTCACTGCAGCAATGTCTCTGAAAGAAGAGTCACGGTGCAGAAGGAACAGAAGCTGGGAATTTATTTATAAAGCTTATTTGAATTATAGAATTAAATATTCAGAAAGGGCTAAAAAAATTCATCTTTGTGAAGAAATGCATAATTGTTTTGTGGTTTTTACTGCCGTGATAGATACATAGACATACTTGATCAAGAGTGCATTTTTGGAAGCCAGGATCAATATTCCGAAAAGCTGTCACCTGGAGTAAGTGGAAAAACCAGATTTAAGAGCTTAAATGCTTTCAAAAATTTTTACTCAGACTGTGTCCATTCAAATATTGTTTTGGATTCCTGCTCTCCCCTCCTCCCTCTTTAACAGCACAATGGGCAAGTCCACTAAAAGTAAATGCTAAACCCAAATTAAAAAAACATAAAATAGTAGCACTGGATTGAGGCATGCATAATTCTATTGTTATTTCTCTTCTACTGATGGTGTACTTATTGTTTAAATGCTCTCCAATTCCAAACAGATTTGTAAGCAGGTTGTTTTGGTAATAGCGATAAGTAAAACTCTCCCCAGACTAGAACTGATTATTTTCAAGAACATGAATAAAAAGTTCTTGGGCAGATACTCAAATTCTTCCTCTGGAATCAGACAAACAAATCTATCTTCCCCCGACTTCTCCTTTCTACAAAATAAATGCAAAAAACTCACAAACTTACTGAATTACTGTAATTATTCAGGAGTCAGACAGTTTAGCTATTTAGTGGTCTGGTAATCCATTTTGCCATCAGAATCATTGAATGTCTTCGTTTTCTCCCATCCTTGCTTGTCATATAAAAAGACCTTTTGTCTACCAACTACCGTTAGATATACCATGTGAAGCTGATGTCTAGTTTACTGCATTCATAACCTCTCTTTCACAATAATCTTACAGTAATAACAGCTTTTGTTTACACACAAGATAAGCTGCCATATAATGACTCCAGTAAAATATTTGTTTGTTATATACTGTTTATCAATGGAAATAATTGCACATGGAGCATTCTTAAGGATTGCAATTACAGAAGACTTGGAATTACCAGTTACACTGGGAAGAACATATAAGTAAAATTAGTGCTGACAAAACTTTTGATGAATGTGTAATCAACTAACACACATTCAGACTTATAATGAATGTGGCAAGTTACATGGTGATGGCCATTGTACACACTACTATTATGCCCTTTTCCACTCTTAATTCCCCCAAATTCTTTGTTCTTCTTTTTCCACTTGACCATTTCCAGCTGTCAAAGCCAGTGTGAGTTAAAGAATGTAACTTCTGTTCTTCACCCATATTCTTCTAAGAAGACAAACAGTCATTATAAGCTGCCGAAGGCCATTTCTTTGTTTTCAAGGTTCTGCTTTTCACTCCCATTTTATTTTCTTCTTTACTTTTGGACAGGAGGGAATAGTCAGTATCACCTGACTGGTTGCTTTGGCTCTTGTCCTGAAAGATAACTGTGCCTCTTTCCCCAACAGGCCACCACCAGAGTTAAGAATCTGTTTCCAGGAATTGAAAGGGATACTAGCAACTGCTAGGATGAAAAGAAACAAAGTGCCTATGTTTCATAAGAGAAACGCATCTGGCACCTGAAAGCCAGATGTAACAATTTGGAAGCACACAAAGGAGAAGGAAAATACGCACACACCTAAACTTTGTGTGAATCTGAGACAAAGAGCTGTGGCACAGTGCATAAACCAGCAGCGTGACTCCTTTTTAGCCTCATGGTTTATAATTTTGAGTAGTAAGACTATGATTACAAAAAATAGAGATAGCTTGAAATACAGAAATATCATCTATAAAAATCTTTAAAACTTGAAGTGAATCAGTTTTATCAAGCAAATCCATGACCTGATGTCAAATTATCAAATTACTACTTATCAAATGTTTTCTGTCTTATTTCCACTCTCCTGATACAGGCACTCCCTCCATCACGCCATATTTCATGTAATAGACTTAGGCATTACTGGTGATTCTAATGTTGCCTGACCAACAATATTTCACATCCATTTGCAAAATCGTCTTTTATATCTCTGCACTGAGAATGGCAGTATGTGTTCGCATAAAGCAACACTTACTACATGCAAAGACAATAGTAACTGACTAAATAATCTTCCTTTTTTTAAAAAAAAAAATTAAGTATTGTTACAAGAGCCACATACAAACACTTCTTAGCCTGTATGTGATTCAGTCTGCAAACTCATCTTCTCTCAGTAGCAGCTGTTATTAACAATATATTGTATTGTATGTATATTCATTATTCATTTCCATCTCTAGTTAATTGGTTACAACTAGCAATAGCTTTTTGTTTTTGTTTCTGTTGGTGGTTTCTTGTGCTGTTGTCCTTTCCTTTCCTTTCCTTTCCTTTCCTTTCCTTTCCTTTCCTTTCCTTTCCTTTCCTTTCCTTTCCTTTCCT
>JAOWBP010000001.1:58783068-58807262 GCA_028571105.1 Tragopan temminckii | reverse complement strand
CTCAAAACCACTCAAGTAGTTACCTTAAGATCTGGGAGACACAGAAGGGACTTTTTTTTCAGCTGTACTGTAATCTGTTAGTCATACAGGTGTCAGAGCTCCATGGACAATTCAGAGTGAATCTGAGTGCCACAAAAATGCTACCCTCTGCATTACATGTCATGACATGAATTCACCCCCATGTTTCCTGCTGGTGTTAGTATATCATGTGCACTGGAATGAAAGGACAGGGAAAAAACAGTTTGTGCTGTGTCACAGGCTGCTGCTCATTTCTTCACATCTTTTAGATGTGTTCTAGTTCTGGTTTGGCATGTGGGAACCTTTCCACTCCCTCATATTATTTAAATTGTGGACTTTTGGAAATAACTTCAAAATGTATTGATGTGTCTTATGAAGCGTATTAGTATTATGCAGCTAAAATATGCCTAGAAGGGATCTTTGACTGCTTTGCTATGACAGGGTGGTGAGACAGAGGACAACCAAAGGCTCTTTGTGTCTTAGTCAAATTCATTGCAGGGAGGCAAGAGCAGGGCAGCATGCCTCTCTGAACAGCAAAGAGGAAGTTGCATACCTGCGTTACTGAGGAATGATACATTGCTGTGGTAGTTTGAATGAGTAATTGTGACCTTGACAGTGAAAAGCAAATAACCTCTCTGAAGAAATATACATGGTTCTTAGGAACCATCACTTCCTCTTGAGTAAGATGCAGTCTCCAAATTCTGTTGTGGCATGCCAGGATTAGATAAACAGCATAGGTGGGCATGGCATTCATTTCATTTCATTCACTCTTATAGAATCACAGAAATGTAGAATCATCAAGGCTGGAAAAGACCACTAAGGTAATCATCAACCCATCACCTCCATACCCACTAAAACACAATATCTCTAAGGGGCTGAACTAAGGCCATGTAAGAGAACTGAAGGCTGTGCCCATCCTAGTTGCAATCAGAGGAGGTAGAAAAGGGTGCAAAGCGAAATCCAAATGACTGAAACAGAAGTAGAAGGAGTGGCTGCCGAAGCCATGTATCTACTTACACCCTACACCTTCATTTCTGTGTTGCTTGTGACACAACCTTTCTTCTCCTCTTGCACGTAGTGGTGATGAGCAGCAGTGAGATAATTTGGGAAGGAGGTATTGATTCTTTGCCTGAGGTAGTGAGCTGCTGACTATTTTAAGTTTTCAGGCGCTTTTCAGTTGTATATGGCTTTATATATGTTTCGAATCAGAAGTCTAAATTAGCTTTGTCTGCTAAAATATCACCATCCACATTAAGTAAGGATAGTTGCCTATGGGTGGTTTTGGTAGCAGCAGTGGGTTACAAGGTGAGAGGAGAAAAGAGATGCTAAAAGAAAACAGGCATCCTTGTGTCTCCAGGCTGCCTGGGAATGCACAGACATAAGATCATACTGCTCCAAAGATGAAGAGGTTCTTATGAACCCCAGGCAGGTCTGATAATGCTGATACCAAATGTGGATTTACTAGAAAAAGTAAGGAAATTACACCCATGCTTGTTACCTCTGCAGAGAGTAAATGATCTAGTGGCTGCAGCTCCTGTTCCCCATCTAATCCCATGTTTGTTGCTCTGTGTCTGGCCCTCAGGACATGACAGCAAATGTAGGCTAGCTAGTATTCCCTCCTATGTTCAGTGCTCATCTGTTGTGGTTTAACCCAGCAGGTGGCTAAGCACCACACAGTTGTTCTCTCAGTCCCCCCCCTTTCCAATTGGATGGGGGAGAGAATCAGTTAAAAAAACAATGAAGTAGATGTTGTGGGTTGAGATGAAACTATTTACTAAGGTAGAGAAAAGGAAAAAGATGATAATTATAACTATATCTATATAAATATGTGTAACAGGTGATTTGCAAACAATTGTTCACCAACTGACTGATGCCCAGCTAGCTCCCAAGCATCAGAAGAGAGAGATGAACTCCCATCCCCTTCAAAACTCTGTCTTCACATGATGTCATTTGGTATGGAATATCCCTTCAGCCAGCTGTCCTGATTCTGTTCCTTCCCAGATCCTTGGGTCTCCCCAGCCCCTTGCTGGCAGTTGAGAAATCTGGAATTGCTCTCTGCAACATTGCTTAGCAACAACTAAAAACACCAGTGCGTTACCAACATTGTTTTTCTCCTAAAACCAAAACACAGCATCGTACCAGACACTCTGAACAAAAGCAATTCTGCCTCAGCTGAAACTAAGACATCATCATACAATTATGGGTTTTATTTAACTGATAATATCCAAACTTCTATCAGAATACAGAGCAATTAACTCAATTCTGGGCATCGCTGTTGCAAACACATGCACTCACAAATACTGATGACCTTCTCTGCACAGCAGCACAGCTGAGGAGATGAGGAGTACAAAAGCTCCAGATCAACCTTTCTAAAGTATCCAGTGGTTTTTTATTACAATTTAGGACAGCTAGGATTCACCTGGTAAAGTGTGCAGAACTGAACTGTCTGCAACACAAAAAGGCACCTTCTTTCTACCTCAGATACTACTGGAGCTGCATTGCAACTTACCTTTGCCTGGAGGAGGTTTCTAAAGTACGCCAGATGAGTCATTCCTTGGAAATGCATGTTTCTCTCCTTTGACTTTAAAAAGAGTGACTGCTCATGGAAGAACGTGGGATGCATGTAGTGAGGTGATGTGAATCCCACTTGTGATGGCACAGCACAGTGCTCTGCACACGCAGACTGTAGCTGTTCAGGTCTTTGCCAGAGAACAAGAAACAGCCAGTGATCCCTGTGGATATTTGGATGTCAAGGCTGTCAACAGGACAGCAATCAGATTCCCCAATGTGCTCGTTCTCCTAAGTTTACCTTACTGGGAGAGCCCAGATCATGTAATGCACACCTCCTCCCTTCATAACACAGGAGGCTGTGAATCCAGAAATGAAATCAGAAATGCCTTTATGTCCAGGCTGAACAAGCCCAGATCCCTCAGCCTTTCTTCATAGGAGAGCTGTTTTAGCCCTCTGATCTTCGTGGCCCTCCTCTGGACCTGCTTCCACAGCTTTACATCTTTCCTGTGCTGGGGGCCCCAGAGCTGAATGCAGTACTGCAGCTGGGGCCTCACAAGAGCAGAGTCAATGAAAAGAATCACCTTCCTTAGCCTGCTGGTCACCCTTCCTTAGATGAGCCTTTCCATTTGCCCTCTGGTTTTGGGGCACTTGTATCAGGATAAGGCCACTCTTGGTGCTGCTTTGATGCAGAGGAAGCCCAGAGTCATTCTTTTTGTTGGGACTTGCTATGTATATGCAATACTCTAGCTGGAATAGGTGTATCTACAGGCTATTTCAATGCACCCATTTCCTTGCAGTCAGTGCTCCCACACAAGTCCCTGAGAAGGCCATGTGAGGTTTACCGTTGTGCCTTCTGCATGCCGTGTCAATGAGCTCTGGAGAAGGCCCATCTCCAGCGATAGCCTCAGGGACCATTGCAGCTTGCAGCAGAAAAAGGGAGAGGGAAGCTGCCATCTGCTAACGTTCTGAGGCTAAACAGACTGTTTTTCCATTACTGCGCTGTTTGTGTTGTGGAAGTACAAGAGGACACATTTCTATGCTACAGTCCGGTGTGTTTACTTGCTATGAAGGGCTTGAAGGGGGAAGAAAGGCAGAGTGACCTGGTGATCTGAAGTGTTAACTTCTGTCATTAACATCCACCTCCTCAGCACTAGAAGGGCCCCGGAGTCACCAGAGGAACATGCCAGCTCCCTCAGCATTTCCCAGCAAGCCAGCTTCTCTGGTAGACACTTTGCTTAGCACTTAGCTTTTCGATGAATGAAAACGCCAGTGTTTATGGCCCATCTTGTCTTGTTGTGTGACAGTTTTCCTCATAAATGTAGACTCTGCAGCCTCTTTGCTTTGTTATTCTACTGGAGTGAAAAGCAAATTCATTATAAACAAAGCTTTCTATGATGGAATATTTTATCTCTTTTCTGTGCCATACTGTAAGTATTATTGAACATACGTATTAGACTACTGAGCCAATAATTTAAAAACACAAATAATTTTTTTTTTTTTTTTTTTTATCTTACTGAAAACTTCCTGATCTATGGAGAACTGCCACTGAGTTGTCACCAGTTTCTCTCAACTTTTCCTTCATTTTATAACTTTGTCTCATCATCTGGGGTACTCCAATGGGAATGATCCATTCAGGGTCTGACTTCAAGTCAATATTGTTCTTCCTGTTCTAGATCAGTTTTGTTAGCCAAGAAGTTAGGTGACCTAATTAATACCTATTATGTGAAATGTTTAAGCATGGCTCCACACAAAGCTATAGCAAATGTCACCAAAGCTTACACAAATCCTGCATACTTAAACTATCACAGAAATCTATTTATACCCACAGTGCTCCCTGTAGACCCACTGCCATAAATGTATAGAGGTTATGTTCCTTATATTACACTCACAGCATCCAAAAGGCCGGGCAATTTGTTACTCTGAAGAATGAATAATAGTGACTTTGCAATTCCCTTCCTTATATTCTCTGGACAACTTTTGCCTTATTCTACTAGGACAGTCAAAGATTCTTTCTCTCCAATATATATACTGAAAACACTCAAACACTTCCAATAATCAATCCAGAAAATGAAACAGAAAGTAATATCACTCAATTGATTAGGAGACTTGCTGGACCACTTCTGCTTTTCAGTACATTTCAAATTGTTTCTGTCAGTGGTTTACAAAAATGAATGCATGTAGGAGACTAAGCCTAGAGACTAAACTATGTGGATTGTGATCTCCAGGCAGCACAATACTACTGTTCATTACATTGTTCCCTTGCTTAGGCTGGAAAATGAGAGTCTTTGATGCTTTATGTTCCCTATAAGAAAACAAGGAAAGAGAGTGAGACAAGTTCATGCTAGTTTCACCTGCAAGCTAACCTGATGACTCATTGTTAATTTCATACCTCTTCCTAAAGCATTCCATAAATCTAACGCTCGTGGTCCAATCTTTATTACATCAAATTTTTAAACTTCTATCTTTCCTGCCTCTGAAAGACTGATGTCATTTTACATGAATTACATTCAAAGCAGCATTGCTAACTGCCCTTTCCTCATGTTGAGAGATTACTTCAGAAGAAAATCTTCTAAGGGAACACACATTGACATAATGTAGCACTACATCATTATTTAGGAACAACTCTTTTTTTCGTCTTGAATGAAGTTCAACTCATCTTTAATCTTAATCAATCTTTCAAGGTTTATGTATACTCATAGCTGGGAAGACATCATTGACAATATAACCCGGATCTCAATTATGCAATTAGAATTGATTAAGAGATAAGTTATCTTTATTGCAAACTTTGTTGCAAGTGCATTTTCTTTACCAAAGATTTAATCAATGATTTTACTAAATGCTTCCTCTCCTCGAAGATGTCTTGCACAACATGCATTACTACAGCCTACCGTTAAAGGTTTCACATTCAATAGTCTAACATTTCTAACTTTTTACAACTTTTATATTTCAGACTACTTGATAGAAAAAGTTAGAAAAGTTTAGAAGAGAGGACAAGAAAGAGGGAAACAAAGAGAAAGAAGAGAGAGGAGACAGAAGGCTAGAGATTATGTCTATTCAGGAAACCAAGACTCCTGAACACAACACAGAAGCAGGCAGGGAAAATCCCTTCAAAATGTTTTCACTGTGATATGTTATTTGAAGTAATCAGCAAAGTATTGCAAAACACACTAAAGAATCTTTAGGCAGAATATACTGCAAAGAAACAAATTTCCTGATCACAGATAAGGCACACGATTGTATGCTCTGGAGTAAATAATACTTTTTCCTTGCTCCTTCCTTCAGCACACAAGCCAACAGATTTTCTGAGGAACTGAAAGTGTTCCACTGTTTTGTTATTCTTCCCCTTTGTATATTCAAAGAAAATGTGAATTTGTGCTAAATAGAATGAGTCCTTAGTAAGTACGAAGTGCTTCCTATGAAAGCATAATCAGACCATTTAATAGGTCTTATTTGAAGTTCGTAGTCTCATTATGTTTTATAATTTCTAAGGAAAAACTGAAATGAGTTAAAGAGAATTCAGCATAAATAAGGACTTCTGGGATTAGACCTAATATAATAATAAATAATAGTATCTTATAATGTATACAACCTATTTCATTTTGAAGGGTGGTCTCAGGGTCAGTGCATTCGTGTAATCTAGAAATCTACAAGATTGGGAATATTCTGTCAACATGTTACTTCATTTGGAAATGCCAGGTCACTCGAAGGAGTTTTCACGCACCACACAAAATTTCTAGTTAGAGAGAACAACTCCCTACAGCAGACAATGTCTCAGTCATTAATACACTCATCTGCACTGTAGGAGATATGGCTTACAAATGCTTCATGCCTGGTAATCTTTTCTATTCATGTTTTACTGTTTGCATACTTAATTACATGTTCATTGGGCTGCAGAGATGGATTTTCACAGTCTGGTGATTCAGACACTTATCTAGGAAGTAGAAGACCCAGGTGAAAGTCCCCATGCTGTCTAACTCTTCAGAAAGATTTCAAGCCAGCTGAATACCTGACAGATTACACTGGTCAATGAGCTCTTCTGGTGTATCCTGATTTCTTCCCTCTTCCCTCAGAACACTCTCAGAAAATTTCCTCTTATACAGACATTTAGACAAAAACCTGAAGATTATTCCAAACAAAAACCCCCCTCCACAGTCTAAGTACCACACCAGCACTGTGCAGCACCAACACCTTATCATATCATAGAATCATGGAATGGCCTGGGTTGAAAAGGACTTTAAAGATCATCTAGTTTCACCATCCCCCTGCTGTGAATAGGGTTTCCAACCACTAGAAAACCACCTTGGAAAAGCAAAGCCACACTCAGTCTTGCTTTAAGGGATCTAATAACACAGAACACAGATGACTACATTAAGGACTGTCAAATCATGCCTCTGGTCTACAAAATTTCCACAGCTCTACAAATCCAATTGGAATAACAGGGACACAAGTTTTTCTTTCTCCTTCTGCGCAGATGATACAATGCTCCCTTATTCCTTTTCAAGTATGAGGCCACAAATTCCGTGCTGACTTTGCTTTTCTCCACTCTCAAAAAAGAAAAAGAGAGAACTCTGGGGTCCTTTGTTCATGGCTTTAAACACCATTCTGAGGCATCTTTAAGTTCATGATGATCAGAAACTGTTTCAGGACTGCCTTCCAATGTGGAGGAAGTACTGTAAGTACTATTCCTCTTCTTTTTTTTTTTTTTTTTTTTTTTTTTTTTTAAGTATTTTTAATTTTATTGAAGGCTTGTTCTAGATCATAGAAGTCATTTCCAAGGCTTTGGTTTCTACGATCTAGGACAAACCTTTGACAAACTGAGAAGGTTGACATGGCATACGACACAACTGACCAGGAGGGGAAAGAATATATGAGGCAGCAAGTTAGCTGAGCTCATCCTTCGGGCTTTAAGCTAGACTTGATGGGGGAAGAGGATGTAGTGCTGAGAAACAGAGAAGAGTCAGGGAAGACTGTAGCTTCAGGAATTAGCAGGGGAAAACCTTGGATTGGTCCCAGAGATTTTTAAGAAGCTCCTCCAAGAAAATAATGCAGCTGAAAGCCCAGCTGAAGTGCCTCTATACCAATGCATGCAGCATGGGATATAAATAAGAGGAATAGGAAACCATGGTGCAATTGGAAAACTACAATCTTATTTCTGTCACAGAAACATGGTGGAATGACTCTCATAACTGGAATACCATGATTAAGAGCTATAAGCTTTTTAGAAGGGATACCTTTAGAAGGTAGGAGGAGTAGGAGCAGTTGTTCATCAAAGGATCTCAGAGGAACTCACTGATGTGATTGCCAAGCTGCTCTCCATCATATCTGAAAAACTGAGTCTGCCAGGCAAAGCCCCCAGTGACTGGAAAAAGGGACTGCTGAGTGGTGCAGTTTGCACAACAGAAGGGAGGGACACCATCCAGAGAGACCTGGACAGACTCAAAAAGTGGGCGCATAATGAATTTTAATAAGGCCAAGTGCAAGGTGTTGCACTAGGGTCGAGGCAATACTAAATATGAGTACTAAATATGAGTAAATAGGAGAAGAACTCATTGAGAATAGCCTCGTGGAGAAGGACTTAGGGGTCCTGATGGAAGAAAAGCTACACATAAACCAGCAGTCTGCTCCTGAAGACCAGAAGGCCAACAGTATCCTGGGCTGCACGAAAAGAGGAGTAGCCAGCAGGGAGAGGGAGGTGATTATCCCCCTTTACAGTGACGTTTCAGGCCTCATCTGGAGTATTGTATCCAAGCCTGAGGCCCTCAGTGGATTGGAAGGATGCAGAGAGGGTCCCGAGGAGGGCCACAAAGATATTCAAAGGGCTGGAGCACCTCTACTAATGAAGAAAGGTTGAGGGAGTTAAGTGTGTTCAGCCTGAAGAAGAGAAGGCTCTGGGGAGATTTCGCTGTAGCCTTCCAGTACTTGAAGGGAGCTTACAGTCAGGAGACAGACCTACTTTTAATAGAGTCTGATAGTGATAGGACAAGGGGGAATAGCTTTAAACTAAAGGAAGGGAGATTTAGGTTAGCTGTCAGGAAGAATTTTTTCACTCAGAGGTTGGTGACATGCTGGAACATGTTGCCCAGAGAGCTTGAGGATGGCCCATCTCTGGAGACATTCAAGGCCAGGTGGATGGGATTGTGGGCCTGATCTGGAGGCTGTCAACTCTGCCTGCAGCATGGGAGTTGGAAATAGATGATTTTTAAGGTCCCCTCCAAAATAAGCCATTCTATGATCCTATGTTATAATAACTGGTTTATGTTTCCAAGCTAATCTTTTAAACAAAGAAAAGGAAACAACATACATGAATCTAGACACTGGTAATACAAGTGGACATTTGTGTTACCTTCTGTGAAGAAATCTTGGAATATGTATTTCTGTAAAATGCTACAGTGCTTATGTACAAGACCTCCACAGATAAGGTATTTTGCAGGCATTTAAGTAAACAAATACCTTTATTTTTGTTAGTAGTCATCTTCACGTCTGGGCATAGATACAGAATTGATTTATCCTAAGAAGTAAAAATCACCCATTCTGTGCAGAGCAGAAAATTTTACATGCACATCTCTCTTGCAGCTTTGTTTGGCAGGAATATGCAATGGAAAGAGACATTCACATCACCAGAAGAGCCCTGCATAATTTAGCAACAAAAAGAATTTCCACTCATTTCTGAATGAAGTGCCAAAGCCAGGGAATGTTGGTTAGGGGAGTACAAGCAATTTCAATCAATATAAATCACCTGAGGCACATTAATATTAATGGATGATAACTTACATAAACAGCACTTTTTCTAAAATATCCAGCTCTCAATAACTTCTTTAAATCAGAGGGGATGTCTCAAGAACACAGTTCACGGATTGACATACATAGAGAGATCTCTTGTCATACTTACCAGTCAGATTTGCTTCGGTGGGAGAAAAACTTCAGAAACTCTCATCTTACCATTTACAAGAAAAAAATGGTAGTATGCCACATTCAAAAAGGGTTCCCTTTCTAGAAGCATCCTCGCTACTAAAAAAATAGAGTTCACCTTTAATATACAGCAAGAAAACTTAGGATTAAAACTAGCAATTAGATGAGATTCTTCTGGGAAAGGTAATTTTATATTTTTAATTTTTTTAATGAATTGATCACTCAATTCTAGTAGAATGTTTCAGTATTTATGCACTAAATTATGCACTTCCAAAGAATTGCATTGAAAACAGAAACAGGAGTGACATACGAAAAATGTAGTATCTATTTAAACCTACCACCTTAAAGAACAACTAACTAAACTATTTTCCATTAAGTCAGGCAAATTGAGCAAGTAACAATTGAACTTAAATCATTTCCTTATGCCTAAGACACTGTTCTCTTATGTGGTTTTAAGAACTTCAGATGACAGAAAGTTAACCTTAACTGTTCCTTGTTTAGCTTGCACCATTTAAATAAATAACACATCTGTTTTCGTAGATACAACATATTTGTACGTTCCTCTCCACCCCCACACTGGGAGGAAGAAGGGCATTTGTCTGCTAATTTTGGTCTCTGTACATGGGAAATGTTATTCATCACATTGAACATGGATACAATTAAGTAACCATATTGAGAGCTGCTGTTCTGTTTCTTAAAGCCCTAAGTTAACTTGAGTTGACTTTGTCCTTATCAGAGTGGAATGGTTCCTTCAACCAAGCTGGCAAAGTTTGACTGAAATGTTGTGCCTGTAATGCATACACTAATGACAGACAGATGCAGACAAATGAAAGAACTCAGAAGATGAAAAGAATGATAAGGACTTTAGAAAACAGTATTTTCCAGCTGGAGTGGACTGGGCATCTCTATGTTAGCAAGAAAAAGTTGAGAAAGTATTATCATGATCATAAATGCATTTGAAAATGGTTATTGACAGCATTGTAAAGATGGTTATTAATGACAGCTTGATTGACACCAGCGTGTATTGGATTAGACATGTCTGAGGAACAGGATGCCATCCAGAGAGACCTAGACAATCTTCAGCAGTGGGCCCAGGTAAACCTCATGAAATTGAACAGCAAGGTCTTACATCTAGGTCATGGCAAACACTGCTGTCAGAACAAGCTGGGGGAAGTAGGCTAGGCCAGACTCTGAGCAACCTGGTCTAGCTGCAGGTATCCCTGTTCACTGGAAGAGAGTTGGACTACATGACCTTTAAGGGTCACTTCCAACACAAACTATTTTATGATTCTATGATTAAGACAGTGAATGTCCAGTTTTGCAGTGCCCACACGGTAGAACATGTGGGAGTTTTGTCCCATGGGGTTAATGACATTACTTTACAGAAAGGGAAACTTTGGCTGTCTAGCTCTTATGAAAGCATGAAGAAAGAGAGTCACTAAAAACAGGTTACCCAAATAAGGCTGTGGAACACGCACTGTTAGATTTTTTTTTTTTTAAACAGGCTAAATAGGCACCTCTCAGAAGTAAGAAGAGTGTTGCATGATTACTGTTTGTAGGTATTGTACTCCCTTCTAAAGGCGTTTTTTGTTGTTGTCGTTGGTTTTTGTTCTGTTCGTTTTGTTCTTTACAGTTCAGGAATTTAACAATACCGACTGTGGAGAAAATAGCTTTTCCTCTTACAGTAGGAAAGTAAAGCATATGTCTCTACGGCATCTGTTTTTCCCTCTCAAAGGTAAATCAATTTGTATGCAAGACAAAGTGAATATAAAATTGGTCTTTGAAGAAATTCAACAGTTTTATTCCTAAGACCCTTGGCAGAACAAAACAGACTGATTAGACTTATTGTGAAGTTAAAACTCACTGAAACCGTATATACATGCTTTACTCAAATTCTCTGTGTTAGCTTTGTGAGGTTTTCATACTGTTCTTTAAAAATAACAGTCTTTTTTTTTTTCATTCAGCTCACGTATTTTTCTCTAGAGACTTTCCTTAAAATTGTCAACTACTGAAATGTATTTTAATTCCATGGTCTTCCAGGATATCAAGACTTTACCTCCAATTATGCAATTTTTCTAAAAAAAAAATTTCCTTACATGCAAGAGAAGTAGGGTGCAAACAGGCCACTAAGTGAACACATCTGCCTGTCCCTCTCTCTGTTCCTCTCCACCTTGTCACCACCCTCACTATAAAAGACTTCTTCCTTACATCCAGTCTAAATCTCCCATCTTTTACTTTGAAATCATTTCCCCTTGTTTTATGACAACAGACCCTACTAAAGAGTCTATCCCCTTCTTTTTTATAGCCCCCCTTTAGATGCTGACCTGACAGTCAGGTCTCCTTGAAGCCTTCTCTTCTCCAGGCTGAGCAGCCCTAGCTGTCTTGGCCTGTCCTTGTAGGAGAGTTGTTCCATTCCATGGATCATTTTTGCGGCCCTCTCTACACACACCCCATCATGTCCATGTCTCTCCTGTACTCAGGACTCCACATCTGGACCCAGTACTCCAGGTGAGGTCTCACCAGCACAGAGCAGATGGGCAGGATCACCTCCCTCAACCTGCTGGCCACATTTCTTTTGATGTGGTCTAGGATACTGTTGGATTTCTGGGCTGCAAGGACACATTTCTGGCTCATGTCCAGCTTGATATCCACCAGTACCTCCAAGCCCTTTTTAACAGGGCTGTGCTCTATCCTTTCATCTTCCAGCTTGTACAGATAGTGGGGGTTGTCACACCCCAGGAGCAAGACTTCACACTTAGCTCTAACACTAACACACACACTAACCTCATGAGGTTTTCCTGGGCCCATTCCTTGAGCTTGTCTAGATCTCTCAGGATGACATGTCAACTACACCGCACAGTTTGGTGTCAACAGTAAACTCGCTGAGGGCGCAACCCATTGTTGACATCACTGGATGAAAATATTAAAAAGCATCAATTCCAGTACTGACCCAAGGGACACCACTCGTCACTGATCTCCATCCAGACACTGACCACCATTCTCTGAGTACAACCTGGCAATTCGCTCTTTGCCCATCAAACAGTTTACCCATCAAATCCACTTCTTTCCAATTTAGAGAAGGATGTTGCAAGTTCAGATATATGACATCAGTGGCTCATTTCTTGTCTACTGATGCGCTTATGCCATCACAGAAGGCCAGTAGATTGGTCAGGCAGGACTTGCCATTGATGAAGCCATGCTGGTTGTCCCCCATCAGCTCCCTCTCTTCCATGTGCCTCAGCATAGTTTCCAGGAGGACCATAATCTTCCCTGGCACAGAGGTGAGGATGCCAGGTCAGTATCTCCCAAGGGTTGTCCTTCCTACCCTTCTTAAAAAATAGTACTTCACCTGAGTGCCATGACTTTTCAAGTATCATTGAGAGTGGGTTGGCAACTACATCAGCCAATTCCCTCCAGTACTCTAGGATGCATCTCATCAGGACCCACAGACTTGTGGATGTCCAGATTCCTCAGGTGGCTGCAATCCAGGTCTTTGCTTTCAGCAGGAGGGACACTGAACTTCCAGTCCCCACCTTCTGATTGATTTGCTCAAAGGCTGTGTGAAGAGCAGTTGCAGTTTCAAGGATTTCATTCTAAACAAAGGCGAACAACAGCATTGTTGCCACCACCGATGGTGGAAAACCTCTGGAAAATGGCCTTCCTGTATAGAACTATCTGTGGACACAAAGCTTCTTGAAAAAATCAATTTAAGAAAGAAAACTAGGCAAAAATGATAAATCATGAAGTTGAAATAAGCTGGATTCTGAATTACTGAATGATAAAAATGATTCTTTAAGCATATGATCACTTAGTATTGAAGAAAAATAAAAGAGAAGAGGGTAAGGCCAACAGAAGAAGAACTGGTGCCATAGAGGAAAAAAACACCAAGAGAAATGTAAAGAAAAATGTGGAGGATAGAGGCTCTGAAGCATTTTCATCAGTGAACTTCATCTGTAGCATTCAGAACACATACAGAACAGTGTGATAGATGAGGAGGACCTGTTTGTGCACTCACTGACTGTGATCTTTTATTGTGTGAAGATCTCTTAATAGTTCCATGCAACCCTAAAATCCCTCAGTTTTGTAATCCTTGCTTGTTGAGGTACCTAAAATAGCTCTGTAATGTTTTGTGGCTTGGAGTCATAGATATTTAGCCTCAACTTTAATTCTTTAATACAGACTTTGCCAAGAATATATGCCAGGACGTTACAAAACTGTTAAATAACTTTAGTGAAGTTACTTCTTCAAACACAGTGCTCAGCTTGAGGTAATCACAAGGTGCTTTGGCTGTCATGGCTACAGGCTATTAAGGACAGAACATGGGAGCAACTGCTTCCATTCTTGGAGAGGACCCAGAAGGTGGTATTAGGTGAAAGCTTTTCCATCTAGAAAACACATGACCTGGGTAACAGAGTGCTCCAATCCTGTTTGTGTGTACGAGTCACTGTGGTGCTGTGGCCAAATACTGGTGTTAAATCCCCTAGTCCTCCTCCTTCAGTTTCAGTGGAATATTGCCCTTCTGCCTTTCTGTCCCAAAACCAGTGCAGTTTGCGCAGATTTGCTGGGTGATTTTAAACAGCTGTTGTACATCACTGTGGATTCATTGTATTTCTGCGGCAGGTGAAAATGATTGTATACTTCAATCTAGTTGTATATACAAGTGATATACTACAACTTTTTAAAAGCACTGACAATAGGTTTTTAAAGTATCCTAATAATCTCAGAAGAGAGCAAAGATATTGTAACAGTAATTACTAATATTGCATGTCGCATATTTGCCACAAGATTGAAAAATGCATAGTAATACTGTGCAAAGTAATCCAGACACTTGTTTTTGAAAAGGCATTTGCAGAGTCCTGCACTCTACTGATGGAATTCCAGTGTCAATGATTTGTGGTCATTTTACAATTTCTACTTAAAGAAAAAAATCAAGCTTCACTTTTTTAATAAAATAATCCATTTCTGCCTAATTTTGTTAAGTTATAAGAAACCTGATAGAAAAGACTGATTGCTTCCTGGATTATAACTTTTCACAAGTAAGCAATTTATGTCAAACATACTGCAAACCTGCTAGATATTAGAAAAAATCACCAAACTAAAAATTGCATTCCAGAATATTGCGGAATAGAGCAGAATATTGTCTGAAACATACACAGAATGGATTAACTCCATTTAAGAGCAAACACAGTCCTGAAATTGCTGGTATTTTACCTGTTTTTATATCCTATACTTTATGGATCAGCACACACAAAAAAATCATTTTTCCAGGAGGACACATTTCATATTTTTGTTAGTTTCTTTTTTGTGCTCAGTTGTTATCTTAAAATGAGAGAATGAAAACCTCCAGAAGTAAACTGGTAAATTTTTAGTAACACAGGTATACTGGAAGAAAGGATTCCTTTCAACAATGAAAAAAATAGTGTATTAAAATCTAGAATGAATAAGACATTTGAGATATAAGAAGTGTTAATATGCAGAGAATAAATTCTGGAACCCAGAATCATCCCATAATAAGGCATGTGAATTATAAGCATGCTTCTCAGTAATTACCTATTGTCAAGACATACACACTTCTAATACCTGAATATCCTCCTGGTAATGACTAGTCTTCTTGATGATACAAGCAAGTTCTAATTCAAGTGCCTCAAGGTAGGTGAGCTTTTTCCTTCTACCTGGCCTTTTAACTCAATTTCATCATCACCAACTTCACAGATCTAAACAACATTTCAACTATGCTAGGATGTGAAAACATGCTAACTGGCATGTTCCCATATACACCACAGAACCATTCCTTGCCTTCCCCAGATACACTTCCAGTATGTTCCCTGTGCCTGGACACACAGAAAACAAGAATGAGAAGAAAGAGTTAAAAATGGCACTAACAAATATTTCCTATATCCCAAGGAAGTTGTTGTTTTCCTGGGGATAAAATTGGAACTTTTGGCTTAAACAGATTTTCACAGATTGCTATTTTTAGATGAAAACAGTGCGTTATCAACTCAGGTCATCCAGCTGAGTCACTGTACATCATTAAACACTGCTCTACAGAAATAATGCATCAGGAAAACAAGACACTGTGCAGTGCCACACAAGTTTTCCTGGCACTGGAACAGACTTTCAATATTACCCACAAATGATAAAATCGTAGGTACTCTTACAGGTTATTTCAAATCACTGTTGATAAAATCTTGACATATCATGTCTTTCTCCACCAAGTTTACGCCTTAAGAAAGACTACAGAAGTTACACTCATCCATGGGAAAATCCCTACCTCATAAAATGACTATTCTTGTTCTTGGTAGTCTTTTTGCCCAATGTTTGACACAACTCTAGTTTCTGTTCTTTTTCTGTAAGAGAAAGAAGTGCTAACTTTTTGTCATTGTGAAACTAAACTTCAACAGAACCTAACCAAATCAAACCCAACAAAAATTTGTTTAATATTTGTAGAGATCATTTTTTTAAAGAAACTTTTAAACTAAGAATGCAGATGATCTTTCACATCTTAGTTAATATAACCTCTTATATGTCACAAACAGTGACTGGGCCATGTTCAAGCAGGTGAAATAACTTCTTAAAAAGGCACATTTCAGAACATAAATACACAGTCTCTTTTAACACTGAAAAACTACAGAATTGTTCCCCTCTTCAGCTACTAAAAATAGAATTTTCTTTAAATTACCTTTAAGGAAAGGCGGTAGGTATCAATCCCAGCCCTCAGTGCTTCTTTAAAGTAGGAAATTTACTGCATTATTTGTTAGAAATCTTTCTTTCTATTATTTGATTGTTTTATTTTCAGAGATGATAGTTTGCCATTTTTGCACTTTTTCATTTAAACATTATTGATCTTATATACTAACATTATTGGTCAAATCAAGTAGACTGCAAATGATCTCCCTGCATATGAGTACAACAAGATTCTCATGGCTTGGGAAGTGGCTAGGATAAAGGTCTTCAAAACACTGCTATCTTGAAACAATTAATGCAGTTGAGAATTTTATTGTGCATGCTTTAGGACAGTACAGAACATAGAACAATTTTGTAGTGTCCCACCTCTTACTGGTCTTTGAAACCTTGAGGAATCCCTGAGAAAGCTGAGCAGATTTTGCAATGTTACTTCTAAAGCATGGAAGGGCTTACAGAATACTGCATTAAGTCACCTCCCAGATTTCAGCAAGATTTCTGGTTCATCTTTAGGAGTCATGTCCACAGACTTGAGCCACTTAAGCAATATAAATACAAGGCTTTGTTTTTCCCTTCATTCTGGCAGCCCACAGCCCATGTCCACTTTTTCAAGTCCAACTAAAGTTTAAAGAGTAACAGAATGCTGAACCTTACCTTAACCCTCCCTTTCAGCATCTTTTTAGGTTGACATTTCATTGAAACACATACTTACTAGATATTGTTTCCCTACTAGCCTGTAACTGTAGTTACACTCTATTTTCCAGTATACTTCTTTGAATTCCTTCCTGGCCATGCTGTCTGAGGCAATTGAAATACACCTGATTCCAAGTATAAATGTTTTTCTAGAACAGCAAGTTCCAGGTAATAAATCATTACCTGAGTAGTGAAGAACATAAGACAATATGATGAGAGACCACTTCTTGTCCTTTATATCTACTAGTTGTCTCAAAGCAAGACCAATTACAGTACCTTGAAATAGCTATGATCTTAAGGCTTGAATAGAGCACAATGGCACTGGTACATTGTTGGCAATTCTCTGCTCAAGTAATCTCCCATCTCTCAACTCTGCAAAGACAGTACCTCAAACTGTATTGCACTGTTATAGATCACTTATAGTATTTAAGTCTTCCACATAGTACAAGTGAATAGGTATGAAAAATTGCCTTCAACTGACTAGATTATTAAGCAGCAGGTGTGCTGTTTATATTGTGGTGTTCTGTGTCAAAAACTGTATAAATCTGTTGACTGACATTAATACTGACATTCAGTCACTGAAAAGAGTTTTTAGAAAAGAGACTTGCCATTCATCAACTTGTCAGTTACTAGTTACTCAAGTCACTAGCTATTGAAGTTACTAGCTATTCAAGACACTGACGAATAAAAGCTATACTCCAGCATGTCAAAATCGCTACTGCCAGTAACATTCAGAGAGATTAGATGGCTTAGGTAATAGAGCCATAATCTACAGAAAGCAAAATAAAACCAGAGGCTACATCTATAAGCTTGACAGCTGACATAAGTGCAATCCACAGGTCCCTTGACAAAATGCAGAACACATTGCAAAACATTTCCACAGAGGTATGCCAATGAAGCAGTGGCAATGAAATGTATTTAGCACTGATACTGATGCCATGCAAGTCAACCAGTGGATTTAGACTGCACTCAACCAATGATTTGATTACATCATTTAAGACACGGATGAGGACACGATGTACAGTTTATCCCTTCTCTGGAGACTTAAAGCGTGAATGAGATCACTGATTACATCCAGACCAGAGCCACTGAGGCAGAATTGCAGTAAAAACATCTGCAGACTGAAATCTCTAGGCAAAAAATGATGTCTGAAACTGGGGTGCATCACCCCAAATCATATTTGGTAGGCAGCCCTATTAGCCAGGGAAATTATGCAGGCTGCTAGGTGACCACATGCGTGTGCTTAAAAAACAGGGCTTTACAAAGAGTGATTTTGTTATGTTTTGATTTCCTGTGGTTTGAAATATTTGATTTTCAAAGACTATGAAGTCTTTAAAAAAGAAAGCTTATATACAGGTATACTATTCATAGACTTTGTGCAGGAAGGAATTATCATTATTCCCATTTAAATGATGAGAAGAAGGAAGCATAGAAAAGTGAACTGTTTACTAACTACAGCAGACATTGGCAGGATCAGAATCAAGTCATCTACTTTACTGAGCAGGCCTCATTGCTCCTAGATGGAAAAGCTGAAAAGGAACAGGAATAAAGTGACAGCCTTACTGCAGTAGCAAATAAGTACAGTTACCTAAAGGCTTAGGAAGAGCACAGACCTGCCGCAATCAAAGAAAATTATTTTATCCCTGAGTTTCTTTCCATGTAAGGATATACAACCAAACAACCACCTATGTACAATAAAAGCTTGACTTCGTTGCTGTAAAGCTAGACAGTCATTTCATGACAAACTTCACAAAGCGTGATTTTTGCAGCTGTATAAAAAGACCAGCTTGTAGGCATATATGACTTCGGAACAAAGACCTTTCTGTAGTACCTCTTAGGGGACTGATAAACAGGAGAATCCTACCTAGCAATTACCTAACGTTAATGCCCAAATACTGCATGCCTTAAGCTGCACCAGGAGAGGTTCAGTTTGGATATTAGAAAAAAATTCTTTTCAGAAAGACTGGCAATGCATTGGAACTGGCTGCCCAGGGAAGTGGTGGAGTCACCATTCCTGTAAGCTTTTAAGAAATGGGTGCATATGACACTGAGGGACATAGTTAATGGGTATGGCAGTGATGGGTTGGTGGTTGGACTAGCTGATCTTAGTGGTCTTTTCAAAATGCAATGATTCTATTCTATTCTATTTGAGAGATACCTTCTATTCACTGCAAAATATAAGATGCTATTTATAACACCTACCACCTGTAACAATACACCAATAGGACTATGTTACCGACAGCAAAATGATTTTTTACCCCACTTGTATTACTAATCACATAAAGGTTATTTAACTAAGTTAGTAGAAAAATAAAAGAATCTAAATGACATAGCACACTTCTTAAGTGTGTGCATTCTTACAGTATTTAAAGCAGCAAGACCTATAGTTCAGTTGAATTTACCGTTTTGTCCACCAAACAATATGTATTACACCAGATGTCCACATTTCTGCATACAACAGCAGAGCAATTAGGACAATTGATTTAATCAAGCACAGATCAGAGAGAAATAAACATCAAAACTAATAATATGTAAAATATGTTATGAAGAAGCACACAGTGTGGTGTTTTATGTTGAAAGCCAACTGTATCCTGGGCTGCATCAAAAGAAGGATGGCCAGCAGGTCGAAGAAGGTGATTCTGCCCATCTACTCTGTGCTGGTGAGACCTCATCTACAGTACTGCGTCCAGATGTGGAGTCCTGAGTACAGAAGAGAAATGGACATGTTGGAGTGTGTGTAGAGAGGGCCGCAAAAATGATCCATGGAATGGAACAGCTCTCCTACGAGGACAGGCCAAGACAGCTAGGGCTGCTCAGCTGGGAGAAGAGAAGGCTTCAAGGAGACCTGACTGTCAGGTCAGCATCTAAAGGGGAGCTACAGGGAAGAAGAGGGCAGGGTATGTAGTGATAGAACAAGGGGAAATAGTTTCAAGCTCAAAGAGGGTATATTTAGGTTAGGTATAAGGAAGAAGTCTTTTATAGTGAGGGTGAAGAAGCACTGGAACAGGCTGTCCAGTGATATGGTTGATGCTCTGTCCTTGGAGCATAAAGCCCTGTGCAACCTGATCTAGCTGTGGTGTCCCTGTTCATTGCAGGGGGATGGACTAGATGGTCTTCAGAGGTCCCTTCCAACTCTAAAGATTCTATGATTCTATGAGTCTATTATGAAAAACATAATATACTGGGATTTGCAACCAAAGGAAACCAGTAAGTTGTTTTTCAGTTGTACAAAGCTCCTTTTTGTTTCTAGCAATGAAACAGGAAACCAAAAAAAAAAAAAAAAAAAAAGATTTTTTTTAGAATTCTAACATAAATATTAATCCAAAATGTGTTACTGAACCACATATGAGTTTTGCCTGTCCTCGACCTCAGACACACAGAAAACAATGCAGGAAATTCCATATTTCAGTGAGGGAGAATAAAACAGTACTGTCTTTTTCCTTTTTTCCCATCACTTATTGTAGTGGCAGCGGCTTGAAATTCACACAGTAAAGTCTTAAAATCAATGTCATGGTGTTAAATTACAATTGACAAAAAATCAAAAGGTGAAATACATCTTCTGTCAGCCTGATTTTATGTATATCATAATGTCTACATGCATTTACCCACAGACAACTGTGCAGAATTTCAGTTCTGCCTGCATATCAACCAGCATCTTCTCAGTGTTTCCACTCCTTAGAATGTCTACAGCTTAATCAACTGAGCACCATGACTATACTAAAAAATTAGGGTCATGCACATAAACCCATTCAAGAACAATGATTTGCCAGCGATTCAACAAGTGACTCTAACTGATTTTTTTTAAAGGTAATATTCTCTTTTTTCAATCTCAGCTTAATCCATCAGAGCACATGTGAAAACACTTATTTTTCTGAGAAGAATATATCCTATATTTCACCTTCTTCTAAGTCACTTTACCTCTTCTATCACAAATTGAACTCTATTGAAAAATCCAAATGGCATTATATATGTCTAATCTATCAGTTCTGTTTTTCTTTTTATCCATTAGTATATTTCTCTAACTATTTTAAAATTGAACACTGGAAGGCTTTTTTATATTCTGCAAAAATAGTTTGAAATAGATTTCTCCATAACCTGCAGCAACGGAGGGTATTCTAATGAAAAGCATTATTTACTTGAGTAATTTCAGAAAAAATACTATTTAACATCTGCAGAATTATAGGGTTGGGGGTCTTTTTTGTGTTTTTTTTGTGTGTGTTTTTTTTTTTTAAATTACTGCTTATGCATTATTATTACTGCTTACCTTAAAGTCAAATACAGAGGAAGAAGAAAATTTATTTCTCACTCCCTTTTGCTAAAAATAATTAAATTTTCTTTATGCTCACTTAAGGGAAGACCATGCTTTTAAGAATGCTTAGTAGATGTGAATATGTATGTGACATGAGGAAAAGTATAGAAAGAAAGTTTCACATCCCTTTTATATTTCAGCAAGCAGATTTTCTTAAAACTCAGTAATATTCTTACAAGTCAAACTATCAGAGACTATTATACCAAAAATCTCAATAGTAAGAGTTGATTGAGCCCTTAAAAATGACTGGGTTCGACTGAAAATAGAAATAAAAGAAAAAAAGAAAAATCACAAAAGAGTTGTAACAGCTTCTGAAAAGTACATAATTTCTTTGAAGCAGTGAGTACTTTATAAGACAACTTCATATGCAATCACACATTATCCTCACAAAGGGTCTAGTGGAGTCAGTGGTGTGCCTTCCGAGGAGGGATGCTACTCAAGTTGGATATACGTAAACTACCTGATCCTCTGGAGGTAAAAGAAAAGCCCTGGCATGTTAGCACAATTAGGAGATTTTATTTTTTATTATAATATCAAAACTCAGATGCCACTCAGTATTATTTTTTTATTGTATTTGAACAAGAAACTAAAAATATTAATCAACAGTATTACATTGAAAGCCATTACTGGATAAGAAATAATTAAAAATACATAGATGTTGTGCCAGAAACTGATACAGCATCTTGGCCGTAGTTGCATTTTACAGCGATCGACTTTAAAATAAAACAACAGAAGATAATGGAAGTTTCAGAAAAGTCTTAGATAATCTGAAGGTAGTTCTAAATCCTGATGTCAGAACTATGAATTATTTTCATCAAAATGTAAATGGCAATGAGCATTACTTCAATACCTAAAAAATACCCAATTTTTAGTAATCACTTTGAAATTCCATGTTTTCTATGACTAATCATATGTTCACCTCTTACAAATACTAAAAATCTCTATTTGTACATTCATTTGTACCTTTACTCAACACATTGCTTCACTGCCTCATTATATTACATTGATATTTATGCCTGCATACAGAAAAAAGAATATAGATTAAAAAAAAATCTCCTGGCTAATAATTTTTCAAGTTTGTACTTAGCCTATTATGTCTTTCATTATTCAGAGGCATTATAAAAACATGTGCATAAAAAAACAAGAATGCTAGTGCTCACTAACCAATGTTTAAAAAAAACACAACTAAACCTCCAAATATTTCTGACTGCCTAATAACTTCATACAATTTTTTTTTCCTACCTGTCTTTTCTATCACAAAATGTTCAAAATGAAGGAATGAACAAAAATCAAGCCTGCTCCTTGCAATATAAAAGCTGATTACTGGGAAGAACTCGAAAGAAAAGGAATTTATTCAGACTGAAAGCATTAAAAGCAATTCGAACTTTCTGGATTACATCATTGGAAGCAGTATGTAATTTGTTCCAATTGATGTCATTTGCTCACATAAAGCCATTATTTTACAAAGCACCTTAGCATATTTATACTTTCCTTCCTCCTAACACTCAGATCAGACTCAGTCGCACATGGCATGTCAAACATGAGAAAAACAACACACAAAAAAATCAAATCTAACAAGTACATTTTTGCCCAAACCCAACTAATACTAATACATAAAATGCTGCTTCACATATATTTTAAAGCATCCTTTTGAACCCGAAAATGTGAAAAGAATCGTCCACATTCTGTTCATACAATGACCTTGGATAACTCAGATCTGTTCTTGTGGGATTTGCAACTCTTTTCCTGAATGGATTCAAGATGAGGTAATGCCATTCAAAAGGGGCCGAGCAGTGAAATGTTACATGTAGAACTCAACTATCCTGGCCTCAGTTCTAAACTTGTAATTATATTTAACTGGGTCAGCGAGATTTCTTATCCCCCACTACTCGCCGCTTTGCTTCCAGGTTTTAGAACTGTCAGGTTCATACGGACAATAAACCGGTAGAAAACATTTTGAAGTAACACTAGAAAAAAAGCAATGAACTGCAAAAAATACAGATACGTGCAAACGACACACAGGTCATAGCAATTACACTTTTGCTGCTCGCCTACACGGCGGCTGGTAAGCTGCAGCGTGACACTCGCTGCTCCCCGCTCACTGCACTAGGGCAGGGGCAGGCCCTCATTGTTCCACTGCATCACTAAGAGCCACCCAACTGCAAGTGCTGGTTTTAATTAACAAGTGATATTCCTTCTTAACAGTGCCTTAAACAACAGAATCTGTCTGAAACGTTGGATAATTATTTGTTTAAAATTACTCCGTGGTCAATTAAAAACAAGCTACTTCACTGCACACTGTTAGAACTGAATGAAGTTGGGGAAAATATATGTTCTGTTTCATTTGACCTGACAAAAAGGAAATCCAGCAGTTGAAAATCTCTAGAAACATAGTGGCAGGTCAATGGAACTGTTAAAATATCACAGGGTCATTTCTTTGCACATACTATGAAAAAGGTGAGCTGTCTCAAGCTGTTCAGCCCACAGATATATTGGGCAAAGCCTATAAAACCTCAAAAAGAGAACTCTCAGTAAGCAGAACTTCAACACGGCATAAGCTTGTGCCATATGAGGTAAGATATCCATAAACAACTCGTACAGATATACAGATAGATACACAGGTAGATAGATCAAGTTCTCTACTCTGTTTTCTTTGCAGAATTTCATCAGCTAAGTATTTGAAGGCTATGTGACACAGACTTGGAGTTTTAAAACAATCCCCAAGACTTCAATTTATATTTGGCAAAGTTGTGGTGTTCTTTCTTTTGTTTGTTTGTTTTTTTGTTTTTTAAATTATTATTATTTTAAATGCATATATCTTGTCTTAAAAAAATTTTTAAATGTCAAATTGAAAAAAAAAACAAAGACAAATTAAAAAAGAGTAACAGAAGTAATAACATCTCTCCCTTACCTTCCTCATCTCTGGTGGGCCATGGTTAATATTTGTCTATTTAAAAAATCCTTTTTTAAAATGTAACTTTGAACCGGAATGCCTGACAATAGTATAAATTATAAATGTAGCATAAATAACTGTATATACACACCATTAAAAGGCACATATCTATAGTTTCAA
>JAOWBP010000001.1:58751034-58763457 GCA_028571105.1 Tragopan temminckii | reverse complement strand
CTCACAAGAGCAGAGTAGAGGGGGACAATCACCTCCCTGTCCCTGCTGGCCACTCCTTTTCTGATGGAGCCCAGGATGCCATTTGCTTTCTGAGCTGCAAGAACACACTGATGGCTTACGTTAAGCTTTTCATCTATCAAGACCCCCAGGTCTTTCTGGCTATACCTCCTAGAAGGAATACATGAGCTAGTCCTTGGATGCTGCTTTGGGGAATGGTGGGGGCTCAACTGTTCTGCCTGATGCTGCAACAGAAGAAAGGACTTGCACTGGGACAGGTCTGAGGCACAGATGCCATCTGCCTCGTTTCAGTTGCTAACTTCTAGCGTACAAGACTTGCTAGTTTAGTAAAGAAAAATAGGAGCTTAGGTTTAAGAACAGTTGCCCTTAATTTTACAAAAATGAGTTACAGATAACAGCAAGGAAAAATAATAGTTGGATGTAAAAGGGATGGCAATTGCACTGAAGGATTGATCTGGACATCTGGCTATTAAACTTACACCAAGTCCATATTAAGCTGTGTGTGACACTGGAAGCGAGACTGATGCAGAGAAGTCAAGCATGCCCCGTACTCAAAGGCCTTGCTTGGCAGTGTTTCAAGTGTTTGCAAAGGTTTGTGGTTAATTTCTAAGAGTTAGAAAGAAGAACGTGAACCTGACAGAGTGATGAAAGAAGCATGATTTTAGGTGCCAAAATATAGGTATCTTTTGCCATTCTTAAAAAACCAAGGTGTCCTGCCAGATCTCCTTTAAGTATATTTCATGTCTGCCAGCCCTTTTAGAGTGTCTCATACCCAAGGCCATAAGAAAAACATCATCAGGTGCTTATATGTAGACACTTGAATCTCACTCACTATTTCAGAGCCATTTCTGAGAGTAACTGATTATTATTATTACTATGCTTTGACTAAGAAAAATGTTTGTTTATTTACAATAATTTCAGCTAAATGTGAAAATAAGTCTAGTTCTACCAGCTATACTAGCTCTTATACCAAAGACTGGGGAAAGAATTATCAAAATAGAGATACGGCTTTCTAACTCTGTAACTCAAAAGACAGATGAGAAGTTTCACAATCGAGAACAAGCTCCAAAATCTTCTCATCTCACATTCTGGCTCTCTGGTAGCTGAAATGAGCACAAAACCAAATGCACAAACTTGTGAGACCGATGCTCAGATATGCCAGCTTCTGATAGACAGCAACTGAGTGAGTGCAGATAGGAACTGTTACCAGAGAGGCACACAGCATGACATACACGGCAGACTCCATCCTAAGCATCCTTTTCATTGCAGCATATGTCAGATTTGGAATTGCTCTGTAGTTATCTAGGAATACTGTGCATTAATGTGGTCACTGCAGTATTTTTTCCTACAGTTAATTCATAGAATCATAGAATCACAAGTTTGGAAAGGACCTACAAGATCATCTAGTCCAACCGCCCCCCCCCCCCCCATTACCATTGCGACCACAAACTAAACCATATCTCGTAGCTCCTCATCCAGACACCTCTTGAACACTGCCAGGGACGGCAACTCCATACCTCCCTGGGCAGGCCATTCCCGTGCCTGATCACTCTCTGAGAGAAAAAGTTTTTCCTTATGTCTAACCTAAACGTCCTCTGGTACAACTTGCAGCCATTTCCTCAGGTTCTGTTTGTTGCCTGAGGGAAGAGACCAAACCCCTCCTCACCACAACCTCCCTTCAGGAAGTCGTAGAGTGCAATGAAGTCTCCTCTGAGCCTCCTCTTCTCCAGAATAAAAAATTCCAGTTCCCTCAGCCACTCCTCATAAGACTTGTGCTCCAGACCCCTCACCAGCTTCTCTGGACACGTTCCAGGGACTCAGTGTCTTTCTTGTAGTGAGAGGCCCAAAACTGAACACAATACTTGAGGTGCAACCTCACAAGTGCTGATGCAGGGGGATGATTACCTCCCTGCTCATCCCAGTCTGACTGAAAAAGCACGTGAGAAGGAAAAGTATAGCAAAATACACACCACTTCTTTCTTGAAGAGTTAAAAGCCAATGCCAAAAGAGGTAGCTTTGGTTTCTTTTTCAGCTGACCATTACAACTACTGCTGACCTGCTTAGGCAAAGTATGCAAATACCGAAGAATGTAAGAACAAATGCTATCAAAAAAAGACTCATGCTCCAAAATTGTATTTTATTTACTAACAGGAAGAAATCATTAGTGAGATAATATTACTTAAAGATTAGCTTGGGTTGGGAGGAACCTTAAAGATCATCTAGCTCCATCTCCCCAGCCATGGGTAGTGTTGCCAACCGCTAATGAGCTCAGGCTGCCCAGGGCCTCATCCAAGCTGGCCATGAATGTTTCCAGGGATGGAGCATCCACAGCTTCTCTGGGTAACCTGCTCGAGTACCTCACCACTCGTCTAAGTAAAAAACTTCCTACTAATATCTACCTTAACCTCCCTTCTTTTAGTTTAAAACCACTCCCCCTCATTCCATCACTAACTGCCTGTGTTAAAAGTTGGTCTCCCTCCTGCTTGTAATCTTCTTTTAAGTTTTGGAAGGATACACTGAGATTTCCCTGGAGCTTTCTCTTCTCCAGGCTGAACGAGCCCAACTCCCTCAATCCTCCAACACTCTGATCATCTTTGTGGCCCTCCTCTGGACCTGCTCCAACAGCTCCATGTCTTTCTTGTGCTGGAGCCACCAGGCCTGGACACAGAATTGCAGGTCATGAGGGCAGACCAGAGGGGACAATCACCTATTTCTCCCCGATGGCCATTTCTTTTTTGATGCAGCCCAGGATACAGTTGGCCTTCCAGGCTGCAAGTACACACTGCTGGCTCATGTCCAGCTTTTCACGCATCAGAACCCCTGAAAACCCCACAAGGCTGTTCTCAGTAAGTTCTTCCAGTCTGTACACTTATCTGGGATAGCTTGAACCCAAGTGCAATACCTCGCACGTGACCTCGTTGAACCTCATCATGTTCATGTGGGCCCACTTTTCAAGCATGTACTCTGTCCCGGTAAAACAGCGTGTATAACTCACTCGCATTTTGGTCGTTGTTGAGCAGTGACTGCACAGAGCCAAGGACATTTCAACTTTTCATACTGTCTAGCCACAAGGGGCTGGGGGACAAAAAGGAGCTGGGAGGGGACAGAATCAGGACAGTTGACCTGAACTGGTCAAAGTCATATTCCATAACATATGACATCATGCAAAAAAAACCTTTAAAAACTGTGAGGAGTTAGTGAGGGGCCAGCTGCTGCTCAGAGACTTGCTGGGCGTCCATTAGCAGGTGGCGAGCAACTGCATTTTGCATCACTTGTTTTGAAAATACGTGTTACATTCTTCTTATTATTATTCTCCTTTTCTTTTCCTTTTCTGTCTTACTAAATAGCTTTTATCTCAACCCACATGTTCTACTTTGTTGGCTTTTTTTCCTGATTCTCTCAGTGGTACTGCAGAGTGAATGAACAACTGTGTGGTGCTTAGATGCCTGCCGAGATAAACCACAACATACCCACAAATCTGTTTTCTAATTCCCTCCTTCCACTGCTGCTGTCTTACTACGAGATAATTTGTGTTTGAAGGGGGAGGTTTTAATACAATACATCATGAAGCAGAGATTCCCAAGAGGTTATGTAACTAACGTCTCGCTAATGTAAGGAGAGACGAAAGAGTCGATCTGATTAAGAAACCTGAAATTCCTCTTTGAAGTATAAAATGCTCAGAACATGTCTGCTGAGAGTAAGACACATGAAAATGGCTCTCAGCAAGCTCTTCTCTGCAATTACACCTATATAACATATGACTACACTGTTAGGCACTATTATCATTCCCTAAATCCACATGAAAACATGGGTGGGTAGAAGTTGGAGAGAGGCTGCAGCACTGCACAGCAGCATGTATTGTGGTTGCATCAACCTGAACCAAGCTTTCAGGGAAATTCTACTAGGAAAAATCGACCTCTGCTGTGGATTAGCACTGTGGTTCCTCCCCATCACTTTTCCATAACCCACCCTTCTGTCACAAGATGGGAGTGTCTTATCAAAGAGAGGAGCTTAAAAGAAAAGAGATAGAAAAATAATGCATGTTCGTGCATTCAGCGCTGTCCTCCAGCGCTCTAGGTTGAAGGCAGAACTATTATCAAGTCTAAAATATCATTAACCCAACTCTGTTATTTGAAAATGACAACACTGTCTCATTTACTTGTTCACTGTGAAATTTATCCCAATGGACTAGCAAGAGTCATTCAGTTCAGAGGGCCTATGTGTAGTTTCTTATTTCAGAGAGGAGATTACAACGAAAATGAAGTACAGGAAGAAGCCAGTCAACTCTACCTTCATCAAAGTACAGAATTTCTCTCAGTCCTCACAAACTCATTACACGAAGCCCCTACAAACTCCACCATAATTCTCTAAGTTGTTTGAAATGTCATTCAAGGGGCCCATTTACTAAAGCCCCAGATAAGAAACTTACCTTCCTCCAGACATTTAATGAAGGGCTACAATATATATTGAACAAATCAAACTGGAAAAACCTTGAAGCAAATTCTCAAAAGATGCTTATGGGAGTCATTTAATACGTGCAGCATGATGTTAAAAAAGCAGGTAAAACTGAGTATTAAACATTATGAACAGATTCTATGACATTACATTATGGAAGGAGAAGCACTTTCAGAAAGGTGGCCCCCCTATATCTTGTGGACATCACACAAAGCACTTGTAACACACCCTAATACTAGTGGCAAAAAAAATACTCTTATCTGGAGCTTCCTATGCACTAGAGACAATGTTTCCTAAACTGCATGTATAACATCATACTTTCACATCAAAAATAAGCATCTTTGTTTTTAAAAATTCTGGTCATCTAGAAGATTGCATTAAAGGCTGAAGTGCTCCTTGAGGATGATGCCTATTACCTTATTTATGCTTACATTGGGGCAAGGAAGTTTTAACAGTTACAACAGTTACTTGCTGGAATCACCAACACAACCTTTCTTTGCTTTATGCATCAGTTATTTTAATACAGAGATGTATCTTTTAAATTTTAGTGACAAGTGTATGCATCACATTTTACATGACTTAAATCAGAGTCTTCAATTTCATTCATGTTAAGTTTTTAAATTTATGCTACAGCATAATTTAGCAAATATTCCACCATTATATGAAAAAAAAAAAAAAACAAAAAATACACCCTAAAAACATTTTATGATATTGAATTTCTTGATTTTTAACTTATTTTAACTTAAAATCAATTACTGCTTTTCCAGGAATTTGTCTGGTAAGAGACCTACTTTCTGATATGTTTCATATCAGCACTGTTGTTAAGTTAGCACACGTTGCACTTTTTTACTGATCAAGTATGTACAGCAATTTCAACAATACATATTTTGAGAAAGTGTTTACACATCTCTACTCTTTAATTAAGACTACTCTTCTATTAGATTCACTTACATCTTGAGACAGCAGTTTTGTATCAAATTGCTGAACCCCTTTATATGTGCTTACCTAGCCCCTTGAGGATACAGCCAGTGACACCTTTTCCACAGGTGGGATAGAAAAATCTCAAAGTGGGAAGCATCTACCACTTGAGTAAACAGTCCTCTCTCACATTCTCCTCCAACAGAAGTTGCAGTTTCTGAACGTTGCTAATTCCCTTCACTAACCCAAGAAACTGACCCTCCTATCTTATTACAAACTCTTAACCATCAATGGCCATCACTGTGTAATATATATGGTTATGAGTGTTAGGCTCCTAGACTGAACAAATGGCTTGGAGTTTATTAAACAGGGGAAAAAATGGGGAGCTAATTTTGACAAGAGAATGAGTTAAAGGTCTCACAAACAAGGAAAGAATGTAAACAAGGAGACAGGAACAAGACAAGGAGACAATTATGAATGTACAGAAAAATATAAATAAAAGCTCCTCAGAAAAGGGAGCATTATAAAAGAGTGAGGACCAGGTGGTGGGGGAAGGAACATAGGAATACACTAGCAGAAGACCCTGGAAAATGTATCTGAAAGGAGGGCAACTTTGCAACACTCGTACTTGCATTTTTATTCCCTCTATTATTATTTAATATTTTATAATTGGCCATAACAAAATTCTCCAATGTTTTTGAGACCACCACCAATAGGTACAGCAGAGATGCCCTCAAACAAGTGGTAGAATCATTATCATTGCTGTTATTCTAGTACTTGCAATCAGATATAATTGACAGCCTGAAAAAAAGTCCATCAGGAATATCTTCCTGTCTCTTTTGAAGAAGAAAACAAAACAAAAAAAGCATCAAAACCAAAAAACTACAACCAACCACAGCTATCCTAGACAAGCAGTTTCCAGCACCAACAGAAGGAGACAGGTGATGTCTGGGTTGCTGAGTAAATGACCAGAAGTTGAGAGAAAGCAGATAATCTTCAATTTATCAGTTTACTGGTCCTTATGTGTCAACGCTCCTGATACGTTCATTAGGTCAACAAGCAGCCCTGCAATCTATTAGCTACAACTCTTCAAGTTTATAGTGCTGAAATGTGTAATTAATTGTAAGTTGTTGTTACATTATTTATGCTGCAGTCAAAAAAGCTAATCCATTTCCATGTTGTAGCTAGTCAGCTAGCCTGCGAGTCTTCCTATATGTTGATCGTTTAATGCTAAAAATGTGAGTTATTGACGTTTAGAGTCATCACAAAAAACTCTTATAACTCAGAAAAGTTATAAGATATATGTTCCTGTGAGTATTTTAAAAACAGCTGGCCTTAATGCAAGTGATTGCAAGAATCCAAAAGAAAGCACACTAAGAGAAGGCTAACTGGAAATTTCAACCATCTTCTAATCCTCTCACAATTCTTTATATTACCATAACTCTCCAGGAAATCCACCATCAAAATCAGGCAATTGCAAACAGATGTGTGTTGTATTTTAAACTCTTGTTGATGTCCTGGTTACCAAGTTAAAAACCCAAACAGTGCAAAAAACATGAACAAAAGGAGGTGACAATGCTCCCTGATTTACTCAAGAGGAATCATACACTATCGACTTTATTACCCATAACACCACTTATAGACCAAGATGGCACTTGTTCTACTTTTGTAAACAATTCCTCTTTTCTTCTTCTGGGTAAGAGTAACAATTTATTTAGGAATTTGAATCAGTACATGATCGTGTAATCACATGATGAAACTCCACATACTGACTAGCAGTTAATACTATTAATGCAAGACCATGCCATGAATGTAACTAGAAAATAAGTTAAGGCTTGCAGTAGCATTTTGAATACAACTGTGCACACTTCAAGGTTTAATACATACCACTAAGCTACAATCAATATGAATTATATCATGAAGGAAACTATGCACTCTCAATTTGTGAAATATGTCTAAACATTTGCTTTTATCTACCAAGCCTACACATGTAAATTTGGGAGTTCAAGTAAATCTGTATTCGCTATTGCTATTATTCCTTCAGCTGGAAAAAATGAGTAGGTATAAACCAAGGGAACAGCAAAAATATGAGAATAAAGAGGAGAACATAGGACAGAATAAATATGACAGGATATTGTTTTCTGATTATATAATATAAATAGAAATACTTTAATAAAATGATAATCTCTATGAAAACAATGAAGGGAAAGCATAACTGAGATCTTGAACATAAAAACATTCAAAGAGGCATTCACCTCAGTTACCTGCATCAGTCAAAAAAACTGAACATCTGTTCTAAGAATTTCGTTCTACCTCTTTCTGAAGCCAGTCATTCCAGAAGCAAACTGATTCTTCCTACTGGGGGCACTGATTTTAAGATAGCATGATTCACTGCTGTCTCCAACTTCAAAGGGAGAGGCACAAAGCTTTCAGATGGCTAAAACCATATATGACAAAAATCTGGGGTTTTCTGTTCCTATTTTGGTCCATTTTCCCCGGAAGACTGCAGAGTCACAGTGAAGAGCTACATTCGTTCTGAGCTGGTTAGATTCTGAAATCTGGCTTTTCCAACCACAGACCATGGCTTTCTTGAAAAATCGTTAAAAATATATAGAAAAAAATATATTTTTTAATATTGCACTTAATGGAGCACTGAGAGCATGAAGATCACTTTCAGTAACAAGGGTGGGTAACCTTTTATCAAATGATTTATATATTTTTAACATTAACTTTAAAAAATTTTCAACTAGTATAAAAATGAAGAACAAAATAGGAGGGTTTGAAAACGGCTCCATATGTACCCTAGGATGATCACCATATTTGTTTGGTTTGCTGTTCAAGCACATAATTTTAGAAATGGATACTCATGGAAAAATAACTAGAGGAGGATAAGAAGTAAAAACGTAGCTTATGAAAAAGATCTTTTATTTCTTCTTTACAAAGCAAATGAACTGAATGACCTAAAAAAGACAAAACTCACAAGTTACAAAAAAAAATTTATATTAATTTGTGTGAGAAATATTTGTTAAATGAGCCCTTAAAAAAAGGAAAGATCTCATACTTCACTGCCATCCCATCAAAAACTAATGCACAATTAGGGAAAAGGCAGAACAAGCCAGGAATTCTACAGTAAAGTCAAAAAGAATGCAACAATCTTTTTTTATAATGCAGGCACAAGCCTGAATGTTAGAAGCTTCCTTCAGCTAGGAAGGCACCTTCCTTTCCTTTCAGTTTCCTACACTGGTTTTACTGAATTACTTTTCTTAAAAAAAAAAAACAACAAACAAAAGACTAGATTCTCTCATTTTTCTAAATAACTAAATACATTTTAGAAGACAAATTATGATGTCTTAGAAGGAATAGTTTCAGTCATAACCAGGTAAACCCAGCAACTATAGGAAAGGTCATTCAACCCAATGTTACTGATAATCTCTGGGTAAAATTGCAGAGGTCTTTTCAGCAAGAAGCCTGCTGGATCAAGCAAGTAATGAAAAACACCTTTATAGGAAAAAAAACACCATGGTATGTTGCATATACAGCACTAAAATATATATATACATATAGTGCTGGATACAGCACTAAAAATATATATTTTCTCTCATCAGTACAAAGGATATGCCACATACCTGTCATCAAGGTGAGATCTGGACGCTGCATGCTTATGTTCCAGATGGCAGTCTGATTCAGGCACTTGACCAGTCCTAAAGCAAAGCATTAAAAGAAAGAAAAAAAAAAAAGAAAAAAAAGAGAAAAAATCCCATCAGCATCTACATTTGCAGTGTTTGGACACACAAATACCTTTAATACCATCCTATCAATCACATTGCTCTTGTGTGCAATTTATCTTTTGGTTTGTTCTGTGATAGGAAGGGCAAAAAAATATGGCTACCTCATTTAGTCTTAGCCAGTTAAACACCGAGATCTGAAGAGAAGAATTAAGTCTGCATATTTCTGAAGCACACTGTCAGAAGCATTATGCCAAATCATCTTGGCACTTTATATTGCCACATATTTTTGTATACTACTTAATAAAAATTTCTAGCCAATATGCCCATCTGTCATGTAAATGAAAATAATTCCATACAAAAAAACATGGAAAATATGCTTAGTAATCTATAACAAAGTTATTTTTCTATAACTATTAACAAAATTTTATGATTGTGTGTGTATATGTTATGTACAGAATTAAGTGTAAATATTCAAGGAAGAGTTAGTTGTACAAAACCATACTTGAAACCTATTTGAAGATTAGCACAAGTTACACAAAGCTTGAAGTATTTTTAAATAATGATATGTCGAAAGTAGTTACTTAAAAACAACTCTGAAGCTGAAAGTTCAAAACTTAAAACAGGCCGGGAAATATTGTAATTTGAACTTGATCTAAGAGATTAAAAGTCTACTGTGAAAAAAAGCTACCTGTGGCAATAAATCTTGGACCAAAGTTAGAGTTGTTCACAGTCAATGGACTCGAACAAAAGACAACATTTAGGGACTGGTAAATCTGCTTGTGACAGTGACAGAACCAATTTGCTATAGACAGCTTGCTTCCTTCCTCTGCTACCGAACATTTTGGCAACTGTTTATTTTTAACTTGGACCTCATACTTGTCACATTCAGAAATTTAAACAATACTCTACCAACATTTAAAAATAACAGAGGATTATTTAAATTCAGCGTAGAGGGTGAATATACAAGAAGTCTACATTCACTCAAAGTTTTGATATTTCACTGAATTCAACCTCTAAACCAAAATGTTTTGGTTAGGAATGACAAGCTTGAGCTGTCAAAAAGTACTCAGTTGAAACCCCATGCAAAGCACTGTGAGAAAGCCAAGCCCAAATAAAGGCGGCTCTTCTTTCTTCCAGGTGAGAATGAACTTGTACTCAATTTACAGGTGAAAAATACAGACTGAAGGAATACTTTCAAATTTGTTAAAGGTATCTTGTAAAATTAAGTCATATCTAAATCAAATTCTTAAATATTGACTTTAAATAATAAGAGCTTAACAGTTTATACTAAAATGATATTACATCTGAATGAATCCCTACATAAACACACTATTATCGGTCATAAAAAATACACGGACTATAACAGCTTTATACAAACTCTTGAAATATTTGTAGGCTAATGAATTATTTTCAGTATAAAACATTAAGATGAAGCAGACTTTAAATGATCTCTTTGGATGCTATGCCATACAGAACATGACACGTGCAACGATTTTTTTCTGTACTAATATCTCTAAGAATCTCTCACCACTTGTAGTCATTCTGTAGCACAAAGTTAATTAGGAAGTGCTAGCCTATATCTTACTTCCTTTTCATGAAAGAAAATAAATGTTATCTCCAGACAGGTTAACATAAATTAAAAACCTAAAGTTATTAGCTATTATAGCTGCCAAAAAAAATTACTTTGTAATGGCAAAAAAAAATATCCGATATCCATTTGGTACTCCTTGACAAACTGAAACATCATGAATAAACCATGGGGCTACTAATGGCACTATGATCCTCAAGTCTCCGGGGCATCTGAAGAGATCCCTTATGAATTTCTGGTGCTTCACAAACTTTATAAAAACTTTCGTGCAGTTGGTGGCTGAATTCTTGCTGTCATTAGATAGCTCTCTGAAACTTATCATCCCAGTTGGCATTTTCATGAAGAATATTTGAAGACAAAGAGGCTCTGAACTGCTTGAGTGTGAGACTTATCTGTTCATCCCCTGTATTTCCTACAGGTTACCAGCTCAACCCTAATTTTAAAAAAAGAACCCCAAAACATTTTCTTTATGCAGAAGACTCTTCCTTATTTCAACTGCAAGTGCTTAAAAGACAATCTCCCAAAAGAATAATTCTCATTTCTCTTAGTCATGCTTGTATTTAAAAATAAAAAGTTAAAAATATATATATAGGAGAAAACCTAATCAGTACAGAAGACTGACAAAAGATGTCCATTACTAGCTAAAATCCTTCTGATAGAATATTCAATAATGTCCTGAGAGACTGCCTGCAGCCTTCAATACATTTAATAAGCAAAAGTCTGGACATTTCTCAAGAAAGAAACTATACAAAGAGCTCTATAGAAAGGGGGGAGGAAATGCTTCTCATGCATTTTGAATTTCACCTTCTACAATTAGACACACTGCACTGAAAAAAATCATTACTGGTTCAACTTGCTGCTATGGAAACTGTACTGGATAGCTATTCCCCCTTGGCAATGGAGATACTCTGATTGCAACAGTTGAAGGAAAAGTAAAGTTCTATTTGCTTTCACCTGATCTAAAGAAAACTCTTACTTCAACATCCAAAGCAGTCCCAAACCATTCTTCCACAAAAATGAGCTGGAAGCAGCCTGTCTAAAGCACATCACAATTTCTTACCATCACATTACCAGTGTAAAAAGGACAGAATAAGTCTCTTCAACTAAAATGTGAAATAGGGAAAGAGATGAAGAGAAAAGGTGAGTCTATATCATCAAAATAGCACCTAAGCTGAATAAGAACTTAATAAGTAAATGGGCCATGTACATCGCGCTAATTATTGAGTTTAAGGGGTTGGTAATAGCTTATTATTTTTAAATTTATCTGTATATAAAAAATGTATGTTCAAAAACAAAAGTCATATATACTGTAAAAGTACTGTGACGTATTCCCAGCTGGTCCTAGCTTTACCAGACATTACCATTAAAGAACCCATATTAAAAGAAACACATACTGAACTACAATCATACTTGCCTAAAAGCAGACATCAAATACTCAGCGTTGCTGCTCTTCTAGGAATACATCTTGCTTACTTCTCTGTTGGACTGATTACCTGCATAGCTGTTTATCTATACTCAGTGCACTGAAGACTACTGCACATGACACAGCATGTGACAAAATACTGTTCTTGGTACGCACACACACACAAAAGGCTCTCGGTAATCCATCCTTGAGTAGACATGGCAGACTTCAACAAGATACACATTCCCAGAGCACTTTTTATTTAAAAAAAAAAAAACATCCAGACTCAGGTGTTTTTGTTCATGGTACTTGAA
>JAOWBP010000001.1:58725692-58749236 GCA_028571105.1 Tragopan temminckii | reverse complement strand
CTCCCATGGCTGACTCACTGCTCGCCCCAGGTGATCAATCAGAGGTTCAGGCCGTGATTCAGCAATTCCCATACAACAGCTTACCCTGGACTGAGTCAGGTTTTGACGATCTCAACAGATAAGAGATTCCACAGCCATTCTTGGCAGCCTCTTCCAGCTTCACAGAATCATAGGGGTTGGAAGGGACCTCAGGAGATCATTGAGTTCAACAACTCTGCTAAAGCAGGTACCCTACAATAGGTCACACAGGTATGCATCCAGTCAGATCTTCAGTATTTCTATAGAAGGAGACTCCACAATCCCTCTGGGCAACCTGTTCCAGTGTTCCGTCATCTTACTGTGAAGTTCTTCCACAAGTTACTACAGAACTTTCTACATTTTAGTTTAGGCCATTGCTCATTGCCCTATCATCATGCATCTCCAAGAAGAGCCTTCCTTCGTGTATTTATAAACATTTATCAGATCCCTTCTCAGTCTTCCCCAGGCTGAACAGACCCAGGTTACTTAGCTTTTCCTCATACAGAAACGCTCCAGGCTCTTCATCATCTTTGTGGCCCTCCGCTGGATTTCTTCTAGGAGATCTCTGTCTTTTTTGAACTAGGAAGCCCAGAACTGGACACAGTAGTCTAAATGTGGCCTCACACAGCAGAGTAGAGGGGGAGGATCACCTCCCTCAACCTGCTGTTTTTAATGCACTCCAGGACACCACTGGCCTTCTTGGCCACAAGGGCACACTGCTGGCTCACGGTCTATCTCTTGTCCATCAGAACATCCAGGTCCTCTGCAGAACTCCTGTCCAACAGTCCTCCCCTAACCTGGACTGATGCATGCAGTTATTCTTTCCCAGGTGTAAGACTCAACACTAGCTTTTGTTAAATCTCATCAGGTTCCTCCCCTGCCCAACTCTCCTGTCTATCCATGGTAGTACAGTCTTCAGGTGTGTGAGCCACTCCTCCCAGCTTTATATCAACTGTAAATTTGCTGAGAGTGAACTCTATCCCTTCATCTAGGTCATTGATTAAGATATTGAACAATACTGGACCCAGCACCAACCTCTGGGTAACACCACTAGTTACAGGCCTCCAACCAGGGTTTTTGACAGCTCTCACAAGAGCAAAATATTTTTTTGTTTTCAGATACAATTTCATGCATTCTCTTGCATGCCAGAGCAAAGCAGAGAAGAAGGACCCCTTCCTCAACCTGCTGGCAGTGCTTTCCTTGACACAGCCAAGGGTGATGTTAATCTACTTTGCTGCAACAATGTTCTTGGATCATGGCCAGCTTAGGGTCAAACAGGCTCCCAGCTCTGCAAACTGCTTTCCAGACAATTGGTCCCAGCATGTACTGGTACATGGAATCATTCTTTCCCATGCACAGGATTCTGTATTTCTTCATGTTGAACTTATTGAGATTCTTCTCTCTGCATTTCTTCAGCATGTCCAAATCTCTCTGAATTGTGGAACAATCATCTGGCATGCAGACTCTCTTCCCAGTTTAGTCATTTATAAATTCAAAGAGTTTGATGCCCCATCATCTGGATCACTAATGAAGATGTTAAATGGTACTAGCACCAGCACTGACCCCTGAGGTACACTACTGGTGATGTGCCACAAGCTAGACTTAATGTCACTCATCATAGTTTTACCAGCCCAGCCATTTAGTCAATTCTCAATCCACATGTCTAATTATCTAACCCATACTTCATCCTCTTATCTATTAGGATATTGTGGGAAACAGTGTCAAAGGCCTTACTAGAGTCAAGGTAAACAGCATCCATTCTCTCCCTCCATCCATCAAACCAGTCACCTCATTGTAGAAAGCTATGCAGTTGGTTAAGCATGATTTCCCCTTCACAAATCCATGCTGACTACTTACAATAACCTTGACTTCATGTTTCTGGAAATGGTTTCCAGGATTAGTTACTCCATCATCTTCTGAGGGACCAAGATGAGGCTGACTGGTCTGTAGTTCCCCTTGGAACTACAGGTCTTCCTTCTTGGCTTTCTTGAAGATAGGAATGATGTTTGCTTTATTACAGCCTTTAGAAACCTCTCAATTTACCTTAACTTTTCACAGACAATCAAGAATTGTCTTGCAATGACATCACCCAGACACCACAATACTTTTGAGTGCAATCTGCCAACCCCATCAACTTATATGCATCCAGCTTTAGTGTTCTCCAACCTGATTCTCCTACACCATAAATGAGTTTTCTTTGCTCACTACTTTTCCTTGGGTCTCTGGGGCTGTGGATTTCTACAGACATGCCTCTATAGTAATGCATATCTTAACATAATGACCAAATCAACACATTTCTAGTTCTAATCCTATTTCAGACTCACTCCGTAGAAGACTGCACATAAACAGTAGTATTTTCCTTCAGTATTTCTCTACATGTGGTTATTTTAAGATAGCAACTGACTTTGCAGTTCACGATAACAATACAATATATAGTAAAGAAATACATGTAATACTTCTGCAAGCAAAGCTAAGTTTACAGAAGATAAATTCCATCAATGTAACTATTCAAAACAAGCAAACAAAACAACAGTAGAACACAATACAATTCCAGCTTGAAGAACAAGACAAAGCTGTGCAAAGTTTGAAGACTAAACTGCTTTTAAATGATCTTTAGAGTAGCTACACAAACTACTTCTGTGATGAAAAGAAATATTACCCTCACACGTATGAGTTTTTTGCAGGGTTTTCATTATTGAGGAATTAAGGCTACAAATAGATTCAGAGTAAATGAAGGATTAAAATAGAGACACACCAAAAATTATAACTACGGTGTGTCACATGTGAGGTCCACCAGGAAAAGCATTCTGCCAAATTGGTACAATAAAATCTGTGCCCCTTCAATGAAGCTTGGAGTCAACCAAGCTTAGTCAATTATTTTACAAACGTAATAACAAGTCGAGCAATTTTACATGGATTTGTTTTTATGCTGTCTCCCCCTTCCTCCAAATTTGTTGAAGTTGTGTTACATTTACTTGATACAGTTGTTGTGAAAAGAGCTCTGAAAGGAACATAAATTTCTCATCCAGGTGACTGCAATACTACACCATAAATGGCTGCATTTTAAGACTGCATGTGGCAGTTTTGTTATTCACATAGAAGACAAACAGGAAGTACATAAGTAAATTCAGATTAATGGGAACGGCAGAATGAAGGATTGAGATTCTATCAATACTGTAAAATCATGGCTTTTCACAGTGCCATCTGGCAAACATCATTTAATGCAACATTAAGGGGAAGTATAAACATGAGACAAAGACATATGTACTTCCAGATTCTGTGGTTACTGAATTAATCTCTAATGAAGGCTTGGAAAATGCCAGGTAAGATTCTGACAGACACTCTGGCAAGATCATAACAACATGCCTAACAATCACTGAGATATAAGTAATTCTGCTGTGCCAGACTTTGATTAGAGACAAACTTTGAAGCAAGGAATCTTTGTTGTATATGCAAGGCTGTAGCAAATTACATACATGCATCCTAAGTACCAGAAGTGTTCTTTCACACATGGAAAAATATTTTCTGTTAAGGACAAAAGAAAGTATGGATCCAAAATCTGGGTGCCAGACATGCTGTAAAACTGGATAAAAATATGGAGAGAGGAAAAAGGGAAAAAACAACAAAACAGCACACAAAATAAAGAACTCAAACCACACAGTGACCAGCTGCAATAAGCCAACGAATACCTCAATAAGAAGCAGAGTTTTTCCCAGCAGAAACTGGAAATACATTGTCAACTCCAGGGCACACTGCAGACAAAAATGAATAAAACCCCCAAAATGTAGCAGGCTTGTTATGGAAGTGACAGGAAAATTAACTTCACAGAAATTAGCACATGGAACTGCATTGTTTCTCAGTATGCAGAAATCAAACTAATGAGCGGTTTTTGATGTTGTTATATTATTCCAACCCTCTCTTGCCTTCCTCCTCAAATCCCAACAGTCAATAGAATTCTTTCTAATATCAAGAACTGAACCATCTATATGGGGATGGGTCCATCAGACATACTAGCACAGTTAAATAACTGTCCCAAAAACTCATATGTAGCTGTAAGATTTTTACCAAACACCCTACTATTAGTGTAATGTTAGAGTTAATGGAATTAGGTTTCCTCAGTGCTCTTTGCTACGAGTCTGTATATTTAGATTTTGTGACAAGTCTTTACGCCGATGCATTTAATTGAAAAATGCAGAACTATATGAACTTTAATCATCGTAGTATCTGCAAAAAACATTCTTTCCACATAAAGTAATAACCATATTTTGCCCATTTGCTTTTAATTCATATTAACTGCAAACACAAAGAAGCAGATACACCAGCATTTGCTTGTTTCCTTGATTTTTCACTTGACTTTTTAAGTCTAGAAAGCCGCTAAGAAAGCCTACATGGTAAATGGTATAAACAAATTGAAATTATAAAATTAAATATAGCAACATTTTCTCATGACAATTTGAATTGATTTTTATGATTACTCTGGATTTATCTTCTATCAGAAAACACCTGTTTTGTTAACAGGGGAACCTCAGGTTCACAAATGTAAATGGAAGGATCACATCGCAGAAGTGAAGACAGACACGGACAGAACGCTGTCACCAAACAGATGGTGACAGCCCTGGAGCAAACAGTAAGTCTTGTAGTCTGCATTAAGCAGAAAAGCCAATGGCAGCAAAATGGAAGATCAAGGTAGAGTTCATCTGACCTCCAATAAGGTATAAAGATGTACATTTACTACATGTACTGCACATTTAGGAATAATTTTTAACTCACTAGAGTACGTCTGGACATGTAATGACTTTGGGATCAAAATAATAATACTCCTGGCTTTTCTATGTGGTAGTAAAATACAGCATCAGTATTCTTTTCAGTTACTATTTGCACATTATGACTTATTAAGTGTTGTTTCAGTATCATTCTTCTAAAAGCCCCAAAGGTGGGAAGTGTTATCATCATTCTAAGATGAGTGACAGCTATGCAAAGGTATCAGTTCAATAGTGCCTCATCTACCTACCCATAAATGGGTATGAATTTGACCCACCATACTAAACTGAGAGAACAAATAAACTCCTTGAAAATACTTTAAATATACAGACTATTTTTATTAGAAGTCAGAATAAGGACCACTATTCTACAAATACTTAGAGTGTGTTTTTAAGTGAAGCTTACAAACTATTACAAAATAAATACACCACACATTCACACACCACTGTGCACACATCAAACCACAATATCCAATAGATTTTTTTTACCTCATTTTTACCCAGGAAAATGGAACAGTTCAACAGAGTTGATCCACTCATGGTTTCATCACCTCAAACGTGTGACAAAAATAGGAATACTGAACTCCCCATTATCATTTTCCTCTCATTTTGCTGCATTATGGAAATACCTACTTGCTGCAAGAAGTTAGATATTGTTCCCTCAAGCTGTGCTTAGGGATTAAGTTAACTGATAGGATGCTAACCTCACAACAACCACATAACACAATGAACTTCAACTGTTTTTTCAACAGGTGCAAGACTGTATGTTTTATATCTATACAGTTATGGTAGGAAGAATTCAGCATCATTGTTAAGGTCCTGCTAAAGGAGTTCCTCAGGCTCAAAGTGACTGACAGGCCCAGCCCGTGGAGCTCTGACAGCCCATATAGCGCAACTAAAAGACTCTGCTTCTATAGCCTCAGTGCTTGGGACTGACAGCAGGCTGCCCAGCACTCCCATAGCACAGGTGGCCCCAGGTTGGAAGCACAACAACTACAAACACAGAACTTCCCTGTTCTGAAGCAAGAATAAGAACAGACCTACCAATTATGAAAATGGGACAAAACTGCAGTCTGAAGCACACTTCATGTCATTTAGTAATATAACACTCCCAAAGAATCTTAGTAATTCTCAGATGTGTTTAAGGCAGTGGAAGTAATCATTGTTACACACATAGCTCAAACATGGTTTAAAAAATATAATTCATTAAAAAAAAAAAAAGAAGCCAGAGACCTTTGTTTGCGTGTCCATGTACATAGGGTGTATTCATCAGTATAATTTCACATCAGCAAACAAAGCTACTTTAACTTACATATTGGAAAGTCTTCTCAGTAAAGTAGAGTTCGTGTTTCTGTGATACTACTCTAATCTCAATAAGTACTGATGGGACAATTCACTGCCTGAAGAGAGACAGCAATTTAATAGCTTTTTCTACTCCTCTCCGGCAGGTTTTGACAGGGACACATGTTCTCAGTGAGAAAGAAGCTCAAGAGGATCTGAAAGTCATTACAGTTTCTCTAATTTTCCTATCTGCCTCCATTTATCACCATTATTGCTTCAGTGACGATAACTTCAGGATGTAATATGCAATTTACCAACCCTTTCAGTGAGTTTTGTTAAGTCCACTTCATAAAAAGAGGAAGGAAAGATGAATGAATTCTGCTATTACAACTTCTTTGGTTTTCATATAGAGTCATACACTAGTGGAGATAACAGTGCTATGCTTTGTAGGACTTATGCCTTATAGCAGGCTTCACGGACTGTCCTAGCAATGATTTCTTTACTGCAGCAGCAAGTGATTATGTGCATTTATCTTAGCTGATATTTCTGCAATTTTCAAATGCATCCTGTCTTTACATGCAAACATCTTAATTGATGACTCCATTATAGAAAGCGAGTCTCTCTCCATATCCCTGAAAGAAAGAAAATGGCCTTGCCTTCAAGAAATGCAAAGGGAAAGGTGGAAAACTGGGTATAGACCTGACAAAGAGGTATCACAATTCTTTTCCACTATAGAGGAAAAACGGGCTGTTAACAGAACTTTATTGACACAAAAGATTATTGAGAGATAGGGAAAATACCTACAGAGTGACTCTGAGAGAAAAAAACACACTGAGTAGAGTTGCTGGGAGAGGAAGAAAGTCAAGCAGCACAGGGAATGAGCAAACAGGTAACAGGGCAAAGAGCAAGGAAAGGCACAAATGGGCACGCAAAGTGCAGGGCCAGAGACATCTCATAACATACATGGGGAAAAGCACTGCAAAAGGGCATGGGAAAGTTATTCAGGAAATAACTTCAGACATTCTGTGACAGATTTTGATATAGGGTTTCTATAGACTTTGATGCTGCCTCCTGCCTGTCATGCAAGGTTTAGAGATGATTTTCAGGAGAATGGAGGCAGTTCTCACCTGATTTTTTTTCTTCTGAAGCAAAAATAAATGACCAGCTTTCCGCTTCTCTCAGTCTATGAAATGGTGTATCACTTAAATAAAAGCATTTTGAATTGATCGATTTTTGACATTAAAATAACATATTGAGAAATGATTAAAGACAGCACTTAAATCATCACTATTGCAACTAAATAAAATGTGAAGCAAATAAACCATTTGGCTCCAACTACAAAAAATAATTTAGCCACTGGAATTCCATGCTGATCTTCTCCCTTCTTGAAAACAAGGAGCATGAAAACCTGCTACTGACATATAAAACACAGAAGAGCATCTGTTAAGATATTGCTCTATGATCTTTAAGAGCAGGGATGCAGAAAACACCCTTACTTTTAACTGTAGAATGGAACAAATGATTGATTTCATCAGTTCTTCAAGTTTTTTTTAGGACTTCCAGTTCAAAGTTAACAATGTTAACTTAGCAACAACCTTTTATGAAATACAACGAAGAAGACTGACTTGATGATGTAACAATAGCACGACTTCTTTGGGCTAGTACTGGTAGTTTTAAAGTGGCCACACAAACACTTTTCTGCTCCATGTGTTTGTTTAGGACAAGACACCTGTCAGGTACAGTTACATCACCAACCACAGGACAGAATCAAAGGATGTAGGAGACAGTAAATCAGATAACATCAGTCAAGTAGCTTGAATGTAATGAAAAGAAGTATTTTTGTTGAGGATATTAAGCATACATGAAAAATATTAATATAAATAATCGGACTACTATTGGTACTTTGGCCAATTTTATGAAAATAAAATGAAGTATATTAAATTAAAATATATTACTAAATACGCAGTAATTTCCAGCAGATTCCAGCACCATTGGTGTATTACAAATCTCTAGGATTTTCTAGAACTATACATGTTTTAAACCTGAGCGCAGTCCACAGCCCACTGAGAAAAACACACACAAACTGCATGTGACAGCCTTTAGAAATATATATATTAATATACAGTGAGTTTCTGATTTGCATGAATAATGCACACCAAGAGTCAGTACATATTACTTCCTAGTGAAATAAAATATACACACTCAAAGCCATTTCATAACAACTATCTAGTAATCTTTTTTCCTGAAGAAATGTTACAGACTAAGTAGTGAAACACAGACTGAAAAGCTCCAAGACATTCGTAATACGTAGACAGAGAAGAGGAATTCAGTTTCTTCACACTCAGTTAGCTCAGAAAGGTCAATTACATACTCACCAGCAGGGAAAGTATCCCATAAACAGAATGCTGATTTGATATGAGATTATGGCTTGTTTTGTACAGAAATAGAAGGCAAAATACCCAAACGGTGCGTTGTTGATTTAGGCCCGTCAGTCCCAGAACGACTAAAGGAAGAGTGACAGCTTTTTTCTTTCATACTGGCTTCCTGAGTTTTGAATTCTGCTATCAGTTTCTAGTGTGCTTTTATACTGTTTGTGATGATTAGTCACCTTGGATACGCAATTATTCTTCTCTATTCTGTGATTCTATGCCAAATTTCAATTAAAAAATACAGCAACTTAACACACAAGTAAAGACTTCAAAATGTTCCCAAACTTCAGAAAGAAACCTTTGACCAAAATGCATAACAACTGAAATATTAGTTACATTATTACTTCATTTCATCTGTGTTTTCATAATCAAAATATTGATTTTGCAGATACCTTCAGAAAACTAATAGATGGTCACAAACATCAAAGCAAATTCTCACTTTTTACTTAAGAAAATGTTGGCTGATTACTCATGCTATATTCACCAAGTTGTAATTAGAATTTTCTGTGGTAAGAGTCACACTGAATCCTCTGCTAAGTTTTCTCTATAGGGGAATATATATAATAATTTATTATGTATAATCTCTGTATATGGTGAAACATGCCTGTTTATAACAAGCAATATAAAAAGGATTAAGTAGGATTTGTGATAAGGATTTGTGCATGATTTGTTCCAGTTTAGCACTTTTTAGACGCTATGACATCATAGTTAATTCCAAACCTCTTTATATAGTTAACCTGATTTATAAGAGTATCGTATTCCCACTGGGTTACATGAGAAACAGAATACTAAATATCACAGCTGACACCCCTCCCAAAGGCACCATCAAATATTTCATTGAAGATCTTAAGCTGTAATAACCCCAAAGCCCAGCCATTAACAAACCTTCACACACGAATGCGTCCGCTTACCGTTTCAACACAACACTTCTAATACCAAAGCTGCAGCTCTCCCAAACAAGATTGCTTGTTTCACTTTGTCACTGTCTATGTGCGAATGAGGCAATAGAACTGAATCTAAGGAAAATGAGCCATTATTCACACATTGCATTAATTATCTTACTAAAGAAATTAATAATTCTGCAAAATAAGTAACGCTCAAGACTGCAGCATGGGGTCTGACTTCATTGTGCCAGTGGCAGCCAACACGTACACAGTACAGCTGAAGTAGGAACCTAGACTTAAATGTTCCAGAGTGATCAGTTCTGTAACTGGAGCAAAATATTCCCTCTACTATCAGTTCCCCTTATTCTTTATTTTCAAGTGTTTCTGCACAGAAGATTCCACCACTGTCTGCAGCCTCCAGGTAAGCAAATAAAATGTCCTTCCCTCGGTTACTCTCTCAGAAAAGCAGTTAACCTGCTGTCAAAATTTCAGTGAACTACTGCACTATTATTTTGGTAAGTATGCTGCAGAAAAGCAACTTTATCAGGCAGATTTAAACAAAATCTAAAATAAGATGTTATGGAAAAAAAATTGTTTTGAATTAGCAGTAGGTTAAGTCCACATAAAAATATGCCACACAACATTCTTACACTTAAGCGTAACAGAAAAAATATACTTACTAAGCCGGCTGCATAAACTCTGTATGTCCCAATGCGGTTTCAAAGCCACTACAGTGCCTTCACACCCAGCAGATGACACCTAAAGAGCTGGGTATTCAGGTATCTGACACTAGTGACTGGAATTGCAATCAGTCGCAATCTAAGGAAAGCCCAATGACACCATGCAATACTTGTTTCTTGGGCTGCAGCAAACATCTTGTCCAAAAATAATGATTTCAAGTACAAATTTCAAAAAGCACATCATATTCAACAGTACAAACGATATATATTTGGCTGCTGCTGGACAGATTTCACTAAAGAATACATCTCTAATTGAAAGCAGGGATTTTGTACTGGTAACATCAATTATGAAACAGCATCTTCCTGCTGAAAAGTGTAGGACATAGCTGAAGCCATGTATCACTGCTCTTTCTGAACACTGACCTCAAGAGCATGCTTTGCTTTCCCTCAGCTTGCCATCAATACCCATCATCAGCAGATCCAAAGCACACAGTCCTTCCCGTGGATACTGATAAAATGGGGGGACTGTCCTGGCTCTAGGAAGGTGACTGCTTAGGCCCATATAGGATACGTCTTTTGACCTGCCCCATTTACCTCGTCCTTCAGACAATTTATACTCCTTGTAAGGTGGGCTCATTCAAATTCAATTATTTCATCCACAAAGAGGTTGCAATGCACTCCATTCCCACTGTCATCATTTTAACATTTGGGATTAAAATATGAAAATTGGGGATGGGAGAAATAAATAGCCGAGATAAGAACTGAATCGATTCTGAAGCTACAAACAGGGTCACAGAATAGACAGTCAGTGAGGTGTCATTAAAACCAATTTTATTGGTTGCTATTGATAGATAGGTTTTCTAATATAAAGATTTATAAAATCGGAATACATGCTGAAATATATTAAAAAAATACTTAATATAATATTACAAGTATACTTTATTTTCATGAACACAGCATTTTTTATTTGCTATTACTCAAGAATACCTTTATAAAATCTGTAACTCAGGTGGTATGAATTTAAGAATTTCCAGTAAAGTTTTCTGTTCCCTGTAAGACAGACTATGGAATCTGGCCATAAATGTATGATCTGAAATGGAAATTGGCACAAGTATATTTTAGCTAGGAGAGTTCTTATTTTTGAAATATACACTTAGAAAATTTAGCTCTGCAATTTATTGGCTTACGGATCCATAAAGAAAGGAGAACCACGTGAAAAAATTCCATTAGAAACTGAGCAAAGTAGGCTCCATTTCTATCAGCGTCCACAGGTAGACTCAGAAGTTTGCATTACTCTGCACTTGGAAACGCATTAGAAGGCTGCGGCATGAACACTGACTTTTTCAGATGTGTAAGAATCTCCAGAAGAGGCAGTACAACAGCAAAAGATTTTTTTAGTGTCTAATAAAGGCTGAGCTCACACATGGTGAGGATAACAATGCAAGCTCTCTTCTCTAATTCAGAGAATTCCTTTTTCAGAATTATAATAAAAGCTTTCCCAACTTAAGCAAATGGTCATCTAAGAATTTCAATTCATCAGCAGTGGGCCACGCTTCTCTTCATCGCAACTTACCTCAAGTCCTTTTGATAATTCCTATGCTCCCCATAGTCAAAAATTATTTTTGTCTTGCGTACTTCCTGGGCAAGCAGCAGTCTATGTTGTACCCACAATACATAGCTCTTTGCACCTCTGACACATCAGAGTTGTGCAAGGCAGCTTATCAGGCAGGCCTTGGGTCAAACAGCAGTACCAAAACAGCCACTTCTGTTGAATCTGGCTAAAACCTGATAATCAATTTCGAGGTTCCTAATAGGAACATGAAAGACAGACAGGAGGGTAATTCACATCTCAGGTCAAAATAGAAGTTTGGGGCACTATTGGTCTTGAAGACATTTTTCTCTGAAGTTGTACAAGTCAGAATTCTAAAACAATAGTGCTGCACTGTGTAGTCTAAAAGCTTGTTTGAAAATGAGAGAGAATTATACCAGCACTTCTGAGGTGCGTGGAAGATGGAATGTTTTAAAACTCTGATTGTTAGGTGTTTATGGAGTCAGTCAATAATCATTGACCAAACTGGCTCTAAAGACAACAGAGCAGCTGAAATGAGTATTATCTCAAATTTTCTGCAAGCCATCAATATTAATTTGTATGAATGAATTTCAGAACTAATTTGCTAAAAAAACAACCACCCACCAACAAAAATAGTAATGATAAAAAAACAAGAAAAATTAAACAATCAAAAAAAAGAAAAAGAAAGAAAGAAAAAGAGTTTTCTGAGTTGCTAGTGCTGTTTTCTTTGTTTCCCACTGTGTTCTTTGGTTGAGTTGCAATGCCAGATAGAGCCTGATACTGTAAATGCTTCCAGATGTAAAGATCAGATTTAATACTCCATGTGGATGTAAATCTTATTCCCACTAGTTACTGTTTGTATAACCCTTCTGAGTTCAGCCCTAAAAAAAAAAAAAGTAAAAAGTCCATATCCATTATAATGTTATTAACTTCCTTATCCTCTGTCAGAGATAAAGGAACATGGGCCTAGGCAATCAATCAAGGTCCAAAGATCATCAATTTTATTAAGATTAAATTTTCACTGGCTATTGTGGAACTGGGACCTCACCCAGTTTATTGGCTACCTGCATAAGGACCAACAGAGAACAGGAACATGCAGTAGAGAGCTACCAACTCCTAAATCTTTCCATGGATCCACAGAAAGAACTCATGCTGATAAGTCTATTTTATACCAGTACACGTGACCTACCATCCAACGGTAAATATCCAGAAGTCATTCTAAAGGGGCAGAAGAAATCTTTCACCATGCAACCGAAAACAGCACAGCACTTGTTACATATGGCATTCTTTCACCATCCAAGAAGTAATATTAGCTTCATATTGGATCCAATAAAGCTTTCAATACCATCTAAGCAATCTTTGAGCACTGGTATTGTTATTTCTTCTTTTCCCTATCAATTCTGAATCCTCTTTGAAACTCAGACCAGAGGCTCAGTGAGGTTACAGACGTGGTAATGCTAGATGGTACTTTCAGAAAACTGCTGTGATCAGGTTTATGGGGCTGACAGCTCTTCTGTGTCCCTGTCCACTCTGAAATGAGAAATCAAATGGTGTCTTGGAATGTCAGATGCATGACATGAGCTCTAAGACTTTGGACTCTGCTACAGACAATAGTAATTCCTACTACTGTCCAAAAATCCAAGAAGTCTCTCAAATAATTTAACTTCCCTCGACAAGCACATGTAAATATACGCATTGAAAACTGCCAATGTGTTTCAGGATGCCTAAGGGTCTCAAGCAATTCTTCTGTGTGTTCCGTTTGCTATTTCACTGCAGCAGAACAATTTTTTGAGATATATCATTTTGTCTCTTCTGAGGAAAATAAGTCAATTCTTTTTCTTCTAAAAACAATTTCAAAGTTAAGTATTTCTTAATTTTACGTTAGCAAAGTAAAAAATGAAAACCAATAGCACATTCTAGACAGTTTATAAAGTAAAACACAAAAGCACCTCTCAGGTGCTGGAAGCATTCGTGCTTCAGCCTTTGTGCCTTTACAGTGGCCCCATCATGTGTTAATGATTACATACATTTAATAACAAAAAATAGTTTCCTCTAGAATTATGCACAAAGAACATCTGTCCACAGTGAATCTGACGCTTGACTAGTCTGCTTTGGTTACAGTTACTCCTCATGTGCTATCGATACCAAAACATTTGCAAGCTTAATAGTAATGGTTACATGATCAGTAGAGAAGGCAAATACAAAAAATAAAAAAATAAAAAATCGTGCAGTTTTAATGTGCCCACTCTCTTACAAGAAATTAGTGCTGGGGCTGGAAGAGGGAGAAGGATTTGTGGGACATTTTCCAAGTACGGACACATAGTACTAAAGGTGCAAGACTATTTATACATATTTTAAAAGTTAACCACATAGAAGACCCTTGAAGATTTCTCCCATATTGCTTTGAAACCCTGTATTTCCCCCTCTCTTTTTTTTTCTGATGCAGAGAAAAATTGCTCTATTCCTGCTTGGAATCGAAAGGAGAACAGGAAGTAACGTCTGAGCTCCATAGAGATTCATTTTTATTTGCTTACAGGACGTGGCAGATTCAAAAACTGGCTTCATTTTTCAGTATCCTTAAAGGACCTGGCTTTCTTTTTTTTTTCCTCCTCTTTTTGGCGGGGAGCACAGCTGGAACTCCAAGTTCAGCCAAAATAGACAATAAAACAGTAAGAAGGCATAACGCCAAAAATGCAAAGACATCAGCATCCAGAGCATAATTCCACCCTTCTCCCTCCCCCAATGATTTACACAGGAAGACATAAAAAACAGAAAACCCTCTCTGTCCTAGAATGAACTCATCATATTTTAAAACAGCCTATGAACATCTCAGACCCACTGGAGGCGAGCTAAAGAATGATACTGCTCATTTGAGCTGACAGATTTTTTTTTAAATCCATATGTTTTATTGTTACGCTCTTTTGAATATCATACTTTGTTCTGCTTCTTGGGAGAAAACATTTGTATGAAGTAACAACATGTGGAATCTCTCACACCACACAATATGCAATTTGGTTTAAGACTAACTTTTTTCCTCCTCCTTCACAATACAGTTTTAAACATTCTCACTGGCAGTAAGCCTGAGCCGACCTCTAAGCCAAAAGAATCCCGCTTATTAAAACTCTCATTTTGTTGCTGCAAAAATGATTATTTATTTATTTTATTTAGAGGGGCTTAGCCAGCAAACAATGCCATGAAAACAACGAGCAATTGCCAACAAAGAGGTAAAGCTCCTCTGTGAGGATGCGTGCAAATGTTTCCTCACATTTACGACAGGAAGTCAGGCGGGATGGGTCTGGGGGAAAGTCTGGAAGCTTTATAGCGAAGTGGAGGGAAAGACAGAAATAGATTTTTGAAGAGGATATTGTCCTCCGTGCTGCATTAGTCCTTCTTTGGAATTAAAAGCTAACTATGTCAGCATTTCCTTTCCATTGTGTTAAAGTCAACCTATATAATCTGCAGAAAGCATTCAGAAACTGCACAATGCCTTTCTCTTATTAACGAGAGTCAAAGAACAACCTTTGCCAAAGCGTGTATCCAAATTGGACAGAAAACAAAAATGGCAAAACATGGGCCATCTCCTTCACTAAAGAAAGGCACAGCGCACCTGAAAAAAACATTAATTTTTTTTGCTTTCCTATGAAAGAATGTAAAGAAATGTTAGAACATTTGCATTAGAAAGTATTTAAAAGTTACAAAAGAAAAAAGGTAGGCTTTGGGAGGGTTGAATTTCAAAGCATTTGTAAGGCCAAGCACTAGAAGCAAGGCAGCTTTGGAAAAGTGCAGAAAAGACCATAAAGTCACTGAGGGTTTAAACATGATTTTCAGAGGAACTGCTGCAAGAACTGACTCAAGCAGATGTGGCAAAACGGCACTCTAGTTGGAGCCAGTGAAAACACAGATCATCCAGAAGTAGTGGGGCAGAAACAACAAGAAAAAAGAATTTCTGAGACAATTTTCATGACACTGACATTTGGGGTTTCCAGGTTCTGAAAGAAAAACAGTAGCAGGTACAGTAAATTTAAATACAGAACAGATGGCATCTGCGTAGCTGTGGGCTGGTCCTGTGAATAAAACAAGGGAAAACAAAACAAAAAGCCAACCAATCAAAAATACAGGAAGAAAAAAAGAAAGGGAGAAAAGTAGGCCCGGAAAGGACACAAGAACGGGCTGCTACAGATTATTTAGCAAATCCCTGCAACTTTAAAGGGGTGATTAACAGATTGTCTATAAGGGCTACTCCAAAAGTAATGCCTCTTATTTTATTATGTGGCCCATGACATCAGAGGTGGATGTTGGTGATATGGTGAGGTTGAATCTTCCTGCCAATATTCTGTTACATTTCGTCGTCATGCAACAAATGGCAACAGAGGGCCAGTCAACAAAATGGCTTCTGACATGGAAGTGCACGAGGCAATGGTCTGTCATTAAGTCTTCCATAAGGGGGAAAAAAAAAATGGGACCTACTAACACTCATCAATGCTTGTTGGATGTTTATGGAGACCAAACAGTGGATATGAACACAGTGAGCAGTGCGTTTCAGCAGTGGCAATGGGGATTCTGCTGGTGCAGATGTTTATGAGCGCAGCATGCAGGATCGTTCATCACTGACCAAATTACATAACTGATGGTGGTGGCTACATTGAAAAATAGTGTTCTGTAGGTTAGAATTTGCTATCAAATATTATTACTGTGCTCTTTATACCTGTTGTAGTTTCCACAGAAATAAGCAGGAGACATTACTTTTGGAGCAGCCTACATATATTGATGCTCAATAAGTGAGTATTCACAAGAGATGCATGTTTCACTGATGTAACACCAAAAATACATTTAGTTGCAAGAGCAAAGAGCATATAGTATTTTTTACTGGTACGAACTAACTATAAATAAAAATCACAGTGCAAGCTCACAATGTATCTGGTAAAAAAACGTCTACTAGGTTTCCAGAGCAAAAATTAGAATTTTAGTTTTGTGTGGGCCTGACACAAAGCTCTGCTTCATTTGAGTCATCATGGTATCTCATGAAAATGCAATTTAAAGTCCCTTAGGTATACACCCCACAAAAGAGTCCCGCTTCCTGACTGAACTGCAACTCCCCCAGTGAGCTCTAGCTTAGCTCTAGAGGCACATTATGAAAATGCACCAAGCAGCAAAACTATCAACTATCCTGTGGCCACTGGAAACCTAAGATGTTGTTACATGTGCAGCAACACATTTCTAAACAAATGCTCTGCCTGCTCTCCAAACTGGCTGTGTGCAAGCAAAGCTTTGTGCTAACAAAGACGTGCTACTGTTTTGAGGCAATCGTCAAATATTCTGCATTTGGTTGTCTTCAGCTATAAGCCTAATGTTACTTACAAAAGACTGCATATATGAACACAGTATTTTCAAGCACTTTTTGTTGAACTGTCAATTTATGTCCCAAATTTATCTCATGGAAAAATACAGACTTCCCCAGTTCTAACCCAGAAATTATACAAAAAGAATAAAAATAGGCAGTACAATAGAAAGAGCTGAAATCCAGTGGTTTTTTTTTTTTTTTTTTTTTTTCATTTGGTGTCATTTTGGGGACTTTCCTATTTGTTTTGCTGACTTCTAACATACATGAAAACTAGTTAGGAGGAGAGAGTATAAGAACACACACTCCACTTCTGCAAGAATAAAGAGAAAAGACTCATCTAAGTTCTGGGAGTAAAACAACGGGACAATTAATGCTAGAGCTAATAGAGACCCAGTGTTAGCAGAAACCATATTCTTATTTATTCATACCACATTCTTCATTAAAGACATTTCTCTTATTTCATTAAATGAGAGAAAAAAGCCCTCCCCTGCATACTGTGTGCCACCCGCATGAACACGCTGCTCAAATGACAACAGAATGGTTAAGAGCCCTAGAAGGTCTACAACCAAGAAAGCAAGCTGAGGGTGGAGGAACGGGAACCAAGCCAATTGTCTAGACAGCAGGCAAAAACAAACAAACAAACAAACACACTGGCTAAATTTAATCAGCTGCCTTCTATTTTCTTAAGAGAATGGGTAGATTGTAGCCAGGGTGACACAAAAATCGTGATTGAAATTTCTTATTTGTTATTTAAATAGAGAGGAAATTCATCCCAGTTCTGTACCTGTCATACTCATTTTTGCATATTGAAATCAAGAACCATCTTCAAAGTAAACACTGGCTGGGGATAGTCAGCCTCCAAATTCAGCAGCAATTCTACACTCCTCCTATCTATATGTACTCTTCTGCTGATCCTCCCACTCATCACCTGAAACAGAAAAGGTCCCCTGTTTTCAGGATACCCACGGTTTTCAGATCTCTACAGAAGGCTTTAGGATTCAGACTGGCATGTTCTTTCTTGAGAAGCGGGCAAATTTGGAGAAAGACAATGTGATTTATAACATGTACTGACCATAAGTTGCACAGACTGCAGTACATAACAGCTGGCAGGACACTGGAGGACAATTACAGACTTTAATAGCAGATCTCTAACATGAACTATCTCCAAATTTTCACCCAAAGACCTTGAAGAAAACATGCTGAAATTGTAAAAATTTCTTGAGGAAAAAAACTTCTGGTGGTGCCAAAGTCAACACCTCCCAATACTTAAATTTTTCATGTGAAAATTATCTGAGGCTGAGATTGTTGACCTTGTAAAAATAGCACCTTTTGTAATTTTTTTTTTTTTTTTTTAATTTAAAGCATAACTTTCACTGGCTTCTCAGGTTGCAGTATAAGAGTCTATTGTGATCCTGTTTTAAAAGCAGAGAATGATATCAACAATAAATCCTTACTCAATGTGAGGATATAATATAAAAAGTTTACGATATTAGAGCTCTTTAATCTAGAAAAACATCACTAAAATATATAATTAACATCAGCTTAAGAAGTGTACTTGTGTGTGCTGAGCAATGTTTTCTGAGACAAGCTTGTGATAACTCACTTGAATATTTATTCAAAAAGCAATTGCTAAGTAAATATCATAGATAAACACTGAAAACATATTGAAGGCCATAATCAGAAACACTGATATTAAAATCTCGTTTCCCGCACTCAGACTCAGATATCATATGTCATGAAATTCACATTGTAATTTAAATAATCTCTATTTCACATAGTATCAGCAGGAACAAGATGGACTGAGAGCTATTTATAGGCTTTTCATCAGATGTCTGTAAAAAAACAAACTTAAGTAAATGGCATCCGATTCACAGATAATCTCTGAACAAAGAGATTATATTTAAGTGAATTGCTATGAATTGCTATCATCGCAGCAGGTTCATTTAATCACAGAATAAAACACTGAAGAAAAAAAAAAAACAACACTTTCTGCTTACCAGTGGAAAGCATAGATATACTTTATTAAACTAATAAATTCCCCCTTAAAATACCTGTCAACACAATTACGATATGCCAGTAATGATAGAGTTTAAATGTAGGTGTATATGTGTATCTCGAGATACACATATAAATCCCAGTTCTTTAATTTTTTTTAATAGTTGCAAATACTGGAGGGGGGGGGAGGAAAAGAGTAAGTGAATCTATTTGGAACCACCAGTCCACTGTTAAGTTAATCCAGAAAAAAAAAAAAAAATCACAGATGATGTGGTATGAACATGACAGCCTTCCATGCATCAGGGTTGCATGGGATTCCACGATGCACTTGCATGATGGAAGTCAGCAGGGATGAAATCTGCATCATATGTAAGACAGGTTCAATTATTTTTTTTAATGGAATCACACTTTAGCACTAAAAAGATCCAGTTGCTCAGTGTTTGGTACAGCTTCTGTGACTGCTTCATCTCTCAATCTGGAATAGCTGCCATGGTGGATAAAACAAACTTCAGAACAGGCTATGAATTCCATATTCAAAGCATATGGCATCTAAAATACTGCCTTTATCTAGAGCAGATTTCATCCATCATTTACTAACTTGGATGTATTATTATGCAAGAGTAGGCAAGAAGGCACACATTGTGAGCTAAACATAAAACTGCAGGAAAATAAGATGAAGAAGCAAAGCAAAAGTCTTGTGCTCATGAGAGTGAACAGCTATGCTAGCAACTTTATAAAAAGCCACAAAAACAAGCAGAAAAAACATGTAAGGATAAGAATATGAAGAAATATAAATGACGTAGAAGAGCAAAGTGATATGTATTTAATACATACAATAGGGGTAAAAGTTAAATGAATAGACATGTACTGGCAAAAGGCCAGCTCCTAACAGAACACAAACCTCACAAGACTTGAGTTCTGTTTTTGATTTGAAACTCATGAACTTTAAGTGGATTTGAAATTAAGCAAAACACATTCATCCATTCCTCCTTATAACAGGAAGAGAAGAAAGTTATAGTTTGGAAAAGGCAGCAGTGACACAAATCATTCTTTTGCTTCCCAACCTAAAGATGGGTAAAGTGGAGCAGTTAGACAACACAAAGGAGCACCTCACCGCTGGCAATTCTCCTCCCAGAAGATTGCAAAGAGTGCTAGCCTGCTGATTCTGATTCTCCCAAAAGCTCTCTTTGGTCTGCTTTTTTTCTTGTTGTTGTTGGTCGGGGGGAAGGAGAGAAGTTGCTCCTTCTCCTTCCCATCTTTTTTAATCAGGCAGAGAAGAGGGGTGAAAAAACTCCTGTAGAGCTGTAATGAAGGCAAGACCAGTTCAAGAAGCACTGTGCACGCATTGTAGCAATAACGCTACTGTAACCACTGTGGTCAAAGAAGACATGATAGACAAATTAGTAGAGATTATTTCAGGCACGTGCTCACTTCTACTGGAGGCCTGAAAAAAAACTGGTGCATCTGAAATCTCACTAGATTTTTCCATGTCACCAGCTGGCCTACTACAAAGCATTGTTACTCTCTCAACATATTTTCAAACTAACAAGTTTTTGAAATTAAATGTATGACTTTATTTTATATTTTGAAGCCCAGATCAGGCTTCAGAACTGAGCGGTAGGCTCACAGCTAGTTCTGCCGCTGGTCCTCACGCTATGCTCAGTTGCACAGTCTTCCACAAAGATACTCTGTGCTTAACGTGAAAAGATAGATATCCACATTCTCTTTGGACAGAATTCTTGTAACCACACTTAGAATTACCTGAGAAATGCAGGCATGAAGAATGGAAGTACCATAATTAGCACACATTCCAGCCTGATATCCCGTATCATCCACACCGGGAGTCTCCTGAACACCACATCTCTGGAATAGCCAGCGCTAATAATGCAACAGTGCACAGTGGTCACTGCCTGCAGCAGAGAACATCAGCACTGTTAACGACAAAGAAGAGCATGAAACTCATTCTTCAGCTTTTTCTTCTTTCCAGTGAGTTCAATCAGTGCAAATTCTTTGGCAAGAAAGTGAACTAAAAGATCCAAGAAATCAAACATATATCTGGTAATCTTCTGAGAGGGGGAAGAGTACTGGCAGGCTGTATCACTAAATACACTGTGTGTTATCTAGCAGATCCAAGATTAACATACAGAGATTGGATTCTGTACAGGAAATCTATTATACCAATTGCTCTCCAGCTATGTGTATCGATGATTTCAGAAAGCCAAATGCCAAACTCCAGATGCATGAGGAATGAATGTGTTTCCATTGAGACAGGCTTAGTCAAAATACTTCCATAGAAGTTGTTCCTCAGCAGTAAAACAGCTTTTCAGTGTATTGTTCCTTTCTTATTTTTCTTTTTCTTTTTGTGAAAAGTATCTACATTTGAATGCATTACTGACATGTGATCCAGCTAGAAAACCAGGGCCCTAGAGCAAATAAACTTATTTTTATAATCATAGCATGAAACATTCCGTTTCTCATTTTAAAATCCTCTTTGTTGGGAACAGTTCTGGCTGTGACCTCTTTTTAAACCACTTCCATGCAGGAAATCCCTTCAGAATTCTGTACTTTTAGTAGATTTTAGCACTTGGACGTAGACTTTATGGATGTAAGCCATTCTCTTTTTCTTCAATATTGGTTTTCTATTAAGTAGAATTTCAGAGAAATACTGATCATGTAAGATCAAAATCTATCCTGATCTTGTTGAGTGCAAAGGACGTTTAATACTTCCGTACTTACACCATCAACCATTGGCCTCCCTGCTCAAAGGGAGCTCCGGGAGAGTTCACAAAATGTTTTCTTAGCATGGGACCATCCTGTACTTGCCTCATAACTGGCTTTGTCTCACTGCATGGTCCTGTGAGCCAATAAAAACCTGCAGAAAAAGAGCTTTCACTGACACATTAGCTCAATGTTTTTCAACACTAGAATTATTGCCAGGAGGTCTTAGACATTTGAATACTAAAGGTTTCTCAAGATAGACACTGACTGACATTCTACGGAGGCTTACTCTCCTCTGGGTGACACTTAAATGACAGTTTAGGTGATTCCTCAGCTGTGCTTTCCATAATTCTACAACAACTTGCTTCAACTGACTAATGGAAATCAGACAGGGATTTCACATCTTTGCATTTAAAAGGGTATCATTAAAGTTTAATTCCTCGCAATGAAAAATAGACTGCATTTAAAATAAAGAATACGCATTAATACTGATTAATCTCTCCACTTTTAAACTCAAGAAAATCTTAAATTAAGGTCTTTTAAGCTACAAAGATTTTCTATCTAGTTTCTAAAAGCCTAGCCTTCGCTATTTCAGCCAGAAAAAAAGTGTTCCTAGGCAGAAACCACAGTATGAATCTACAACCAGAGCGAAGTGTTTGTGGAAAAAGTTATAAATCCTTGAAGAGGACTATCTGATAACTGAAGTGCTGCCACAAACTGCTCTGTAGCAAAATGAATAAAAAGACCTTAGAACCAAGCAAGCCGCTTTTGACTTCCAAAAATCAATGTCTAGAAAAACTGCATCTAAAAAGTAAATTTTCCTTACACACTTCAAATGAACATAGCAAGATTCAGTGATAAAGAAGCAGCAGGCCATGCTGAATTCACCAACAGACTTTTAAAATTAATTGCTTTTCTACATTTTTAATGAAATAAAAGGCTTTTACATGCTAGACATTCTGGAGTTCATTTTGGAAATATTCCAATTCTCTTCCTTGCAGAAGACTTGCAAAACTGATCCAAAAGAGTCTTAAAATTAAGATAAGAACAATATTTGTCACAAACACTTTGTATCTGCTGTACATAACCTCTGTTTTAAAGAAAAATAAATACATGGAGTATAGTATCTTCCCCCCTCCTCAAATCAGCAAGCCTTTCCATTGTATCAAATTCAAAACATCTGACATTCTACAGCATTCCTGCTGTGAAATTTTCATTGCAGTATGAATTCTACTTGTTAGCTACCGCAATGTATACTTCTAAGACATCTTTCCCACATAGCCAACAGTTTCGTGCTATTTTCTATAGCTGCAATGCATCAGATTTTTTTTATATATATTTTTCAAGATGATGGTCCTGTACTGTGAAAGAGCACTGATTCATCTCAAAAGGACTCCTACAGTCAGATTTGCTCAGCTGTGCTACAGAATTTAGCACCTAGAATTCCAAGGAACACCATCTACTCTGGTTTAACGTACATTACATATAATTCAAAACTGATACACTCAACTATGCTGACTTCATAGCCATAAAACTATTGAGTCTGCATTTTACATTGTGTAAAGCAGATCTGTGTGTTCACAAACTTGCAGCTGAGTACCAAGGTGAATTCACAAGTAGATCACTTTGCTTCAGGATATACATAGATCACTCACAAAGTAATGCCTCCTACTGATTCCCTTGGAAACTATTACAGATACCAACAGCACAACACCACTATTTGATAGAGCAAATTCTCAGCTATAAAACACTAGTATTCAATGTAGTCATCACTATTAGCTATGCATTTTTGCCAGTGATGGGCAAGAGCCTGCATGCCACACTCATAAACTTCCACAGTGGTGGATGTGACCCACTGTTGCTATTGT
>JAOWBP010000001.1:58710312-58725592 GCA_028571105.1 Tragopan temminckii | reverse complement strand
GGTGGATGTGACCCACTGTTGCTGTTGTCACTGCTGAAAAGCACCAGCCATTGCATTTCGTACACACTTCCACGTCAGATGCCATTTTGTCAGACCGCCCCTCTGCTGCCATCCGTCTCACAGCAACAGAATTTAACAGAATATTGGTAGGAAGGTTCAACCTGTACTGCAATACCACCGACATCTGCCTCTGATGTTGTGGGCCAACATAATAAAATAGGCAGAATCACTTTCAGAGCAGCCCTCATATTTTGACATTTCTGAAAGGCTACACAGGATAACATGCAGAAATACAGAGGCTGTATTTACAATATATTTTTAAGAAACCAACATGGCCTAAGCTACTCTAAAGCATTTCAACGCTTCAACACTTCTGTTGCTGCAAAGTGAGAGAGAACCCTGTGAACAGAGAGTATGTACCCACTTCATCTCTCCTTGTACGCCTCTTCCCATTATCTCTGGTAGGGTACAGATAACTTAGTTTCTCTCTAATTTATCTACGCAGAGGACAGCCTTCACTCTTGGCACACCATTTGAATCTGATGTTTTTATAACCTCCATTAGCTGTAACGCTTCTTGAAAGTAAAATATGTTACATAAGTAAGACAACTGAGTGCTGGATTACAGCAGAACCTTGCTGGTACATAGTGTTAAGCAATCATTCATCACTAAGCATCTCACTCCTACTAAAAGGATTTTTTTGTTTACTTTAAGGATACACACAGAAAACCAGAGGAATCAAAACACTGAAATTGTCAACACTGACCTCCACTGAGCAGGATAGGGCAAAGACTTGCTAACAGTTGGACTCCAGAGCCACGATACACAATGAAAGAGCCTATTTTGAACTCATCAGGGTTATAATTCTGAAAAGTTTCAAGGAGTGAGTTAAGAAAAATCCTTTAAAGTAAGAAAATCTTCTTCTAGTGTACCATGTGGTAAACAAGCAGCATTTTTTGCACAATACTACATACAGGGGCTCTGATAATAAGAGTGTGCCACCAATTCCACTTATAGGTGTTAAGTAACCAACACATGTAGCTAAAGGGTTATGTTTTTCACGAGCTAGTTCAGCAAGCAATATATTTTATCCATATTTAAAATCAATTTTGATTTGCACAAGCAGAGCAGAGATAAATTAGCACATGCTTGGCCTCTGGAGCAGGACACAATTCAGACTTAAGAACGTGCATTAAAGTATCACTCACTATCACAGCATTGCGTATGAAAGACAATACATTAATCCTGATAATGGTAAGATTTGGCTGAACAAACTAGCTATAGGTATCATTTCTTAAGAAGTCCTGCTACAAACTTTTATGCTAGCCAAGACAGTTTTGACTCAATAGGATGGAGCAGCTACACCTATAGCTTTGTCGGCTTAACTGAAAGGTGGTAGCCCTTGGCAAAGTTAAAAGCAAAACAAAACAGAATAAAAGGCAACTGCAAACAAGTTTAGTTGGCAGCCACATAACAGCTGTAGCCAAAAGCATGACCAACCCTATCTTACATCACTAAAATAAACCTTACTGGGAGATCCTTTTCCCCATTACTGGAAATGCTCAGTGGGATCTCTTCAGATTTTACAGGGCAGGCAGTGAGCAAGGCTTCACCCTTTCTGACAACTGGAGAAGTTGCTACTTGGCTCCATTCTTTAGAGAAACAGATACACATTTGAACAGGAAAAAAATCAGTACTTGCCTACCTAATTTTTCCACAGTTACTAGAAAATATTCCATTCCATTCATAGCTACCCGTTGCTTCTTATGCAGATACGGGCATTTCCTTTAGAAACTAGAAGAAACATATGACTGATAAAAAGAGACTGGCAAGCCAGAAGCTGGGTATTTAATGCATATTCCACTGTATTACTACATTCAGAGCCTGTATTTTTATCATAGGCAGGATGATGGAAAGCTGCCAGCAAGTTCATGTAGCACTGAGAGCAAATAGACTGCTGTTTTATGGTGGTCATAGAGATACAATATCTAGGTGAAGATTTTTTATTTAAAAGCCAAATAATATCCACTTTTTTTTTCTTTTTTTTTTTCATCAGGTTAAAATACCAGCAAGTATTAAGAAATTATTAAGAAATAAAAGGAGAAACAGACACAATACCATGCTCAGTTGTTTGCATCTTGAAATTCAATGTAAAAATTAGACCTTTCAGCATTTCCTCTTCTCTTATCACTTTCCTCCAAAAAACCTTCAGTAAAATTTGTAAGGTTTATTTTACTGGAAATATCAGGAGACACTAATAATTGTTTCAAATAGAAATCAGACACCTCCAGTCTTGCTCTGCTGAACAGATCTTTATCCCAATAACAGAAATTACAACACTACTAGTCATCAATGTATACTCTTTTACTGTTGGGCCACAAACAAATGTCTGTGAATCTTCAAGAAACAGTTGTTTTATGCAAGACGAAGTAGTATTTGGTAGAACAATAGAGGTGCTACCATCTGGATTCAACTCACCTTTTTGAATGGAAGTAATAACCTAGACCAGTGTTGCTCATACTGAACCACAACCCTCAATGAAGTAACAAGAGGATAGAAAGGGTGGGTAGGAGCTGTGGGTAGGTAGGGGAAGACTTAATTAAAAATTAAGCTATTAAGTAGTAACAACAGCAAACAATAAAATCAAATTACCCCGATTTACAGCTGGAAGGAGCTCACTTCCTCCAGGGGCATCAGAAGCTGTACATATTTACATTAGCTAGTGAACTACCAGCTCCCTCAAACTGCTAACAGCAGCTTAGTTCCTGAAGGGCCATACAAGGAGTGCTTACACCTGCAGCTGATAATGACTGCTGATTTCCACACCTTCCACCCCCCCCCCCAGCACCCTGAGGAACTTTGCCACTGCAATTAAAAGTAGCACAGTAGTAATTTTTTCTTTGGGAGTGCTCAAAAGCAGATGAACTCAAACTGTTCATAATTGTTCACTGAGTGAAACGCTCATCTACCCTACTCACTGCTTCATTAGTAAAGAGAATCTACATTATCTTGTGAAAAGAGTTGATTAATTAATTAATTAAACATGCCTGAAACTGGAACCATGCTATTTTTCAAAGCTTATGAAAAGTTTTCTTCTTTTCTGAAATAGTGGTCAGGCACTGGAATAGGCTGCCCAGGGAGGCGGTGGAGTCACCGACCCTGGAGGTGTTCAAGGAACGTTTGGATGTTGTGCTGAGTGACATGGTTTAGAGAACTATTGGTGATGGTGGATGGTTGGACTGGATGATCTTATAGGTCTTTTCTAATCTTGGTGTTTCTGTGATTCTGTAATAAAGCTGAAAGTAAGCTACATGTGAAAGATAGTAAAACAAACCTTCATCGTATATATTCATCATACTCAGTTTTAGAATATCAGTTGTTTTTTTCCCAACTGTTTTGAAAGCAGTTTTCACCCGATCTCATCTTTTTCATGTATTCTTTTATCTAAAGAAGACACTTTTTCCAGCAGATCTTCTAATCATGTATTGGGCAAACATATCAAACAGTATTTAAGAGAAGGCATCACCAGCGTACAGTTTCAGCATGAAACTTCTGGAAGTCTGGTCAAAAGAATACCAGCAGGGTGGTTTTACTTTTAAAAACCACTAGTTATTTTCAGGTGTTTCAAGTTTACAACTTCACCTGTTGCTTTTGGAAAACCTATAGCTTTCAAGACACATACAATGCTGCAGCTTCCCATTTCTACATTTTTGCAGTTATATTCAGCTCAGCTGTTCATCTGTGCCAGGAACTTAAAAAAATATATATCATATTTTAAATTTAAGAATAAATTAGAAAATTTAGTTTATCTTATGTCAGAATTAAAATATGCTTTTTATTATTACTCCTTTTATATTATAACACACTTATTTGTTATCACACTTTACAGTAAATAACTGCAGAAGCACTGCAGAATGGGCTGATGTAGCGGAGGCTTCACTCCCCCGTTCCCTTCAAGCAGCCCTGTCCTCCAAGCTGCTGCGGGACAGGGAGATGCCCTGTGCCAATATCACGTTTATCAGGGCGGCCTGAAGTACCAATCTTTGCATTCGCTGACATATAGTTAAATTTTCAACAGTCATCTCTGTATGAAGTCCTATACAAAGTTTCATTAAACTACCTTGCTGTAGAGCAAACTTAGAAACTGCCTTATGTCCACTGTTTTGTGAAATGATAACTAATGTATGTTGTTGAAGCAGCTACAGACTACAAGGGCAAGCCAACAGGCAGCATGGGTAGTAAACATTTATTTGTGATCAAAACACACAAAATATGCAAATAAAAATTCTTGTTAACTACAGTAGCAATGGTTTGTTGAAAACTTAGAATTGAGGAAATTTAGGCTCATCACCATTCAACACCACCTAAGCTGATCAAATATTGAGAAGTTCAGAAAGTTTAATAAACTGATAACTTGTTACATAACATTACTTTCTTCGTTACATATGACCTAACTAAAGACTGACCAAAGAGAGATGGATAGAAACTGCCCATTTTCAGGCCAGCTTGGCAGCAGGTATTAACAATAGCTTGGGAAAGACATCATGCTGAGCCCCACAGAACTGAATATTATTCATTACTTAACCTATTCTTTAAGAAGGAAAAACAGATCAAAACTAGTCTTCAAAATGCAAACTGAAGTTCTACAACAACAACCAAAAAAAAGGTTTTTTTTGTAACCAATTTGAAACAATAAGAAAAAAAAAAGTTACTCTTACACTGTCAGCAGCTAGCTGGGAGTTACAAATGCATTCAGACTTATTAATTCGAAGAGCCGCCTGAAGAGGGAGAGATCAAGAAAAAGAGAGAAGCACCACTGACAATTAATTCCTTATTATTCCTTATCCCTCTCCACCCCACCCGGCCAAGTTAAAGCTCAGAAGGAAATCCCTACTTCTGTTCTGTGACAATTTCCACTTACTAAGAGCAGGCAACCAGGCCACCCAGAGGAAAACGATTACCGTCTGCCTGCCTTATTGCCCCCTCCGTCCTTAGCGAAGGCATCCGCACACACCTGTCTCCCCGCCCAGCCAGCAGCCAGCGCACAGCTCCTTCGCGCAGCCCCACTCACCAGGCAGTCTTCCTCTCTTCCACCACAGACCCTTCCTCAAACCTTCTGTCTGTATTCCCGTCACCCTGTGACCCTCACACCCGGGTGGAGGGGACAGCCGAGGACACTTTCCTCAGCCGCCTGCAGCTCCCAGCCCCTTCTTCCGAGGAGCCTCCCTCCAGCCCCACTCCGGAGATGAAAACCTTTCCTGTATTCTGGGTGACGGGAGGGATCCTATGATACGATTACTTGGTGGACTTGGGGAAGGTTCTTCAGAATTCTAACGTTGGTTCACTTCAACGCAACGCTCCCTTCACAGCCCCTCCTGCACCGCGCACCTCCGGCAGCCCAGAAGCACCCGTTCGCGGCTCCGAGAGCGCCGCTGAGGGGCGGGAAGCAGCCTTGACCCCTCAGTCCGGAGCTCAGAGCCGACCTCTCACCTGTCCGCCCGCAGCTGCTCACCCAGGAGAGGCGCGGGGCAGCCCCCTGCCGCGTCTCACTCACCTCGGGCTCGATTCGTGCCGCACCTCCGCGGGCAGGGCGGCACGGAGCAGCGCCACGAGCACCTGCTGCCGGCGGCTGCGGGGAGGGGGGAGCGGGCGGGGAGCAAGTCGGGGAACTCGAAATTAAATCCGAAGGCCGGTAATGCAGCAGCTTAGCCTCAAGCTTGAGAAGCGGGAAACTTGGAGAGCTCGCAGCGCGGTGCTCCGCTTAGTGAGCCGCGCCCGCAGCGAGCGCCTGAGGGGCGCTGAGTCGGCGGGAAGGCAGGCCGGGGCAGCGGTAGTTCCGCGGGACGCTGTGACAGAATTCGGCAGGACATCGCAGAGCGACGCACAGCCCGAGCCTTCTTGTGATTTCAGGGATACTTGGGGAGGTGCTCGTGCTGCACATCTCTTAAAATGAACTTTGGAAACACTGAAGAGACTGATGAAACGCGTTTGAATCTATTTCCTACTAAAGAAAGCTCATCTGAAAAACACTACTCCAACATTTATGCAGAGCCTTCAACCCAACCAAGTTTACAAGGCACAGCCCGTGTCTCTGGTCTGCAGAGTGTCCCCATGCAAGGCCCTACGGCAGGCTGTAGGCATTCACAGGATCCAAGTTCATAGCGCACTGTGTCACCAACAAGCCACGGGCACTTCAGGATAAAGAACAGCACCCCAAGAGCCTAGTGTAGTGAGCAGCAACTTGCCCATGGCAGGCGGTTGTACCTGATGGGCTTTAAGGTCCCTACCAAGCCATCCTATCACTCTATGATTTTATTACGAAGAGGGACAAGCACTCCATGCCTTAGCAGAAAAGGTGATTTTTGATCCACGTGCCTTATTCACCTCTGAGAAAGATTACAGTTGAATGGACTTGGGGCAAGCCAGGGTGGTCAGCCTGCTGCTATTGGAAGGGACATCACCTGGTTTTCTTTATGTTGTTCAGCCTTTATGCAAGAAGTAAAATGGATCATTTGCCCCAGTCTAACTTGGAAAAAAAAAGAATTAAACACAAGAAAATATTCAATACCTCAATTCTGTGTGTATCCTATTAAAGAATTCATCAAATTACTTCATTCAAATCTTCATTAAGATGTCAAGCAATGGTATTTCCTGCGTATTTTGTACATCTTTTGCAACCAGTCCTGAAGAGATGACATGGTCTCTCCACATGCAACCCAACGCACATTTGTTGATAGTATTTCCAACTAAAGTTTGAAAAAATAAGGTCAGGAGCTCTGTATTTGAATTGAATTCCATAGAGCAGTAATTTTTCCAGAAAAAGAATAAATAAATACATATATAATTAAAATGTGGCATAGATGTAGTTAATCTTATCGAAGAAGAACCTTTAAAACATTAGTTATGTCAAATAAGCGTGCTTTCCATAGTGCCTTTTTTAGCTTAGATATCAAATATTTTCTATATCAAATGACGCAGAAATGCCTAATATTTTAAAAGTCACACTTTGTCATAAGTCATAATTTGTAAAAGTGTCTTCATTTATTCAAGCCAAGTTGATCTCAGCTATATTCCCTGTTGAAAGTACTGTATCTTTTCATGATTGCAAAGAAGTGATAATAAGTATTTGAAAAAATTGATATACTATACAGTGCAGGTCTACTAGCAGCCTTCAAACAGTACCATATAATTTGCTTTAGCAATAATTGTATACAGTCTTTAATCTTACCTATTGTATATAGTGATTCCACTAAGCATGCATTTGGAATTTCACAGTAATATATTAAGCTATGAGCATACATAACCCTACTTGCTACTTTTTTTATACCTGTTCTATATGTTTATGCACAAATTAGAACAAAAAATATATATATTGTTATAGTCAAATTTCAGTTCTATTTATCACTTGCTCATAACTTTCTTTAACTTCCTGATTTTTTTTGTTTCTATCCCACATAAAGGGTTTTTCATGTATATATATGTGTGTCTTACGTGTTTGTCGTTGTTTGTTTGTTTGTTTTGAGTTTGTTTGTTTGTTTGTTTGTTTTTAATTTAGCTTCACAACCAGTGCTGGAGAATTCATATATATCTTCCCACCAAGGACATATATGGAGGTTCAAGTGAATTAATTTAGCTGGCAGTGATTCTCTTTAGTATTAGGCTGTTTTCATTTATGCAGGTCCTTAAGAAATCAGCCATCCTTAGGCACTCTCAGATTAAGATGTTAAACTCAAGTCTACGTTCTGTTAAATCTACTTCAAAGAGTTATAAAAGGCTTTCTACACTGTCAACCACTCCTGCTGTTCGGAAGTCAAGGCAAGCTATGTAGAAGGTACACCGCACAGAGACAGCAGAGACTTCTCTCAAAAGCTTCCTGTAGTAACTTTCATCCATTTTTCTTCACTTCTTGTATGCCATTTCCAAGTCAAGCCCATTCAAAGAACTCTGCATTGTGTAGAAGTGAAATTAGTGATTGAATAAAAACTGCAACTTCTATCTAACTGTGGAAAGGACCATTTTCCTGGCATATCTGTCTAAGCAACCTCAGAAAGCAAAAGGCAACAGTAGCATTTTTTGTAAAAAGTGTTTGAAGAAGATAGTGACGCTGCCATCTCCAAATCTTCAATTCTGAAATCATGTTTAAAAAAAATATAAATTTGAAGTTATATAGATATACTGGAAAAAAGCACAAAAACCTTAGAGAGCTCATAAAATTTTGACTATGATGCTGGTTAAACTAGCTGCCTTTAAGAAAGCTAATATTTTGTTATTTCCCAAGATTGGATACCAGATCATGGCTTCTGTACCAAGCTAGATGATCACAAGCTATTGCCACTGGCTTTGTTATAATTTTGAAATGTGAGCTGAGAGCGAGATTTCTTTGGAGGATCAGCTGGAAATGATGAACAGAGGGTAATTTTAAAATGAGAAACATAGGAATTTTACATCATGTCATGACAAAATCCCATTACCATAGTTAAAGAGATTTTGCTATTGAAAAGCAATAATTTGGGCAAGAAGAATTAAATATATGAGGGTATTAAATGATAATCATTTTTGTTAGCTCTCTCCTTCAAACTTAAAAATTCACAAAACCTAACAAGAGATCTAAGTCAAAACAGTTATCAGTGAGACCTAATACCCTGTCTCGTACAGGATTAGCATCTGGTCAGATAAATGAAAACAGACGTCAGCAACTCACATTTGAATTAGTATCTAGATTAAAAAAAACAAACAACAATGCATTGCAATTCTGGATTACTTGACACTTATTTTTGAACAAGTCTCTGACTGAAGTTAAGCAACTAAGTCCTAGCCACAATTCAGACTGACCTAGTATGGGATCAATAAGCAGGTTCCAACTAAACAGGAATGGATTATATTAGTAAATACTAGAAATTAAATAGAAATTAAACTGGAAAGGTACATATACCACAGCCTTAGACACCTTAAAACTTGCAACAGAAAAGTCTCACACCGATGCCTAAATATATGCATCCATATTTTCTTTCAGAAAAAGTGGCAAACCATTTTTTGAAGGCAACCAGAGAAGTAGGTTTTCATTTTTTTACACAGTCTGTCACATGTTCTTTTAACATAAAACAAAGGAGCACTTCTGACCACCAACTAGAACACACACCTTCTCCTCAGTGCCTACAACACTAAGTTACCAGGTCATTCTCACTTTGTTTTTCCCTTTCTAGTCCAGTAAGACTCCAATTCCCCATGTACCTGTCAGTGTTTTCAAGAATGCTGAGAGAGAAATGCTGCTTATTTGATGCAATTGAGAAGTACTGTAATTGTTTTTGGTATGATCTGGCTAGGCAAAATTGTCTAGAAAACTCTTTTGGTTGCTTCTTTTTTTCCTTCCTGACTTGTTGGCTGTTTCAGAAAGAATAAGAGTATGCATGCATGTTTTCAAAGAAATCTGTTCTTAAACCCTAAAATGCTGAAGCAGAAGATAACAATCTGTTTATACTGTTTCTGAAATTTCATAAGAGTTTCTGCATGTGCTATATGGGCAATCTGAGCCAAGCAAGTGAATTTCTACACCTCTGAAAATCCATGGGTAAAAGGGCTTCAGCAGGCTATGGAAATCCACCTGCATAGACCTGACTGCATGGTTGATGTCATAAACTGCAGTCTGATTATCTAGCTTTTTCCAACGCTGTTTTCATTCAGCCTCAAAGGGCTGCATCTCACTGAAAAACATTAATACAAATAATGGCAAAATCTCCATCAGATCTTGATAAGTTTATAATAAAGCCCATGTTCAGCTTTTTTAATCCTCCCTCAGTTGGCTATGTAGATAAGCCACGCAGCAGAATATCCCTTAGAGCTCACAGGATCAAGATTCATGGAGAGAAAATCAGAACGGAAAAGCTTTTGTTTAAACCATACCTACAATTACAGTGAAATAAGTAGAAATGCTAAAAAGTGACTGAAACCCAGTTTCCCACAAAAATCAGAAGCATCAATTTTCTGCGGCTGCTACAGTCATTAAGTGCTGCGCATCTGGCATGATTAACAACAGTCAGCACACCGATTATAACTTGATCCACTTCAGCATATACTGTGTCACAAGAGGGACTAGAATATTGTGCTCCATAAGAAGGTCGCTGAGAGTGCTGAGATTAAGAGTATGCCAAAGCGTAAGGTCTTCTAAATGCTGCACTGGTAAAGATCTGTTCAGTTTTTGTCAGCGCTGACGAACCACGGAGGCCCAGAAGATTAAAACAGAGCTTGAATATGATTAAAAATATAAGCTCAGACATTGCTGTTTTATTTGTAATGCAAGAGGACAGTAATATAATGACAACTGGTTAATAATCATACAAAAATATAAGTATTTATTCACATGCTTTATTTCATATCTTAAGAGTTCAACACAGTTACAGCTTTCAGTTCTTTAGGATATCATAAATGAGTAGGAAAATAAAATCACTACATATAGAACAGAATGTCCAAAACTGAAGTTTTTCTAAAAAATCCAAAACATTTCTTAATCATTCTCAATTGTCAATAACATACATTTATACCTATTTAGAGCAGGAGTTACTTTTTTCTTCTTCACCACATGTATTAACCATAATCAGAGTTATGTCAGCCCTGAATTGAGCATTGTATAGTTGGTTAAATTGATACAGGAAAAGGTTGTCTCACTTATGAGAAAAGAAATTTTTTAATTTAATAGACCAAATCTGTGTTATCAACGTTGTGGTTACTCAGAGCATCAAACAGAAACATGAATAAGGATTTACATTAGATTTAGCATTCTTCCATTTGAATGTGTCAGAGCAGTGCTGCCAACATATATGCAAGCAGCTTTAAAGACTGTTTTTAACCTGGCAATGTTAGCTTAATGGCTGAACAACAAGGGGAAAAAAGGAAAGTATTTATTGTACTATAATTATATAGTAAAATCAGCAATATCTACCAAATGCTAACATGTTTTGGCCTGCTCTTGAAACTGAATCAGCTGGAAACATTCTGTGCACCTTTGGGAGAGATCTATAATAAGAATAATGGAAACTACAAATTTAACAGGTTTTATTTGGTGCTCTCATATTTCACTACATTAGAAAGTATGAATGCTTTAAAAAGATGACTTTACCAGGTAAGCACATTGTCAAAACTTGTTTCAGTAATACATTTGTTTTTAATAATATACCAGTCTATAATAACCCAGAATAGTAACTCAAACGGACATTATCTATAAGGCATAAGCTCCAATATGATTCAATTAAATACCAATCTAACAATTGTTATGCAAATTTCTTTACTGCATCTTGCACATTCTTTTCTCTCTGGGGATCATTCTCAATTTCCTTTTCAGAAGCTTTTCTAGCGCTACGCTGCATTTTGGTAATATCACTACTGAAGCTGAAGACAATATTTCAACTATTAAGCCTACCAGAAAATTATAGTTAGATTTATATCTGTTTTACTCATACAGCTTTACTTTCCAATGATTTTTCAAAGTACTTTTCCATAAAGTCTCGAAAGTTAAGATAGGATACCGACATTGTTTTTAGTCTACTCTTTCAGACTTGTTTGGGGGTGTATTAGCCTTTGTACAAGCATGCTCATTAGGCAAATGGCTGTTAGCATATCCTATATTGCCAGACTTCCCAGTTTTAAGCTCTAGTTGCCTATAACTTTGCCAAATATTAAATGTTTGGACTGAAATTTTCCATTCAATGCCTGTGCCTCAAGCTGAGATGTGTTGGAAAGTTTCAGCTACAAAAATAAAGCTATTTCCAAGAAAGACGGTAGGGGGGAAATCAGTGTTTCACTCATGAAAAAAGGAAAACAAACTCAGCCATTTTCACTGAAAAGCTTACTTATTGTCATGCACTACCCTGAAATTGGTAGGAAGCAATTCTTTTGTTAGGGAGTTTGCTGTTACACTTTCCCCATGAAAATCAACCTATATATATATATTAAGGGCTACTTATCAGCTCCTGAAAAGTTGTGGCCCATATACTTTACTACAGCATGAGATTGGAAAGAATTGCCCAATGGTTTGAATGGGGTCCCATGCAATCGTGACAAATGTGCAGATGCACAGGTCCGAGAGCTCCACAGAATCTTGGCAAGAACTCCTGTAAGCCCTTGGCCACAAAACACTTTATAAAACTGTTATAGCATACCGAGAACATGAAGAATGAAATTAAATACATTATGTCAGTATGCAAACAGAAAAAAAAAGTAGTAAAAATACTGGTGGGGAGAAATTGCTAATATAGAATAAAACTTCCAGGTGACCTAAGCACCAGACTGCTGGGCAGACTTTGGTTTACAGGGGAGGGCAATGGCACTTTGCAATTTGATGTAGGGGGAAGAAGATTCCTCTTGACTCCAGATATGGACTTGTGTTTCAGCAGGAACTATTACTGGCAATTATACCCACTCTGCATGAGAAAGAGCTAGATATTCATCTCTGGCCTGGGCACGACCAGGCCATATTTGTGAACAGAAAATGTCTCTCCAGTACTTTCAGTGACCCACTGCTGCTGACAAAGGAAAGTGATTAATTCAGTAACCAAGGGGAACAAGACATAGCCCTGCAGCAGCAGCAATGTATGTGAACAAAGGGAATCAAGTGGGAAGAGAAATGTGTTGGTCTGAGTATGAGTCTTGTAGGGACAAGAGAAAACTGCAGCGCTCAACAACCCACATAAGGCACACACATGGCATTTTTAACTTTGATATCCAAATTATCTCAGAGGCAAGGCTGTCCTGCCATCAGCCTTTCAGAGATACAAGCCAGCACTTTTCTGTAACCACAAAATGGCTGTTTGCTAAGAGTGACTTCGTTGGTACTCAGTTTTGTAAGTGATGACAAAAAGCAGGCAGTACCCCAGAATCATGATGGGCACTGAAGTCCTTATGAGGGTACGCCACCAAGAAAGATAAAAATTTCAACTTATCTGAACCTGTTCTATGCCACTGATTCCTATTTTGGTATTCTTAGCTAATTTTGCCCACGTTCCATGAAGCTTTCTCATGGTGTACTGTAGTTATGTTTTTTAGCACTTTGTGGTTTCTTCAGAGGGGCAATATACAGACACAGTCACTCCAAGTGACATTGTTGTCTGCTATTTTATGAAGGGACTTTATGTTAATGAAAACCTGTTGTTACAAGGGCATAAAATATTTAGCTGCCATCAGCCCAACATTTGACACTAACTGTACTAGCCACAGACCCAGTGAAGACTGAGAACCAACTTCAAAGTAGTAATCATGGCTCATTTCTGTAACAGTTCAGGCAATTACAATAAATGCAGTGGTTGAAGAGGTTTGGGGTAAGTTCATGTAAAATTATTTTTGCATGTAAAAATTCTAGAACCATTGCTGGTCAGGCAGAAAAATTACTGATCATTTGTTTTCTCCTCATCTGCATTCTATAGCTGCCACACACCATGGTTACAGAGTGAACCACATCAACTGCATGTTCTATGTTCTTTCTCCAGATTCTGTGTGCTTTATCATCACTCACAAGTATTAAGAAACTGAAGATATCCAGTATGATGAGGTAACAAATCTGCAAGTGGAAAAGACCTAGTTTGTATGCCTTGAATTCAGGGGCAAAGCAACAACGTTAACTTTCTGTAGAGTAGTGCTACAGATGTGACAGAAATCGGATAAAGAACAAGATTTGCGTCTCCTGTAGACGTCCTATGTGATAGAAGAAATGTTTTCCACAGCTGGACACCAAATCGTGTGGTGCATTTCTGACTGAATTCAAGGACAAGATATGCAAAAATGCAGAGCTGCCACAGCTAGAGCTAAAGTAATTGAGAACTGCAACTTAAGCATATGAAGTACAATGAAGCTGTGAGCTCTAAAAGCTCAGAAACCTTGAATTAGGCATCTGAAATTTGTGACTGTTGACCATCAGGCAGTCTTTGTTTTTGCATATTGACAATTTGAAACTTTTCAACTTAAAATTCCCTGAACTAGAGAATAAAGAACTCAGTGCCATTAAGCAGCCTGTCCTAGTTTAGGTGTCTCTCATCCATAGGCTTTATAGTTTTTGACTTGTGTAAATACATGTATTTATGTATGTACATAAGTTTCTAAAATATTCATTAATATGAACATTAATCCTATAGAATTAAATGTAAGGAAAACAACAATGGAATTCTTAGTTAAAAATGAAGGTCTGTGTTTAGGAAGTTCAAAAAAGTTAAGTAATGCAATACAGTGGTAATTTAGCGACACAGAAGAGCTGCTTCTTACAGTATATCCTATGCCATCCAAAGGTTTCTATTCAAATGAAGTGGTATATAAAGTAATGATGACTGAGCTAACATTGAAGGTAGCTTCTTGAATTTCTCAAGAGCTTGGCCTCTCAAAATCAATGCAAAGAATTGTGCAGTGTGATTAATCATTAATCTTGTTTTGAAATTAATAAGGAAATTAGGAACTACAGTGAATATAAGCTTTGTTAAATATTTAAGGAACTATATTACAGTTAAGTCTTTGTGATGAGGGAAGAAATGCTAACTATGCTAAGACACTCTAAATTCTTAAGTCTCCGTAGGAGTTTAGAGCAGCTCAGTCATGCTAGGACAATAAGAGTAAAGAAATTTTAATTGGTTAAGTCCAAGTCTTAAGTGATCCTATACAAACTAAGTGCTTGGATTATTCCCAAATTTTTGGTTGATTTGTCCAGTCAAAAAAATCATGAGGTCAAAATTATAAGGCTCTGAACTTAGGTTTAATTTCCCTCCATATCTCTAGCCTAAAGTCTACATATCACGCTCAAACACATCTTCAGTGGTCAGAGCTGAGCCTACTCTGAATATCACTTTCCAGGCTGGATAAATCTAAACTAAGAGCTTCTGTCTGCACTAAATGCTCGTAACTGAACATAAGACCCAAATCCTGCCTCAAGTCCTTTGTGGTACTCACTAGCAAGATTTATTTAGGGTCAAGCAAAAAACCTGAAATCAAAAACTGAACTGTCTGCCAGTCTTAGCTCTCAAACCAGATCCTAACTGGTAAAGTATTTTGTGACCCAGGAAATATACTGGAAATGTTAAAAAGGTACCAGTTCCACAGTTGAAATCTATTCACAAGTAAAACGGAATTTTACAAGTTACAGTATTACCTAGGTAAATAATAATAATAATGATAAAAATGCAGCAAGTAGCAGCTGTTTTCAAAATGACTGTTCCACATATGTTCCATCAGAAAAGGGGTGGCCAGCAGGGACAGGGAGGTGATTGTCCCCCTCTACTCTGCTCTTGTGAGGCCCTATCTGGAGTACTGC
>JAOWBP010000001.1:58655898-58705581 GCA_028571105.1 Tragopan temminckii | reverse complement strand
CCAGAGACTAATACAACATGGAATACATCATGGAATATTTTCCTTCCACTTCATTATAAGTGATAGTATCTCCCAGATATACCAGATACTGTTTTTGCATAACGAACACTAATGGGCTTGAATATTAGATAACAACAGCAACAACAAAAGCCAAAGAAAAAAACTGTGGCCTGATGTTTGCTCAGTGTTTATGTTTAATTAGTTGTTTCATGGCAAAATTCTGTTTTATTTTGACAGCTTTCCTATCTCCTAGCAGCTTCTTACAAGATGGTAGTTTCTTCATGGCACATTGACTTTACCCAGGTACTTGCTAGTCATCCAGTGGCACAATAAATTATAATTAATGAATAGCATAAAGCTCTAATGAATTTGAGCAAGTACTTACAAGCTAATGAAGTCTTTAGGTCTTAGACAGGCACACAGTTGAGTACTTTGAGTTTCTAAGGAAACCCACAATAAAATTACTACAAGCTTAAACTTTCAGTACATTCACAGTGCATTTTCAGAATTAATCTATGGAACTACAGAGATTTTTTTTTCCCCATAGATATTATTCTTATTTAATTATTGCATTTCTGAGTTTATCTGCTTGTGACATTAGAGAACAATCAACATGCCTTCCTCTCTACCCCTTTCCATACACGTGCTGAAAAGGGAGCAATGTGTTGACAAACATACAATGAAGGCTTGAAACACTCTTTTAGCAGCAGTCATGCTTTGTAACTGCTATAATATCAAAAGAGTGCTAGCCTGTTCTGTCCAAAGGCCTTTTGCTTTGTCTCCAGTCAACCAAGGGAGCTGCCTTTAGGCAATCAACATGCAGGCAATTATAGCTGAAAAAAAAACCTGAAAAGGGGTGGCCTTTATTTACACACAGTGTTGTCTGCTCTCTTGCCCACTTCTCTGCCTTAACCTGTCGGTCTATCCCACTTATATGTCTTACAGCTGAGGGCCAAAGTAGAGCCCGTGTTTTGCCCCAGAATCTGGTACCAGCTAATTTGATCTATAAGTATACTGGAAACCATTCCAATTGAGTATAATGTGATCCTCGTTTCTTCTCAGCAATGTAAACTGGATATGGGTAGAACCTCCCTTGAAAGTTACTTCTACTTCCAGCCATGCTACTGCCATGCCCACACACATCCAAAGGTCAGTGGCTCCTGCATGCCTTCCTGGCTCCAGAGAAATCATCTGAAGCTGTTCTGTTAATGCTATCGTGTGCCTGTGTTACATCTTAGGGCAGTCTTGGTGGAGGCTGATCTGGGAAGACTGAACAGAGTTGCCCTTCTTTGGTGAGTTTTAACATTTCCAGGCCATAATCATAGTTAGTTTACCCCAGATGTGATGCGGTGTGGGCTCTCCGGAAGCACCAGGAAGACCAAGGGGGACATGGACTTCATTGTCCACATTACAGGAAGGCAAGGATAAGATCTCAGAAGTATCCTGTAAATCAAAGTGGCCACTAAGAATCTGTTTTAAAGATTATGTAAATTCCTGATATGTATCTGTTACACATTATTCATTTTGCTCTATAAGTGCTATGAATAGCATGATCAATCACTTAATTTGTAACAGTACTCACATAACATACAATCTGCTTTGCAAATACAGCCAGAGAACATCATTCCTGACAGGCTATTTCAAGAACAATGTCAGCCAATTCTGTACTTTACTCAGCAGAAATATTTTCTACAAGGAAGGCACCAGGCGAAGAGAATGCAAACCTCTGAGACGTCTAGATCTGCCCACTGGGACCCCAACATTTATTCTGGTCAAGCAGGATTAGATTGCCTTGTCTAAATTAGCAACCTAACTTGCTTGAATATCATTAACATTTGGAAGCTATTGCACAAACCATAGTCCAGATCATGGAACAGTGTGCCTAATGTTAATATACTCTATACAATTTACTTCTTTATTATCATTATTTAAGGAGGGGGAGTAAGTTGAAGCTGTATCTGTAAAGAAAGGAATTGCACCTATGAGGACTTCAGGTGTGTTACATGATATCAGTTTTAAAAAATCATTTATATCAGGAAAACCCAAAAATCAATAAAAGCTAGTAACATGTTTGTTTAACTAAATAATTTATATTTTGTTTTACTTACAGAAATCAAAGATTATTCAACTGTCTTTACATAGATACATGCAGGATTTATTTACATTAATCATCATCTACTTCTAATATGAATATGGAGCCAGAGTCAAATGGAAGTATCACCTTCACTTAGGACCGCAATAAACTAGAAATCCCTTTTAAAAGTAAGGTTGACATGAATATGGCAAGTCAAACCTTTATAGTCTTTTTAACTGCTCTGGAGGTGTAGAAAACAATCTCTAATATCCCAAACAAAGACTTTGTGGTGATGTGGGGGTTAATTACAAACAACAGAAGTTCATTATACATTCCACAATGTTGTTCTCACACACAAAAGAAGCTCCCGCTTGTTAAATGTCTAGCCTAGACTATCAGAAATTGCATTACACTGCATGCCCCTCCTCTTCTTCCCGGACTTTCTTACCCTAGCCTTTTTTTTTCCCCCCTCCCATCTCTATTGAAAGATAGTAATTAAACACTAAAGCCTCTCAGTTTCTGCAGCACTGCAGGGGAACTCCTCCCTGTAATAAGCTCCAATTACTGGCTGCGACTGCAGCTGATGAAGGATTATCCTCTCACTCAGCTACGGCAAGCTCTAGGGTATAATCTTCAATTAGTTCAATTCATGTAGCACACTGGCAGGCAGGCCACTACATTTCCCACGACTTACACAAACAGCCTTTCTTTGACACCCCCCAACTCCGCACAGATGGTCCCAGGACTGTCTGTTGCAAAGTTCAGTGCATCTGGCCCCTAAACCCACCTAATGCAAGCAGCAAAACAAAGAGTGGAACTCAAGTGCTCTACAGTACCTATTTGTTTCAGTAACAGCAGGCTTTTTCTTTTCTTTTCTTTCCTTTTTTTTTTTTTTTTTTTTAATAATAAAAGAAAGAATTTATTCAAGGAGTCAGAAAACAGGTGGATAAACAAAAAAACAACCAACAAATAGTCTGGAGTGCTGCTATAAATTACTTCATCTAGTCATTTTTAACTATGTGAAAATTTTAAAAATTCAATTTTATGCTAATATGGTATGTCTGCAACAGGCCAAGAAGGGCAAAATTGAAATTTCAAGCACATTTGCAGCTTTCCCTTTGTACTCATTTCAGTACTTGTTTCTTGAGGTATTTCAGATAATCTCAAGAAACAGTTGGTCTTCTATGCAGAATGTTTGTACAGTGCTTAGAGCAAAGACTGTTGTGATCATACTCAGTCTGGTTTCTGAGTTCTTGGCTTCTGCATTCTGATATTTTATATGGTGTACGTATCAACTCATGCTTGATTTCTTTAACTGCCGATTGTAGAAAGAAACACAGGTTTACTTAAGCAAATATTTAAAAGCAGATACAATTTAATGAGTTTATTCTTTGTGTTTCTGGTATCATTTTGCTACATGGCAGCTAAAAATAATAACTGAATAGATAAAATAGATTAGTACCACCGACACTTTACACTGAATAATTCTGTTACAACTGCCTTCACTTTAGGGGAGCTGTGATGACCACAAGGAAGCCAGTACCTGAAGGCATGCTGTCCCAAACACCTGCTTTTATGGCCTGATATTTACATCTGTTCAGCTGCAATACCCACTGCTGCCTCCATATAGCTGCCTAAGAAGAAAGAGAGAGTCTTATTTCCCAAATGGAATCTTGTCTTCACATGTAAAGAAGTGGTGTAACCTCTAATTATAGCAAATAGTTAACCAACATCATGAGAAAAACAAGATCACAATGGTAAGTGCTTTGGTACTGTCTCCTTGCACAAGCTGGATGCAGAGACCTTCCATTTCTAAGCCAATAAGTCTAAAATTTTGCATTAAGATGATCTGTCCAATGCTCCACTCTGCATTAGTAACAGCATCAAGTTCATATTTAGAAAATGATCCCTCATTTCAAGGCCTCAACACCATGCCTCATCCCACTGAGCACAGCGGGACGTTCTTGTGCAGGATCACTGCTCAGCAACTCCTCTTCTGCCACCCTGAGTGCAAACTTGGGCACAGCCCAGCAGAGCAGAAAACATCAAGAATGTGAACTTGTAAGAGACCAGGCTGTACAGCTGCACAGCTTTTGACTAGTTAAACCAGAGCACAATTTTTCCCAGCGTCAGATTGTACACTTTTGTTTATTTGGTACACAGGCTCTTACATATCATCAGATTTTAAAAAGGGCTCGTACGTCTAGAATTATCATTATTTCCAACTACATTAACTGATTTAATAAGGTGTATTTAATTCACAAATCTTGATTCAGCCACACCTTTGTACAACCACCCTTGCGTAATACTAAGGAGGAAACCACTATACACACTTCAATCCTAAAAACAGACAGAAACCTCACATTCCATAGAATCAATTTGTAGGGGACCCACAAGGATCATTGAGTCCAACTCCTGGCTTCACACAGGACCACCCCAAATCCAAACCCTGTGTCTGAGAGCGTTGTCCATGAACTCCAGCAGTACACAGCCAGTGCCCTGGGCAGCATGTTCCACAGCCTGAGCACCCACCCTGTGGTGCAGACCCTGTCCCTAACCCCAGCTGCCCCTCCCCTGACACAGCTCCATGCCGTTCCCTCGGGCCCTGTCGCTGTCACACAGAGCAGAGCTCAGTGCTGCCCCTCCGCTCCCCGTGAGGAGCTGCAGCCGCCATCAGGTCTCCCCTCAGCTGCTCTGCTCTGGGCTGAGCACACCGAGGGACCTCGGCGGCTCCTCAGACACCTTGTCCTCTCCTCTAGAACCTTCCCCATCTTTTAGTTCTCCTTTGGGTGCTCTCTCATAGAATTATGTCCTTCTTTTAGTTTGGAAACCAAACCTGCACACAGTGCTTGAGGTGAGGCAGCACCGTGCAGAGCAGAGTGAGACAATCTCTCCTCACCCACCTCGCAGTGTTGGGATGCATCCCTGGGTACAGTTGGCTTTTTTGGCCGCCAGCGAATACTGCTGGCTCATATTCAACACTACATCAACCAGAACCTGTAGATCCCTTTTCATGGAGCTACTTTCCGGATGCTCATCCTCCAATCTGTACACATACGCAGAGTTGTCCTGTCCCAGATGCATAATCCATCACTTGTTCTTGTTAAACTTCAGGCAATTGGTGATTGCCCAACTCTCCAATTGGTCAAGATCCCCTGCAAGGTCTTTCTACCCTCACGGGTGTCAACAGCTCCTTCCAGTTTAGGGTCATTTGTTTCAGATGGGCTGTGTATTTGAGATTGTTGAAAGAGAACTAAAAACGTAGTTGCTGTTTTGTACTCTGCAACTTTCAAATAAATGTTTTGTAGCTGTTCCTCACTGTCCTAATGCTAACTCAGTCTTTTATAGCACTATAGGTGTTTTCACAGAGGAAAAAAAAACAAAACAAAACAGCCACAGAATCAATTTATAACGGTGCTTTTCAGGATACAATCTCATTTTGTAGAAGTTCAGACTTTTAGACTTCAGACACCCTAGGTTAGTCCTGTGTAAACACGTGAACAAGTTTCAGATAATATTAGTAAAGAGGGACTGAAAGAATACCTTTCCTCTTCCCAATACACCCAAGAGCTGAATGAAGTAGTACTGTACTAATTTTGAGGGAATCTAGGGGTCCCACCATTATGAAAATGAGGAAATGTAATATATAAATAAATATTCCATAAAAATTTCCTTTCTGCTGCGAACTTGTAGAAGAACAGCCAAAAGTGGACTACCCTCACTCTTCACATAGGCCATTTACACATGAGTCCCCATACACATCTCTCATCTAAATGTTGGAACAGGAATTTAGTTTCATTAAAATCAGAACAATGTCTTCCGTACTGCCATGTACATCCAACTATAAGATTTGATAAAATGTCATGTTTAGAACCATTTAGCATGAATACCAAACTAAAAGCATAGAAGATTATTTCATTTTATAACTCCATAGACTGATGCTGAACCAAGTCCCTAACCTAACCAGTTACGAAGATGTTGTATCTAATGAACCAAATTTCTGCACTGCACTCCCTGAGAAGCTTAAACGTAAGGTTACTTTTCTTAATAAGTAAGGATAGATCACAAGTTCAGCTATATTTTGATACCTGTAATCTCTCCTAAATTGAACAGTTTGACTACTATACAGCCAACTAAGATAGCAGGAATAGGCTCTTGCTTTCCATCACCTACTGGGCATTTTAGTTGCAGAGAATCAGAGGCAAGCACAAGTAAGGGAAAAAGTATTGCCTTCCAAATAAGCTCTGAATTTTGAGAAAATGGAAAACAAACTGAAGAAAATCAGTGAGAAGTGTCAAGTGAGCACCTAATCACTGATCCTTGTCGGATACAGCCAGGGGCAAGCAGCAAGTCCTGACTGTCACCATGCAAGCATTGCTTTTAATGCATGATAAAAGATCACAGGTATTATGCCTCCATTCTCCAACTCAGTTGGGAAGAAAAATTAAGTGAGGAAGACATTTGTCAGGCTTATGAAGACTTTAAAAATTTGTGAAACACCAAAAAGGCAGACTCTATGGAGTACATGCAAATAACTGGATTTTTTAGCCTTCCACATACCCTGAGAACAAAACTTCTGGCCTGTAAGTAGTATTTTGATAATTGAATATGCAATATATTATATATATAAAAGAACATTGGAGTATATTCATATGAAAAGAGCATCACAATAGTAATTGCCAAAGACCCATTTTTTTGTTTCTTTACTTAGTTTGAGTACAAAAAGCAGCTTAAATGCTAGCAGTTGGAGTTTTGCCTTAAATAAGACTTATCAAAATGCATCACGGACAGATTTTACAGTGTCCTACCTTGGAATCCTAAAATCTGGATTCTAAATCCCTGGATGCTAAAATCTGTAATTCAGGTTCTAGAGACCTATCAGGTGTCAATCTCAGCTAGTAGTAAGACAGCTGTTACAGGAACCTAACAGAAATCACTTCACCTGAAGAAGCATCCCGTATAAACAAACATACATCCACAATGTTATACACCTCAGAATATTCAGGTTTAGCTGATATCATGTGGTTTAGTAAAATAGTAAACTGAATAGAAGTCAATGGATAATGACCGTAATCACAAAAAGCCTCCTGAATGTACCTGTTTTAATACCAACTAACTTCTGTGTTTGTTAAATACTCATTTTGAGATTAGAAATACTGATTGAACTGTTGATTAATCTTTCACTACCTTATTAATTACTTACCTGCTCTTCTACAGAACATCTAGTTTTGGATGCATCAAAATTGAATTCTGCATTGTTCGCAGTCCACCAAGTGCTGTAGCTTCATAGATGTCTGATTTCTCGTTCTTTATACACACCTGTAATTTCAGCAGAATCTGATCATAGACTCCTTCCTGAGATCTCCTGTGTCTATACTAGCAGGGAATACACCAGGGAAGCGTGCAGCATCCAAAACACATTAGCGTTATATTGCCTGTCCTGTTTATAGGCTAGAGAGGTGAAGACAGTGAATTATAAATGAAGTCTAGCTATAAGAAGCTATATTCATTAAACAAAGTGACAATGAAGATGGTCACAAAACATGAAAAAGTGCACTAAGGAGTGTTTGTACATGTACATACAAGTACATGTGCTGTACAAGACACAGTCAAAGATCTTGTCACTGCAAGGGGTGCTTCTTTCTGCGTGTTCTTCAGAGAGATAAGACATCAAGAGTTTCTTTTCCAGAAAAAATTGCCTGGTCAGACCTACTTCAGAAATAAGATAACTGACTTGAGTCAAATATGATGACGGTACTAATGCTGTGACTAAGCAAAGAAGCTGTAGCTCCAGAGCTGTCAGTCTCTGAACTGCACTAAAACAAGACAAATGCATTTTAGTAGCAGAAAGTTTACAATGGAAATGACATTTCCATGAGAGGATAAAAATTAAATGTAAGATAAAAAGCATTTTTGCAGACTTGCAGGTCTGAAAATGAACAGAATCTTAAAACCATTTGCAAGGAGAACAATTAATTTTCATTTAAAGCATAGTCCAGCAAAGAACAGCAAGTATCAAGAATCCAGTCACCTGCTCAGAGCTAGCTGCACGCATAAAAACTTTTCTGGATCGAGACTGTCATAGGCTGTTAATATATACACTGGAAAGGACTGTGCCAAATAGTTAAAATGCATCTAAGGATTTGTCTTGAACACTGCACTTATATTACTGTATTCTGACTTGATGAAGCATACATAATTACAGTGTTTGCTATCAACAAAGTACTATGCTTCATGTAGATGCCATAAATAGGAGGCCAGCTGAGAAAGAATTATGTCATTGTTTCATATTTTAATTGAAAGCAGAAGTTAAGTTTAAAAATTTTATTTACCATCAGTCTTGATCTTTTTAAACTGTTGAGTCATTAAAGGACAGCTTTCTCTCTACCTCTATAGGAAATACAAATAAAACATAATCTATTATTACTGAAAATATTTTTAAGACATTAAGGAAACTTGCAAACATTACTAACTTTGCAATATCAGGGGCTTTGTTCACCAGGAAGTACATATAATTTATTCCCTGTAAAAACTTAACATAAATATTGAACACTGTGTGTAACAAATGACTGGGCAATAAGAAAACAAAAAGAGCTTCGTTTCAAGACACAAAGGCAAGATGACCCTTTTCATTTATCATTATTAGTAGCAATAATAATATTAATATTATTTATCCTCAAGAAACAAAATCCTTATTTTTATTTATTTTCTTAAATCCTTATTTTTTATTTATTTTCATAAGAAAATAAATCCTTATTCAGCAGAGTTAAATTGCAATAGGGAACATGAATGATAATCCTGAAGAGAACTGTACTTGTTAGAACTGTATGGAAAGCTAACAAGTCATAACAGAAAATGTTAGCAATCCAGTAAACCATAAGAATGATCAAAGCTGTAAAAAAATAACCTATTTTGACATTTGACTGTTGTGTTTAACATGTGTGGATCTGAGGCATTTAAAATATGTTTGTGAACAACTCAGTTCATGGAGCACATGTTGGTATAATTTTTGCTTTACATGACAAGACGAAAAGATGAAAAATATTTTAAGAAATTCAGTGTCACTGCATAACACATTTTGATACACCTTTTTAGAATATGTGCATTTTGTATTTCTGTAGGAGAACACAAAGTTACTGAGTAGTTGGAAGACTTACTGCAACACTGGCTGGAAAATTAAATCTCGAAGCTCATGTAATTTTCTTTTGGAGAAATACCTTTACATAATTGAGCTATTCAGTGTGCAAGAATATCATGATAGCCAGAAGGTTTCTTCTTTCCAGTCTACAGGGAAGAATGCAAAGAGTTTTCTTAGTTTCTAAATCCAAGATAAGTAGTAACTATCAGTCTAATATAATTCAGCACAATAGTTTAGCTTAGTTTAGCATCAAGTTCAATTGCACTAGACATTACATTGAAATAAGAACTGTAAGGTGGTAAGGGACTCAGATGCTTCTAATCAGTACCATATTTTTGATGCAATATCCTAGTTTTGGAAGTCAAAGAGCTTTTGCATTGATCAGGGTGACATGTCTATAATTTGAACTCCCAAATAATAACTTTAAAAAAAAGAGCAAATTTGATGTGTGTAACAGGAAATAAGAAACTGCGGGAAATTAGAGCAAGAATGAGTTTTTCAGTGTTTCTTTATAGCATGCATAGCTGAGGCAGGGCTTCAACTATCAACATTTCTGAGAGATCTTTGAATAAAATATCCCATTCTACAACCTTGTGAAGGCATCTTGATTCAGCTAAGATCCCATTCACAGAACACAGAACAAATACTTCTGTCACCCTCACCAGTAGGCATAGAGGTATTAAAGAAGTAAAGTTTAGATTACAAGATTCCTAACTATGTAAATCCTGAGAGCCAGCACTTTAAGACACTGGAAGATGACAAAAAAGTCCCCAAACCATCCTCACCTATGCTGGCTGCCCATCATCAGCCAACAAAATCCAGGGGTTTCCTTCTTTTTTATTTCACTTGCTGATTGTCATTTCCGAAGTGAAAGGGATGGAAAAAATAATCAGTTCTTTGTGGAAAGCAAGTAGAAGAGGGCCAGAGGGTTCATATCCTGTCTTATCTGCCACAATGCTGATTGCTTCCTGTTCTCATTGGTCCCTTGCACTTTGACCAGGTGCAAAAGGCAAGCTAGAAGTGATAAATACTAATCACTTATTTGTCCTAATACCATGCCAAAAAGGCTTTGAAAGTGGAGCACCATGGAAATGAACAGCTTTGTCTCACAAAACTAGGGTTTTGAGTGAGTGAAGAACAGCGAAGTGTGGCAGGATGAACATACTGAGCTGGCTTCACTGCTTTGTACATCCCATTCAATCTGATAAATCAAAAAGCAAAGACTTCATGGTTCCAATTAGAGGCCACATTGCTACATATGAAGTCTCAGATCGTAGGAGCGATAACTGGAGCACACTAAACATAAATTAGGAAAAAACTATTCACGTGGAAGCAGTGATGTAAAGGAATTTCTACCCCCATACAGCCTTCTACAGACACCTAAAACACTCCATCACAAGCCTTGGAAAATGAAGTTTACATACAAATGTAGACTTGACAGTTTTGAATGAAACCTCAGAATTAGTCTCAGAGAAGGCTGTCAGGCTGTTCTTGCTCTTGAAGTACGAAACACTGATGGGCCTGTCCTGCTGTCACGTGTGTCACATGCAGCTTAGCTCTGGGTGTCACTTGAAACACAAGTCAGCTTGTCACTCCCGGCTTATGACAAAGTGAGCAAATCTCTAGCAGAGCAATGTTACACCAAGAGGAGGTTTTTTTCTTTTTTTCCAAATGAAGTAATTACAGCCATTCTTTATTTGAAAAGCTTATCTTCTACTACCCCTTACAAAACATACCTCAGTGTGCAACTTGGAGTATTGTTAAGAAGGGCTTCACAAAGCAAACCCAGACTCATTTTGGTGATGTGTATCATTTGCCACAGCAGTCTGCCATAACTTGGATGAATGCAACTCTCCTGCGCTCCCCCCTTGCAGGGTGCGGAGTGGGGCTTGCTGTGTTTGCAGCCCTACCCCAGCCAGTCATGATAGGCAGCTGCCTGGTTCACTTTTTTCTACCGCTTTCCCCACAATCATTCATCTTCTGTCAGCCTGCCCTTCACATTTTCCTCTCTCCAGTTTCCTACACTTCTCATTTTCCTTTTATGCCTTGTCATATTCTTCATTCTGCTTCTTCCTTTTCGCATATTCCAGTACATACATGAGTTTATTATATCTCTCCTTTCCAACTGCATTTCCAAATTTCTTATAACATCCTGGCTTACTTTTCAAAATGCTGCTTCTTACTGCTCCTGCAAGAATGCTAATAATTCCACATCCACAGCTCCCTGCCTGGCTCCTATCACAGGTAACATGCTACTTCATTTTTCAGTGGCAGCTTACCTGCGTCCTGGTAAAAACAGCCTTGCCAGTCTTAGACTGTAAGAGATCATGATGATAACTTGAAGTGCAGAGACTTTCCTAAAAGCAAAACACTGTAGAATCATTTTCTTTCTTTCTGTGATTACTTTTTTGAGCTTTAGGATCAACCTTTATCTCAAAACAAAAAAATAACCCTCAACCCATGAGCATTAGAATGCTTTTTCTTTTTAATTTAAACATAATGAATTGTTTTTCATACAGTATCATGATTGGCATTACCAATATGAAAAATAACCTAGTTACAACTCTCTGTATTCCTCTCAAGGTTATAAAACGCCTTTGTTCTGCTGGTGTAGCACCTGAGTCCTGTCAAAAGTATTGTATGAATGCTAATAATCACAGCACATAACACTGTCACTTGAGTTTGATTTCTCACAGCATACTTTACATTTTGGTTAAATTTTCTCTCAAAGTTTAAAAAGCAATCCTATGATTTTGACTGGCTATTTTCATCTTGAAAATGATCACTGAATGATACTTCGGAGTATTCTACTTTAGAAGGCAGAACGAAGTAGATCGGTCACAATAACAGCAGCAAGAGCTGAGAATCTTTAGTGAGGAAGGCATAATATTTCAGTCAACTATGTTGCTACACTACTACAATAATTATTTTGGCACAAATTATATGCAGCCAAGTTATTCTGTTGGGAAATAATCCCACCAAAGTGTTTATACTGCAAAGCTAACACAAGACCTTAAAAATGAAACACAAGCTAGTTAATATTTAGTTGTGTGTCAATACACTGATTTTTTTATAATTTTTTTTTTATTTTATTTTGCATAATATGATACTTCTGAGACTTGCAGCAGTCACACTGGAAGATACAGAAAGCATCGAGCCCATTGTGCTTCACTGCCAAATTCTGGAAACATGCTGAGAAATATGTAATTACATTTACTATGCAGTAGTCCTTTTAGATCCTGTATCTATGGTAATATCCTTTCTAATAAAGTCATGACAAGGGGGAAAAAAAAAAAAGAAAAAAAAGCCTATTATCTGAATGAGAAGCCTACAAGAAAGCAACAAAACAAACAAACACACTGCCTCAAATTTTGTCCTTAAGCTCTTCCTATGCAGCTCTTCAGGGAATAGTTACACTGAGGGCTGAAGGGATTGTTGTACAGGCAAGATCCAGCTCCCTTAAGTTCACAGAAAACAAAATAAAGTAAAAGAAAATAACAAAGTTAGACAGCGCTGTTTGGTACTGATGTATGTTGGGCTTGAAAGAAATGAGAAGAGGTAATACTAAAAGTGAAACAGCTAAGGCTCAGACTGGAAGAGATCTGCAAAAAGTTTTCCTGAAACAGCATCATGATCTGCTGCCAGAAGCAAAAACAGACAGAAATATGAAGCTGATTATATGCAGAAATACATGTTATTGATATTTGAATAGTAATAGAATATTGCCATTGAATTAGGTTATATTAAGAATTTAGTTATTAGAGACCTTTGGCAGCAAACAAAAATAGGAGGAAAATGACAGTACTGCAGGTAGGATTTTGTTATTCTAGAACAGAAATAGCAGATTTGTCAAGGAATCACTGAATCTTCAAAGTTGGATTTGGTAAATAGTGAACGTGTGATAGAAAGATAATTGCAGAAAGATCAATTTAATGTTCATGACAGTTTGACAAAGCTGCACATTGTGGAGAGGGGAGCCTGGTTACATTAAGATGTGTTTGGTAGAGTCAGAAGAAGGGAATGAAAGAATGCTAGATCGTATATGCAGAACATGGGGACAAATATTTTGGATCCAAACTAGGGGCTCTTAAAATAGAAATGAGAAGAGTTATCTGGTTATTTTATCACATGTTGACTGTGAATTACTGATATCTTGCAGCCATGGAAAGATATTGGGATATATTAATGTTTCCCTGAAAAGTAATTGTGGAATTTATTACAAAAGCACTTATTAGACTTCATGCAGATTATCTTTGTGTGCTTCTGGTCATATGAAGACAAAAAGAGAAAAACATGTTAGCAGAGGAATTTAAAGTAGACTGGAAGAGAGTTTGGCCTGTGCAGCCCTGGTTTAAGACTCAATAGTATAAGACTACAACTGCTCAAGATCAATAGCAGAAGAGAAGAATCATTTAAATGAAAAACCATTTCATTCCAGCAGAAGATGATAAAATATGACAAAAACCGAGACCAAAATCAGAAAAAATGATTCCGGATCAGCCAGCTTGTTGAAACACTAAGCAAAATGTCTCTACTTTTGAGATGGTAATGCAAGCTTACAACAGATGCCTTAGGCTTGGGGGTATTTGCTAGTCACATGTACCCAAAACAGGTAAATTTGAAGAGAGTTAGTATTAAAAAATTGCATGAAAATCCATTTTACGGAAGCTGAAAAATGGAACTGAGACAGTGTAACACTCACCCTTAGTTTTGGCACCTCTTAATTTTAAACCTCCCTCACCATAAAACTCTGAAGTTTTTTTTTACAAACTTGGGCACACATTCAAGTTTATATAGCTTTGATGAAAGATAGCATTAAACTAGCTAAAAGACTATGAAAAGCACATGGGTGATGGTTTATCTGACAGACTGATTGTAGGAGGTAAATTCAGACAGTGAAACACATTTTCACTGGAGTTTAATAATGCTGTTTTGGAGCAAGGCTGAAATTCTTTCTAGTTTGTTTCATAACACTGCCCAGCTGGAATTTCCATTTCAAGTTATTATAATACAAAGCTTTACAGTGGTATTTTAACCGTTCATTTTAGATGGTTTTCACACAGAGAAGTTTACTTGAATACCAGATATACTGTAAACATACTGAACATCTGGTAATTAAGTATAGTGCACAGTAATCTCTGTAAAGCCTGTATCTGTGGTGAAATCTTTTTAATAAATAGTTGATAATGGAATGAAGCTATTAAAAGAATTACAGCGCACATGGTAAAACATAGCAATTATTAATTCTGTAGCATGAATAAAAACTTCTAACTGCCCATTTTATCAAGAATATTTAAGATGGAGCTGTTCTGAAATGAGTGTCAGCATAGAAATATCCCATTTGCAAATGGAAAAAATAGACTTCATAATTCACATTTGTAACTGTTCACATCCTGCTTCACGATAGCATAACCCCCAAAGCCTTCTCTAATCTGGCCAGGACCATCATTCACTTCACAAAATGGAAATGGAGGGATCTTGGGACCTTCGCCTTTCTATTACACTCTCTTGTAAGAAGTTTTTCACTATAAAGTAAAAAGTTGCCCATTTTCACCCACATTAGCAGCAGAGGAGTTCTCCTTGGACCGGATTGAGACCATGCCAGAACAGCTGTGAGTACCTACTCCTCCTTGTTTAAGATTTCTGAAGAGGACTCTAAATGCAGTGGCACTGTGCAGATACGGATTCATTCATCATACCCAAACAATGAAGATTCCAAACTTCAAGCCCAATTCATAGTCAGCTGACAGTATCCTGAGCAAATCATTATGCCATTGGTTTTTAATATGCATTACTTGTTCTCCTAAATTTTGTTTCAAGAAACACTCATTAAGACACAAATAAATATTTTTGTACCCCCTTCTACTAATGTAACGTAATGTAATTAACTAATGTTAAAAAACCAACCCAGACTATTCTAAATAGCAATTTTCTTCTGCATCTGCCAGTGACTCTTATTTTTAAATCAAGTAATCCAAGGACAAGCTCACCCACCTTGATCTACCAGGTTTAGAGGGCAGTATATCTTCAGATTAACAGGGAAAGCCTATTTATACTACTAGCTATTTTTCAATTTCAGTTTTTCTACTGACTATTTAAGGCCTTCTGTACTTCTTCCAGGAGTGCTGGCACATTGTTTAAATCACTAGTGTGACTCATTAACTCATTCTCTATTTTAGCCAGCTAAGTTCCTCTATCTTACACTCCTCTATTTTCTTTTTTATTCATGATTCAGTTGCTGTCCACTTGTGAGCTGGTTGACAGTTGTCAAGCAAGACGTGAATGCATGCTAAAATCAAAGGTCAATGCATACACCCCAAGCTATCCACATTTACTGCTTTTGGGGCATGTCACTTTCCTGTGTCTGCAGGGATAGGACAAGGGGAAACAGCCCTAAACTGGAGCATATGAAGTTCCACACCAATATGCAAAGGAACTTCTTTACGGTGAGGGTGACGGAGCACTGGAACAGGCTGCCCAGGGAGATTGTGGAGTCTCCTTCTCTGGAGATATTCAAGACCCACCTGGATGCCTACCTGTGCAGCCTGGCCTAGGGAGCCTGCTTTGCATGGGGTTGGACTTGATGAACTTTAAAGGTCCCTTCCAGCCCCTGCAATTCTGTGATTCTGTGATTCTGTGATCTGTTTTCAGCTGCAAATAATTCCACTTCCATTTTGTTCCAGATAGTTCTGGACAGGATACTGAATACAAACAGTGATAACAATATTCTGTTACTGGCATTTTTCAGGACATTTCCTCAAATTTGTTCACCTCAGGTATTTTCATCAAGGGGACAATCTTATTAATTTCTACTTTTCATTTCTCTATCTATCCCATCTCCACAGTATGTCCATAATCTGACCTCCCACTGTAATCTACACTTCAGAATTCCTCCCTCTGTCTATTAAGTCTTTGAGCCTCCTTAATGCCTTAGTGAGCGTATCTTTATGGTGCTTTGCCTGCTGTATATTCCCCAAGTCCACAGATTAAGCCTTTGGACTTTCATGGTCACTCAGGCAAGGAGTTTCCTCTCCCTTCAGAAGAATAAATTTCCTGGCACCCAAGCTGAACAGATCCTCCTCAACACTGGCATTTTACTCTAAAAGAGATAGAGAATGTCTCTTTCCCAGCACTGCAGGAGATTATCTTCCAACACTGCTCAAATCCTGGAGCAGGCATTACAGCATGGTTTCTGGTGGTGGATGGGTGCTGAGCACAGGTTGGCTACAAAGGTCCTGTTCATCTTACCGGCATTTTCTGCTCCTAGTAGTTCGAGGAGTGGCTAATACATGGCCCTGAGGAAGTGACAGCTGTGACCTGCCTCCACCATGCATTTGCCTACAATGAAGGAGGTAGGAAGAGTTGTCAGCAGCGCACCTGACGTGTGACAAGTTGTTTCTCCAAGCAAGAGCTAGTGAAGTCTCAGACCAAGGCAGTGACATTCAAACTGTTGTGCAAGTTCAGCAACATAGTTCCTTAGGTCAATTGCTACAGCTGTCTCACCCACCCACGCACATGTATGTTCCCTCATCCAAAAAAGCATTCGTTCAGAATTGTTTCTGAGGAATATTAGAGCTTGTTTCAATCTTACAACAGCCACGTGGCTTGAGTTTATATTTCCCCATGCTGGCATCTCACAGAAAAGGGCAAGAATATGGGCCACGGTTTTTTATGGCAACACCAAAATCCATTCAGGGCATATTTTTGAAATATGCTGCATGTTCTTTTGACAAATTCAGCAGGTATTCACCAGAACTGATATAAAAGCAAATGACACAGGAACCAGGATTTAGCTATCCAAGTTCAGATAAGTTGGCCTCAACTATCTTTGAACCTCCCTCAGCCCTTCCCTCCCCTCCCACCAGAAGAAAACCCCTCTTTCATGTGGCAATCCACCCAGCTGTACAAACAGCACAAACTGCCACAAACCTTGCAGTTGTTTGACGTGCAGTTTATACAGGGGAGAAAGGCAAAAAAAAGGAGGTATTTCATCAGGACTCCAAACTTCACTTTGATCTGACTGCTATTGTAATAGGGCCAATGAAGGGCTCCACCATCCAGCCTTCACTGCGTCCTTGTTTCAGCTGAAGCATGTGTCTGGCAAACCATCCTGGACTCTTAAAATGAGCAGATTTTTAGTTTCACAGTAGTGCAACATCAAGTGTTAATTCACCACCAACTCTAGAGCTGTAATGGACTTTTTCACACAAAAGTAATCATGGAGGTTCTATTCAGTTGTTTTTACTACTTGGTATAGTCCTTTTCCTTTAACTTGCAGTGGCTTTTCTCCAACAATAAGCAAAAAGGAGGACAAAGCTTGAAAGAAAAGAGAAATGAAATAAATCTATTTGACTGTAAATATATTCAAGGTATAATCTAAAAATATTATGAATTGCCAGTATTAGCTTCTAGCTTTGATTTTTAAGTCAGTCATTATTCTTCTGAACAGAAATGGTCCTTTTCCCTTTCTATTTGCAGATATTCTGATGAGGAATTATAAAAATCCATGTTCTCTGAGATGAATGAAATCAGATTCAAAATGTTTCTAGAAAAATGGGGACACTTTCTGAAAATCTGAAAACAAATTTCTAGTATCTGTAGCCACTGACACCAGATTAAATTTCATGTACCAATTAAAAACATCACAAGTATTGCAAAAATTGCTGAGCTTCTCTGAAGAATACACAGTGCCAAGCCCTTGCACATCTGAATTCTTGCCCATTAAAAAAACTCTCTATGTACAAGCACTGCTTGTGCAATGCACTTACAGTGCTAGAAATCCAGTAGGTGGCAAGGGAGAACTTAAAATGTTCATATTTTATTAAAATACTTTCCCAGTGCCAGGTTCATAAAGATATTTCTGTCACTTTCACTAAATGATGCTTCTGCAAATACATAGGAGAGGAAGGTGGGAGATTCTGCTTCATTTTCCCATTCAGCTCTTTAGTTCACAGTTTTAAAAGTTCATACGTCAATTCAATATATTTGAAATTACAGGAAAAAGATTTATAAAACACAGGGTGATTTTTCCCAAACTTAATGGCTTCTGTGTTTTCAGATGAAAAATGTATTGCCTACATGATGTAGCATTTGTTTTCTATGCATGCCTTGCCAGTTCAAATCTGTTCTCCAAAAATGTGAGATAAGCCCCCTATACAGCACCAGAGGGGTTACCTGTTCAACCTGTTCACGCTATTGTAACACTCTGTATCTTCTGCCTTCCCACCTAGATAGTTCAAAAGTAAAAGGCAGCGTAACTTCGCATTCTGCACCCAAATCAATGCCATAAATACGTGGAGAGGTGCTCACATCTGATTCAGTCACTTTGTAGTGGCTCACTGTCCAGCAAAGCTGATGAAACCAGAGTGAATAGTTATACAGCCTATAAGGGACCATAATGATTCATCAAGCAACTATCCGCAAGTTTGTACGCTGAGCTGAAAACCTTTCGACTGAACTAGAGCACAGCCAGCAAGCCTTCATTCTGTAATGCTGGGCTAACCACATGAACCATGCTCTTGGATAAGGTAATGAAGTCTGACCTGAGCTGTCTTTTAGATACATAGCTGTGCTGCTACCCTAAATACTCACTTCAGCAGATTTAGAGTACTTCACAAAATATTCTGCCTCTATATCACTGGAACAGGTTGCCCAAGGAGGTTGTGGATGCCCCATCCCAGGAGGCACTTAAGGCCAGGCTGGATGTGGCTCTGGGCAGCCTGGTCTGGTGGTTGGTGACCCTGCACATAGCAGGGGGGTTAAAACTAGATGATCATTGTGGTCCTTTTCAACCCAGGCTATTCTATGATTCTATGATTCTATGATTCTATGATCCTAGAAAGTAGTTTGCTTTGATCCAACTAATTGTCTACAGCTGAGAAGCTTAGATATATTGGCAATCTAATTCCACGTAAGCAGCAAATCCTATAGATTTACACTGAAGCAAAGCCAATTTAACTGCAGGTGGTGTCCATACAAACTGGAGAGATGAGCTTCCATAGTGTTATATCTTAACTTCAAAGGGCACATCCTCTAGGTACCGAGTTCTATCTGTTCTACCATTCATGAGCTAGGGAAAACATATGCATACTAAACATATCTGGGGAAAAAAAAGAACCATTTATTCTTACTTTTTTAATTTGCTTTTTCACTCAGGTACTTTCATTTTTGGAGGCCATTTCTTGCATAATTATTCATCAGAGCCGTTTGGGGAAAATAGATCAGTGTTTCGTTCTGTTCCACCACTTTTGTATGATGTTGCCTTGGCTTTAAAACTTACCCGAGCCTCCCAAGTCCTGAAAGAGTTCAATTTTGTTCTGGATGCAGTCACTAAACAAAACCCACCATTTGAATTTCAAATCTTATCTTACAAGGACCTGAAGTAGTAGCTGCCTTAATACAGATGCCATATCTTCCTTTGCATGCCGGATTGCAAAGCTAAAGGAGATGTAACCAAGAGAACTTAAGCAATTGTGGTTAACTACATCACAGAAGTCTTCTCGGGTAAAATAATTTCTGCTGTAATAAGATACTTTGTGATTACTTTGCAAAATACAGCAATCATACCTTATGCTCCACTACATCATCTTTTGTATATTAAATTAAAACTTTAACAGATCTCCAGGTTGTGTATGGTATGGAACTGTCAATAGCTCCCTACTAGCAGAGAAAAAATGGAGAATAAGGAAAGAGAAAAAAAAAAGGATCAGATGTTAAGCATGTAGCCCTAAATGTAAGACTTTGAAATAACTTGAGGGAGTTTCCTAAAATACGTACAGTGATGTTATCTCAGCGAAGAAAAAAAAAACATTTTCTGAAGAGATTAAGACAGTGAGACACATCTTCATTTACTGCGAGCCAAAATTGATCAGATTACTTCTAATCACCAGTTTTCACCAATTTGGGCTCAAATTCAGAAGCTTGAGTTTTTTTCTTCTTTGTACCTGATGGGCATTTCTTATTGTTTGCTGATTTTCCATAATTAGAAACAGAGTACATAGAAAGGAGCAGCACAGGTAAGCCTGCACTCTCATCTAGATTGAAGTAAATTGCTGCACAGAATAAAAGGAAAAGAACACTTTCTGAAAGCAAACGTTTCTTTTTACTGAAGAACTTCGTACTACTTACTGAGGAAAAAAGATTTTATCTAGAAATATTTAGACATTGCAACAAAGGTGAAGGGAAGAGAGAACATGTGTACTCATATTTAACTCCAAACAAAAGAATTTTACTATGTTTAAATTGAAATTCTGCTTTTTCCATGAGGATCTTATGTTACATTTTTACTATAGGAAGTTAGCCATGCCATTGTAGGAAAACTCTGGTTTCATACTATGGGATTTCAGCTAAACAAATCACATGTGTCAAAGCATTGCAAGCACAATTATCTTCCCTTTTCTCCCTCCTCCCCTTAATAAGTATTTGTTTCTTATGTATTTATACTGAAATAAAATAGCAACATTAAACTCTGAACCAACATCCTATGCCACAGTGCTACGTGTAAAAAGAAAACAAAAAGCACCCCCTACATTAGACAGCATGCAACTTGAGAAAACACAAAAGCTTCAGTTTCAATTAAATATTCAATCCATAGTAAATGTGAAAGTATTGGGGTCAAACATGTACATGCTAGAGATTCATCAGGAAGAGATATCTAAGGTTACTCCATGGAGTAAGTGGGCAGGAGTCTGCCTCTGATTGTACTGTACAGGAGGAAACGTGTAATCTTACATTCCACAGGGAGAGACTAAAAAGGCTGTAACACAGCAATGGGATATTCCCCTCCTTTGTTAGGGCAAAGTGCACATATGACATTATTTACTTGGTCAGGCAAGTGAGGTCTCAGACTTGCAAATGTGTCTCAAAAGATTCTTTGTTTAGTGCAAATAAAAAAAGCAGTTGCCTTAGGCAAGTTTGGCATTGCAACTGATTGAGACAAACCACAATGACAGAGCTGTATGCTATGGGTTTATCCTTATTATAGTAAGTATATTTAAGGCCCTACCCAGCAATCTTTAGTCACTTGACTACGGTGTTTTCAAATAGCGTTAAGGAAATCAGTTTTTGCAATGTTACCAGATTCCAAGTAGGTTAATTTTTCATGGGTTACACTGAACAAGCTATGTCAGTTCAAAGAATAAAAATCTGGGGAAAAAAAATCCTTTCCCTTAAGGAAAGAAGGCAAACTAAATATGAATTGGTAATAAAGTATGCAGTTTGTTTCCCTTCTAAATACACTAGCTTACTTTCAAAATGAACATCTCCCCAAGAAAATATGTATAAGTGTGTGGCTTAAAATATATTAGGCACACTCGCATGATTCCAGGAAATTCTTCAGTTTTTGATCATAATTCTCGATATTTTCTTGCATCCTAACATTCAAGATACCTATAACATCACAACATAGATCTTCCCATACTAGCTTTTTAGTGATCTGTATATGTCAAATCTGGTATTTCTTTCACCCCACAATGTGATACCAACTCCAGTCTTCAAATAAGGATTCCACCTTAGATATAGCATCATATCATTTATTTAAACAGTTTGGTATCTGAGCATTAAGGATCCACTACATTAACTATTAGTATACACTTCTGCACCCCTCAGCCCCAAATTACAGCCTACAAGCTTGGTAGCTTGTAGATAGAGCAGGCAGATAAGCAGGCAAACAGAAGAACAAACTCCACTAAGCCCATTAGTTTCCACTTGCTCTCAAAACAAGTATCACGTCAATAAAAATAGCAAGAGCATTTCAATAAAGAAATTACTCTAGTACCTCCCTTCATCTTGATCTGTATTCTCACAGAATATAGCCAATGAATTCTTTTGTAATATTGACCAAAATACCTGCAGATTCAGGGTCTTTGTTCTCTAGATAAAGGTATATATATTTCTCAGAAGTTCCTTTCAAAGATGATGAGGTTCCCTGAAGAAATTCAATACCAAAAATATGGAGTTAACAGTAAGCAAAGATCCAGTTATTAAAGCCAGCATACTCTTCCAATTATTGTTGTCAGGAATCACCAACCATTGCATAATAATCACACCTGCCCAATTTTCCCAATCTTTTTGTGTCAGTGCAGCCAGGTGTAACAGATCAAGGAAGTAGTGTGGACTGAGCTAAGTGCAAGAAGAATGACAGCCCTCAAATCCAAACAACCGCTACCCTCTCATTCTTCGTATTCATTCAAACACCCGCCAGTCTCTGCCTCCTTGATACCTAATGTACCACTCCATCCATCAACAACCCTACACTTGGCACTCTGCACAAATGTAACCAAGCCAATTCAGACGCTATCATAGTACACTGGCTTCATATAATGCTTGAAAGAAATATTATACACATTATCACCATTTCTGCATTGTTGTTAGCTGTCTAAAAAGTGTCAGAAGCAATAGGTTAAAAGTCTGTAATCATCATCATGGAGACTAATAAGATATACTTGCTGTTTCTCTTCACAAGTAGTGAAATAGAAAGCAACTGTTCCGCAGTGAAACCTCTGGTTTACATCACCAAGCTGCAACAGCTGCAATCACCAACACTGCACAGTCAATCTTATCTTGCTCATCTGCCACCAAATTGATGAGCACAATGAATCCTCGGTTATCATGTCCTCTTTACATGCTGCACAGGTGTAGAAATCCCAACTGCATTAATTCAAGAGTCTGACCAAAATAACTGTCCAATGTTAAGTATCAATTGCAATTTGCTTGCAGCCTCCCAGACCCTCATACACTATAAATCTTGTCACTTACACTTCCATTATGTTAGCAGCCTCAGGGAACTTCAGTAACAGATGAGTGCTTCTCTTTATGTTAGGTTGTGGTTTTGGTAGTCTTTGTGTGTACATACTTCCATTTTTTGTCATTATTCCAGCTGTGTAAAAACCTCTCCATCACATCCACTTGCATCTCTTGAGCTCTTTCTTTTCTGAATTAATACCATCAGTAGATGACATATCAATAGATGCCTACAAGATTCTTACCAAAATGTCCATCTGTGATGCCTTTACTTTTTGATTCCTTTACAGAATCTCAGCAAGCTTCATGCAGCTCAGTTAGCAAGGCAGATACAGCCCTGGACAGTTGTGACGAGAGCCTTATACTCCCCTTCCACCCTCCATCCCTGAAAGCCTACACCTATATTTAAACAAGATTTGATCATTTTATCTAATGAGGAGATCAAGAGTGCTTACTTACAAAGCAATTTCTGATGTTTCTCCCACTTGAATTGTAACTAAAAAACTTGAAGATAATTAAACTCTTTCCTTTTTACCTTTGCTTCTAGTGCCTGTGACAGTAAATTTTCTTACAGGCAAATTTTCTTACCCCTGCCAGCCCAACTTTCTACTTGGCTAGAGCTAACATTATGCATAGCCTCTTTGTGCTTTAGTGCTTTACATTACAACATATACAGAACCGTTCAGCATGTTGATAGCACAGTTACATCTAATTAGTACTTTACTCTGTACTGCCAGCTTTGTCTTCTGGGTGGCCTTCCTGCTAATAATGCAAAGTGACTTTTGACAAGGCACCATTTAAGCAGGACACATGGCTATGCAATACAAGATGACAGGCAGTGCACGGTTGGGTGATTACCGTATGCCTCAGGTAGCAGTAAGAGGCTAAAGTGCAAGTGACTTTAACCACCCAGCAATTACAGTAAACCCCCAACCACGCATACTTTCAAAATCCATCTTGATGGGAATATCAGGGAAATAAATCATTCATCTGTATTCAGTGGGTATGATGGGAACAAATACCATCATCGCAAAGTTTATTCAGAGTCCACCCACAAATCAGAAGATTCAGAAGAATTGCCTTTTTCTGTTGATCCTTTCTACAAATTGATTTTCTATCGACACAATTAACAAGAAATGCTGTCTTCTCTACGGAAGAGAGAAAGATCTTCTCAGAACACCTCCAAGTCAGGTCCTGCTCTCCTTAGCGACTTATACTCAGCCACAGAGAACTGTTCAGTGGTCACTGTTGCACCCAGGGGAATAAGAAAAGTGCTGAGGATAACTCCAGTAAAGACAATGCAATACCCTCCCCCCTCTGACCATAAGCAGGGCTGGAGCAATGACAGCGCCCAGCTCCGATAATATTCCCAGACCAGATGAAATGAGAAGATGACCTGAGCTCCAGTTAGGGAGGACAGTCATGAAAACAGGAGTTAACCCTAGAAACATGGCTACAAATAACATAAATTTTACAGCCGAGGAAAAAGACCAGAGGCAGGACCAGACACAAAACTATGTGCAACACAGCTTTAGGATCCATCCCAGAAGACAAGTAAGGAAACACAGGAAGCAGACCTAAGCACAGGCCATAAAGCACCTCAAATGTAGGCCAAGCTACCCTGACTGAGTAATGGGTGAAGTTTGAAGGGGGCAGAGGCCCAAGGTGGGGCTGTTCAGGATAGTCAGAGCCTCTTGGTGCCCTCAGGTCCTGACATAGTGGAGACGGGATCTTCACCATGGTAGCAAGAGGTGGTCATGTAGAAGTAATAATCTTCCCGTGCTCCTCAGGATTGGTTATTCATTCACTAGGACATCTGTATCCCCTTGCTTGGCCAATTCAGTGATGAAAGATGACGAAAACCACAGGACTCACAGGCCTCAGATAGCAGTAAAGCTTGCCGCTTTGAGCATCAGGCTCACCCCCAGCCCTGAAAGCTGGCTGTTTGCTCCTACCCCTTGACAGCCTCTGTCCCTCTGAGTCATTTCAGCTCTGTTTTGTACCACATCAGCTTTCTACCATTGTCTTCCCCTTTCTTCCCCCTGGCTCTTGAGGCATGGTATGGCTTAGGACAGGTCCCATTCCATCTGTGAAAATGATCTTCATAATACCTAGTTTGGCAGCTTCTACTATTGATAAAATGGTTGACTTTGGCCACTTGTTACAAACTTTTATTTCTGCATTGAGAAAGAATTGTAGAAGTGAACAGTAGCACCTGCATCAATGCTTAGGCTGAGGTCTAAGGCTTCTTTTGACCTGATAGAAGTTTATGCAAGCAGGCACACGTATTGCCATACATCTCTGTGACTATCATTATCTTAGATCACCAAAAAAAACCCATATCAATTCATGTAAACATAGCTGTTGATAAGTCATAAAAGATCTTCCAACTGGCTTAACCAAAGTAACTCACAAAGTTTTAGTTTTTGTATTTTTTTAATTTTTTTAAAGAAAGATGAGCAATGGGTGCCTTACTGAAATATCAAAGGCAACTTGCCAATATACGAAAATATCTATATCTCTTCTATGCTTCACGAAATATATCAGGGGTGTTTTTTGGTCTGTGTTCGTTTTTGGTTGATTGGTTTTCTGGTGGTGTTAAAGAAAGATTAGAAAGTGTTTGGAAAGTGCTGTAAATGTTGAAGAAGCTACTGAAGCTTTTAAATAACAGTAAAAACAACACAGAGTTTGAGGAACTTTTATTAAGAGTTGATGCTCTATTTCTAGGTGTACAAGACTGAAGACTGCATGTGGGAGTGAGCACATTACCTGCAGAAGTATTCAAAAGCACTGTTAGTTGAGGAGCATTATGAGATCCCATCTATGAGGCACTGTGTTGCCATGGTGTAAGGCACTGTAGGACACCTCACTAAAGGAACCCCCCAGTACCATCACAGTCCCAGAAAAGATAACTCTTCTGCACAGCATTTGGGAAACAACTGCAACAATTTCATTACTGTGAATGACTTTATAGTTTTCTCTAAATCTCTTTAATACCCTTCAGTACTTGAGCTTTCTTCCATTTAACTCTCACCAGTTGTACTAGACACAGTTTTCTGTCTCTAAAGAGCCTGGCTTAAAGCAAATCTCACTCACTATCTGTTGCACGCATAGGTATGGGAACTGAACACTCGAAAGCCTAATTTGTATGCAATAGTCTTAAATACAGTCAAGTCCTTCAGCCTTCAGACCTCGTATGAAAGGCAGTGCTTAGTACCGTCATAGCTGCTTATCCACGCAAACAAGCTTGTTGCAGATAGCTGACAAGCACTGTTGGAAGCTCAATTAATTACCCACCAGGAAAGCTGTCCTGCTGAAGGGGTGGTTTTAATATTGTTTGAAGTGTGGCTTAAGTGCCCCCCTGTTGCATAACACCTATATAGTGGGACAAAAGTTATGAAGAGATGGGCAAGTTACCTGCCATCTGAACAGATGGGCATGAATGTGGGCTGCCAGGTTTTTTCACACACATGCATTCAATATAGATACTTGCAGCAATATTAATAAATGAAAGGGTCCAAATGTCCCTTAAAAAGCTTCTTTTCTTTCAGTTGGACTTCTTTTCTTTCAGTTGCTGTTCTTTTTCACTATGTTTGCTGTGGGAGAGGTGCTGTTCAACACCTGTACTATCCAGTGCTCAGCACAGAATGAAGAGTATGTCTTCCCTATATGCAGGAAAATATGTTCAGGAGAATGCAAAAGCTGTTCTTGACGTACTGATCACCCAAATGGCACCGTGCTAATTTCCATGTGCCTTGGAAAAATCTGGAAAGCATTTTCACCTTTGGGGAAGGAATGGCTTCACTTGCTGCTGAGAGGGAATATGAGCTTTCTGTTCAACTGAATCATGGAAATGCTCTATTTTCCCTCCTTTTAGTTGTCTTTGTTAGATTTCTGATCATTCAAGTCTCATTTGTGTTCGTCTCTTGAAAAGGAAGTTAAAGAAAAAAGTTTTGATACAACACGTTAAGGGATGTATGGAGAAGATAATCCTACCTGCTAGCAGATAGGGGATGGATGGAGCTGTGTTTCTTCTGCCCCCACCATGATACTTCTTGGTGGAATAATGCAGTCATTGCCTTCATGAAGGACAAGGCTTTTCTTTCAGTGTGCTCCTGGAACTTCTTTCTCCCCAGTATTCAGGCCCATGTGCAACCCTGGATCTACACTTTGACTAAGCAAACACATACACATATGGAAAATTTACTTCCACTTGCATTAGGCCCCGTGGAATTTTCCATGAAACCTGGCCAGAGTTTTTTGTTTCTAATAAAACCAAAGCAGTCTTTAAATCCAGCTTCAATCTTCGTTGCAAATATTTCTCACAATGCTCTGGAGCAGGTATAATTACTGTTCTTATTTATCAGGTAAATTATGCAAATCCCCCAGTAAGTAAATTGTAAGAATAAGAGGAAGGTTAATGTGTTAGATTAAACTGACATATTTATTTACTTCTTCCCAGAAGGAAAGACAAAAGGATAGTGACCTATCATGTCTATTAATTCAACATTTAACCCTACCTCACTCCCAGTGATTATCTCTGCAAGTGCCAAGTCTCAGTCTAGCAGACTGTGGTGCAATACTTCATACACAGAAGTTCCATTTATCTAATATATGCTATCTGTACAGCTCATGATTTTCAGGATTGTAATATTTTGTACTTTTGCAGCACCTTCTCTCTTAGAGTTTCAAAGGGCTTGATGAACTACATTTGCAGTCACCCCACAGACATTTCTTACCCTAATTTTATTGATACAGACTCCAAAAGAGTTATCAAAGAAAGACGTTTTCTATGACTTGTCTGGATGAAATGGGCAATTTGTGCTTGATTTGGAGCCAGTGAGTTCTCTGTGAGTTCCTAAAAGAGGCTTTCCTATTGTAAAAACCATAACCCTGGCTCTAACAATAACCCAAACGGCAGATAATTCAAAGTGAGAAGGCTAACTGGATGTCCCTCTACTTTCTGGTACTGGCATTTGTATTGCAATCATGTTGCCTGGGAACTGATGCTGCAGTTGAGGACAGTGATGAAAAACAAAGAGGAATCTCACCTTCTGCAGACTCTGTAACATCAATGCATGTATGCCTGAATAATGACCAAGCTGCTTTGCTTTTTAAGTAGAATCTTGTCATTCACTTTCCTGTATTTCATTTTCTATCAGTAAGAAAGTTTCATGCAACAGCACTGCCTGAACGCGTTGGTGATCATGAGTAGCACATGCTGCCCCAAAGCAGATCACAGTCTACAGACAAAAGTTATAAATTTTATCTATCCACTGAGGTGGAACTTTCTTACAGCACAATGCGTGTGCATCCCTGCACCACCCAACTAGTCAATGAAAGGAAGGAAAAGAAATAGGTGTCAGATGGCACTGGTCTCCATGACATTAACCTCCAGTGCCTAAGCTACTAGTCTTAGTATTATAAATACTCCTTGAGAATAGGATGAGGTTATCTGTTGCAACAGGCATTACTTTCTGATATAGACATGTTGTTCCCCGCTTCAGCACTAGTGTTGTGCCTTCTCCACTCAGGTAACCATTCCAGGCTGATTTGAAAAAGACCCTCCATGCAAATGCCACCTAATATGTGTATTATGCAAATGCACAGCAGGTTGGAAGCCGGCTTGGATTTCACACTACGAATCTAGCGACATGACCATAGATCTGTCCTCCTCACTTTAAATAAAAGTTTCATCCATGCATGCTGGCCTTGACAGGTTTCTATATTTATCTGTTCTTATTTTAGGAGGCCTGCAAGAGAAATGTATAGGTTACAGATGTGGTGCTCCTTGTTTTAGCTCCTTGCTTCCTATGGGGATAGTTGTTTTGGGATAGGATCCCAGCCTAGAGCTGTTTGCTGTTAGGCTGCCAAATGGGGCTGCAAGCATTTTCAGTACTCTGTTTGACTTAGATTGAGCAGTTCACAGGCTTTGAGACAGGGAAGGAAAATTCCATCACGAAATAGCTGATTTAAAGTGCTGTGTCCCTCAGCAACAGTAAAGTGTATTTGCTAATACTAACACAGCTTTCAGAAAGAGAATTGAAGTCCAGCTTTCGAAATGTGTTTTTGCTTGGGAAAGGGACCAAATTAATCTTCTCCATCGGTTCAAAACTTCAGAGAGTTTTGGACAGATAACCAATCCTGATTTGGCAGCTGACACCAGCTTTGCAAAATGTGAGTTGTAACAGAGAGGAGGAGAAGGAGGGTAAGAGAGTCCAATGACATATCCACCCCTCTTCTGTACACAGGGAGAGTACCAGGCTGCAAACACACTGGTATGTCCGTCAGTCATTGGTGGGATTTTGCTTGCGTTAAGAATGGCTTTGCAAGAGGAGGCAAGGAAGCAATCCTGAATAAAATTTTATTCAGAGCTTTACAATTTACACTGTATGCTTACAATACAATTTACATTGTACACTATTTTGACAACTAGTATCTCGACAGACTCCCCTCCACTCTCATGCAATTTCAGCCGATAGCACAATATGCAGAGATAGCTAAAACAAAAAGGAAAAGAAAAAAACCACAATGCCAATATTTAGCAGAGATTCCAATAAAGATTGTTCTTGAGGTCCAAAATAAACTAATTTCCATAAAAGGAGGCTAAAAAAGGGAATCATTCTATCCAGAAATTTAGATCCTACTGAAGAATGATCTTCATTTGCAGTGGTTAAATAGTCTCAGCATTTTTGTGTGTTTACATTTGATAACACTCAGTAGAGATAAGCATATTTAATATTTGAGATGTAACTTAACACTGGACATATTAAACATATTACAAGAGATTTGTAAGAAAGAACTATTAAAGACTATTATTAGCTCCAGCTGCAAATATCCAACACGAAGGACTGCCTGAATGTGAGTTAATTGCCTTCAAAATGGCAGGCCTTATTTAAAACCCTTTCCAGAGGATGCCTTTCCACTGATTTCAGCAGTCTTTGGGTCAGGCTTTCTTTTATTAGGAAGAGATGTAATTTAATAGTGGGAGGAAGAACTGAAAAGCCAGACGCAAATGTTTCCTTTGCTTTATCATGTCAGGCAAGGTTACTCAGTGTAATCAACAATCAAGATTTGGCACATCTTAACCAACAGAAAATGAACATCAGATGCAGGAAAACATCTTTGATACAAGATCAAACTAAATGGAACAGAATTTCAGATGGAGTGCTGGGGCTTGTTCCAGCTACCACTAAATTCACCTGAAAGATTTCTTCATACTTCAGCTAATGCTGGCACTAGCTGCTCTTTTCTCTGTTAGAAGCAGTAGAGATTTTGCCACTGACTTCAGTTAAGGGAGCATTAAAGCTGTGTGTATTGGCATAATTATACAGATAGGCATTTTCAAGGGAAAAATGGATAAAATGGCTATACAAATTTCATCAGTTTTTTAAAGGACAATACTATATGTGGAGAAGGATAATGGATATTTCAGTTTTTCTGATGGAGAAATCCCAATTTTCTTCTTAATTTAGCACTCTAACTTTCCTATGATTAAGTAAGATTGTTACCAATGAAAATAAATCCTTTTTTTTTTTTCTTTTTTTTTTCCTGGAGATAAACTAACAGATACAAGAAGTATGGTGTCTAATAGAAACAAGGCCACAAGAGATACATCGAATACTGATTCATTTTTATTTTAATTTTTACCAGTGAGTTGTGGCCAGCCAGTTATCACATTAGTTGGTTTGCCTCTATATTGCATCCTTCCAAAGCATGATTTAATCAAGTTGATTTAAGTTTCCCAGTACCCTTCACAAGCAGGAAAATCACATGATAGATAAGACCCAAGTGGCCTATCAATTTATACCTGCACACATGGCCCTGCCGAAAAAGGAGAAAATCACAGTAGCAACAGTCCTCAGCAGCCCGTCACAGATGAGATTTCTAGGAGATGAGGTCTGTGATCAAAGGCTGCAGGATTCATCCCTCCAGGGATCTAGCACCAGCTGGGTCAGGCCTTACCCCTACGGGAAACTGGGGAAAGGAGTCACATCTGTCAACATTGCATGGGAAAACAAACAAACAAACAAACAAACAAAGTCTGTGCAGAGCTGTGTTTAAATCAGTGGGAAAGAAAAGACTCCAGATGGATAATATTTTAACTTTAGTCTCATCTTTCAAATTGAGCCCACGTTGTCAGTGTATGAAACTTGTTACCAGGGTTTCTCTCTTTAGGATAATTCTTAGTAACTACTAGGCCACTCCAGAGGAGCCTTGCTGTCTTTCACTGCTGCTACAGTCTGAAGACAGGACCAGTGAGAAATATTTGCAGAAGACATCAGCCTGATTACGATGTTTTAGTTACACTAAGTAGCCAAGAAGGTCCCATTAATTTCAAAAGTAAAAGTTTGTGCCAGGTAAGTGGAAGAATCTAGCCCTACCGACCTTGCTCTTCTATATAAACAGGCTGAGTAATTCTCAGTTTCACTTTCTCATTCATAACTGGTATGGATGATTTACCTAGAAGGAAGGAAGTCACCATCCCTGAATGTGTTTAAAAACCATTTGGATGTGGTGCTCAGGGACGTGATTTAGCAAAGGGTTGTTAGAGTTGGGGTAGTATGGTTAGGTCATGGTTGGACTCGATCTTTAAGGTCCTTTCCAACCTGAGTGATTCTATGATTCTATGAAAACTGTCTTCCACTGGCTGCAGGAACATCAATGGACATATCTAATTGGCATTACTTTCTAGGTCTCTCTGATATATTTTGACAGATTTAGGATGATGTTTCATGTTCTCGTGAAGTTCTTTGGGTTGTTCTTGTTAAGTTGTTTCACTTGTTTGTGAAGTTACTTCGGTTCTAGAGTATAAAGGAACACCTGATATTCTGCTTTTCCCTCTCAGCTGACACTGAACTCAGATATGTATTACACTCACGTTTAAATCTACTGTGTTTCTTATCAATTTATAAAGATTTCTCATCCATTGTGTAAAGATGATGCTTTGAAAAAGCCATCGCTTTACTAACGCTACCATGAGTTGAGCAAGAAATCATCTTTTGAGGCAGCTTCAGCAGTTGTGAGGTGACTCTGCTTTGAGGAAGCGCAGAAAGATGCATGCAGGAAGGAACCCCAGTCCAACCTTCTGCTTAAAGCAGGGATGACAATGAGATCAGACCAGGTTGACCAAGGCTTCACTCAGCTGGGTCTTGAAAGACTCTGAGCATGAAGACTGCACAACTACTCAAAAAAACCTGTTCCCTTGCTTGACAGACCTCATGATGAAAAGGTTTTTATTTATATTCAGCATGAAACTCCATTGTTTCAACTGACGTTCTCCTTCTCTCGTCCTCCTACCACTCACCCCTGTGAAGAGCCTGTCCTCGTCTTCTTGATAACCTCCCTGGAGGCACTGGAAGGTCCCTAGTTGCCTCAAAAGACACCTCTCCACCTATGACCCATTGCTTCTGAGCGTGACCATCCAATCATTTTTTTATGCATTTATTTATCCACCTATCCAGACTGTAAAGTCTTAGATACTACACCACTGTGGGAGACAACGTTGCTAAGGTGACATCCACTTCTCTCTCCTACTGCAAGTCTTGTGATATTATCACAGAAGTCAAGAAGATAAGTCAGGTATGATTCTCCTATTGAGAACAATCTCTCTCAGCTTTTTTTTTTTTTTTTTTTTTAAAGGGTGTGTTTGGCATCAAGAAGAAATCCATACCTTCTCTTAAAGCTGGACTTCTACCATCAAATAATTTAAAATATTCAGTGTTTTATAAGTAAAATACGCCTCAGAGCTCTAGAGAGAGCCACCAGCAGTGAAGCAATGATTAAAGGCTGTAAATAAGACCACAGGCTCAGCATGCTTGAGAAACGAGTAATCATAGAGATCAATAGTTACCTGAAGACTAGTAAATTCGATGCTTCAGCTGTTGATGGCCCTGGCACAGGACAACTGCACTGTTACCACATCCACTGGCACTGCTTGGCCTGTGCCAACTAAAACTCTTCCAGATAATTCCTAGCCACAGTTTGGCAGCTGAAACATCCCAGGAACTGTTCCCAACAGGCTATTTGCATGAAAACATCCTGTTTTAGGGACCAAGAGTTTACTAATGTGAGTGTGGGCTGTTCCGTGCCTACTGGCCCCAGAGCCCAAAACATTCCCAGGCACGTTGAACCAGCTGCTGCGTACTGAGTGACTGCAAGGTTTTCCCTCAGCTCAACTTATTCAGATGTGACTCTGTTCTCATCAATGTGTGCTTCTTTCACCCATTAAGATTTCATAACTAAGGATCAGCTACATCACATATAAATTCTAGGAGGAAAACTCATGCTGCATATGATCAAGCCACATCAGCTTGCATCTGTGTGCATTTATGAACATGAAAGCTTCTCCACAGATAATTTTCAAAGCAAGCTTGTACAGCATCTGGTTTGATTCTGTTTCATCACAAGCATGAATAAGCACCATCATATAGCATTATACCAAGATTCATTCAGAGAGTTAAATACATCACAGAATCACACAGAATCATAGAATGACCTTGATTGAAAAGGACCACAATGATCATCTAGGTCCAACCCCCCTGCTATGTGCAGGGTCACCAACCACCAGACCAGGCTGCTCAGAACCACATCCAGCCTGGCCTTGAATGCCTCCAGGAATGGGGCATCCACAACCTCCTTGGGCAGCCTGTTCCAGTGTGTCACCACCCTCTGTTTGAAGAACTTCCTCTTAATATCTAGCCTAAACTTCCCCTGTCTCAGTTTAAAATCATTCCACCTTGTCCTATCACTATCTACCCTCGTGAACAGCCATTTCCCCTCCTGTTTATACACTCCCTTCAAGTACATCCCTCATCCATGAACGTGCTACCCTCACTGGTATTCACACAATGCTGAAAATCATGAAATTACATGATAAGAGAACTGGCTGCTAATACAGAGTACAGTGACTTTCTCCAGTCAGGTCAGGATGCTATTTCAGAGACACAAGAAATACCCAGTCCCATTATGGATCAGTGAGAATTAGCCACCTGACTCCATGCCATGTCTTGCAGGCTTTAGGAAGAGGGATTCAGAGACCACATAAGAATAAAATTCCAAGTTCAATACATGGCTTAAAACGTTGTCCATCTATTAGGTGTGCTCATGTTTACCTAGTCACTGATTCCTGCAGCTCATCAGAACACTATCTTCCGCAGATATTCCAAGTATCTCCAGCAGACCAGTGCTCTTTCACAAGAGGTAGGACAGCAGGGAACAGATTAGAGCTGAAACCTGCCCTTAGGAATAATTGAAGCGCCATAACCAAGATGGTGAGACAAAGCTACAATAAGATCAGATTTTTTGTATTGCATTAGTATTTTTGATAGTTAAATAGTTCCACAGATGCACTGAACCATGAAACACATAAACATACAAGAGGAAAGACATATTTTGTCAGTAATCTTTACGTAGATGTAGCACAAGTATGAAAACATCAATAGTGGGATATGGCTTAAATGAATACATTGTCAGTTTTCCATAGACAAAATGAAATCCTACACTTTTGTATTGAATGAGTAGTTTTATTCACAACAATGAAACTTCTATTTTGACAAACCTGGTGAAATCTTTTCTCAATTGAAATACAAGGACAAGGAGAAAATTACCAGCTTTCAGTCATAATCTGATGTCCCACCAGTGAATGTGCAGTTAAATTGTGGGGTGCAGAGATTCTCAAGTCACCCCTGACTGAGAGAGGACAAGCATGGGCTTCAGAAAAATCCAGCGGTTTTTGTAGAAGTACTGCATCTGCTCTCACTCCTCAGAAATGTGACAGCAAGTTGTGCTTGCTTGCTTTGTTTCTCACTATTTCCCTGCTGGCTTGCCCTACCAAAATAATCAGGATCACAGTAAAAAATGCCACAGAACTTCACCCCAGCACAGATATGCCTTAGGCCTAAAAACTGGACTAGGCTGTTATCATAAAAACACAGATCTCTTAAATATACAGCAATTACTTCTGCTTGTATTCAATTACTCCTCCAAATCTATCCACCTGTCTCTTCAGCTTACAATGACGACTCACTGATAATGTTAATGAAACATGAGAGAGCTCACAAAATCACAGAATGGCCAGGGTTGGAAGGGACCTCAAGGATCATGAATCTCCATAGGCAGGGCCAGCAACCTCCCCATTTAATACTAGACCAGACTGCCCAAGGCCCCATCCAATCTGGCCTTGAACACCTCCAGGGACAGGGCATCCACAGCCTCTCTGGGCAGCCTGTTCCAGCACCTCACCACTCTCATAGTAAAGAACTTCCCCCTGACATTCAACCTGAATCTTCCCTCCCTCAACTTAAAACCGTTTCCCCTTCTCCTGCCATCATCTACCCTTGTAAAGAGTTGACTCCCCTCCTGTCTGTAGGCTCCCTTTAGGTACTGTAAGGCTGCAGTGAGGTCACCCTGCAGCCTTCTTTTGTCCAGGCTGAACAAGCCCAGCTCCCTCAGCCTGTCTCCGTAGGGGAGTTGCTCCAGCCCCCTGATCATCTTCATGGCTCTGCTTTGAACCCTATCCAACAGCTCCCTGTCTTTCTTGTTTTGGGGGGCCCCAGACCTGGACACAGTACTCCAGTTGGGCCTCACAAGAGTAGGGTAGGAGGGGATGATCACCTCCCTGTCCCTGCTGGCCACCCCTCTTCTGATGGAGCCCAGGATATCATTTGCTTTCCGAGCTGCTGGCTCATGTTAAGCTTTTCATCCATCAAGACCCCCAGGTCCTTCTCTGCAGGGCTGCTCTAGAGGACCCCTCCTTCCAGTCTTTATAGATGCCTGGGATTTCTCCGGCCCAAGTGCAAAACCTTGCACTTTGCTGTGTTGAACCTCATTAGGTTCACCTGGGCCAACCTTTCATGTCTGTAGAGCTCCATCAGTTTGCAAACAACTAGGAAACAGCAACTGACTACAAAGATATTTTCCATCCATTTTTTCTGCAACAGGTCGATCAGGTTTGCATTATGGTCTCTGCTTCCGTGACATAGCTCAGACTAGGAAATGTCTGTCTTCCAGGTTTTTAATCAGTCTCCTTGTGATTCCAGATGTGCCAGAACTGCTGTTTTTGCAACTGTCGTGATGAACAAAGTCACATGTGTTGAATGAGGAATGAGAATTCTTGGTATTGGCCTTGCCAGTGGAAGTTTTTAGGCCTGGACAAGATGCTGTTTTTACACTTAGATAAATGATTTCATACAAAGAAAGCAGAAATTGCATCTATTCTCAGAAAATCAAGCACTCTCTGGACTCTGAAACTCCTTTAGAGGTAGACTGCAGTGTGAAACACAAAGGGAAAGTTAATCTGCTGGACATGGGACAAAAAAAAATCACTCTGCAGTAATGACTGTACCATTTTCAGTCTTGTAATGTATAAGCCAAGGACAAGACAAGGATTCAGAATGCCTTATGAATCTGGGCAAAACAAAGCTTAAGGTCAGGTATCTGTAGATGTTTCCACACCCTTAATATAACGGATGCTTGTAAACAGAGTATCAGTCATGCATACCCATGGGAAGATGCCACCTACCCCAAACTTTACTGGTATTTTTCTTGGATGTACGCATTTTTGCTGGAGTACTTCAGCAAATGTACTTCTGGCTGTTCAAAGCACAGAGTTTACTTTGCATTGGCAAAGTCTAGGCAAAAACAAAACAAAACAAACAAAAAAATCCAACAACAAAACAACAACAACCAAGTCTAGGAAAGAGCATATCATCATATTCCTTAAATTTTGTTATAATATCATTTAAAATAACCTTTTAAAATTTATTCATATGTACACACTTTATATTATTTGCAAAGGCATATAGAAAAATATGAGATAGAAGTGCCTTCAACCTTCCATGAACTACAAAGGGAGCTTAGATGTTGAGATCATCTGTCAACATCTATCCCATAAGTGTTTAAATATGAACAGATGAGAATGTCATTGATTATCTGGTTCCTTTCGTCTGTAAAACTGAGGCTAGATGAATGGTGGTCTACCAGGAGGAACATGAACTCAAGCAGTAAGCTGTTGGTTGTATACAGGCAATGGAGAGATGGAAAACTCTTCATCCTTAGTCTTCAAACAGCCGGGAAGTCAGGGGTTGGTTTTCTTGTATTCAGAATCCTTTGCTTTCTATCTTGAACTGTTGTAATGCATTGTCGTGTAGGCTTTTCAAATCCCCTGTTTGCTTTAACTTCTTTGAGTGTTGTATAAATGGCAATTAGTAAAAAAGGAGTATAAAAAATGTGCTCCGGAGATCATAACAGTCAGTGAGCAGGTACCAGTGACTTTAGCAAGCACTGGATCACGTTCTATGCCCTTAAGTCTGTTTGAAGTGAGAACAAAACTGAAATGTTTTGCAAAAGAAATAACTTCCTATGCCAGTGTTAGAAAGCCCCTAATGTGTGCCTGTTGAGTAAATGCAGCTCTCTGTGGAACAAAATTAAGAACTTCTATGCCTGAAAGATAAAACTTAACAGAAACTCCTTGTGGAAAGCTTTCCAACTATTTACTAAAAGCATACAGGGACGATTAATATCAACCTGTCCCAATTCATTGTCTTCCACATTACTGTGCTTTTTTTGTTGTGTCAATGCGTTTTCTGGGACTTGCCTTTCATTGTCCTTTTTTCAGAGTAGCATCACCTGGAGGTGTCTTTCCTTGATGCTAGAGCATTACACAGCTGCCCTTGGGAACATCAGACCTTGCAAATGTCAGTTACCAAAGGAGTTTAAAATGACACCAGCCTCCACGGAGGTTGGGTTGTGTGAAGTCAACATGAGCAAAGTACTGGGCAAGTCTGTGGAGGACAATGAGGCTGCAGGCCAGACTCATGTCATACTAACATAAAGTTAATACTTCCTGGCTTTAAGAGATTCCTGAGTTATAGGACTACAGATGAACTGGTAGTCTTGTGATGTTTCAGAGATCTATGGTGGAATCATCCACATATAAAACTGCAGACCCAGATGTGCAAGTAGAAGTATTCAGGCTACATCAATGATGAAAATGATATTCTAGGTACAGAATTACTAACTATAAAGTAATCCAATTTTCCCTTTTTAAAAATGTATTTTCATGTCCTCTACCTTCTTGAACTTTATCTATATAATAGCTCTTATCATATTAGAAAATCATTAAATGCTGATTAAAAAAATGATATGTATGTGGTTTCAATTAATACAGTTCTTCTGGCCACCACAGAAAGAGCTCTTTTTCAGCTAGTACTTCCCTTGTTACTCCTCTCCAACCCAAAACCCTGAGTGGGATCGCTGTATGTTTGCATGTGGTCTAGCATGTAAAGCACAGATACAGAACAAACAAGAACAAAGGAAAAAAGGAAGCAAAGAATATTTTGAAGATAAGTCAGAATATCGTCAGCACTGGAGCTTAAAGATGTATCAACAGATTTTGCTGTAGCAACCCGGAACTCCAGGAAGCGTGCAGTACCTGGACATATGCGTTGTCTGATGATAACACATTTTACCAACAATTTCTGTGTTCCTGAAATAGATACAGCATAGGAGTTATGCACAACTACAAAGCTGAAGTTGCTGAAGAAGTTATCACGGTGTGTTGTAAATGTATTAAACAAGCTTTCGTTCTATGTGCTTATGAAGTATTGATTGTAGAGTTTGTTTGTTTGTTTTTTATTATTTTTTTAAATTAAAATTTGTTTAGATGTACGTCCTCTAAAATATTCCCCTAATGCAAGTAATTGTTTCTGTCTTTCTATACTCTTAACCAGAAAATCGATCTTACTCTTGTTGGATTTTGAAGAGTAGGTGGAAGTCCCTCTGACTACCAGTCCCCCAAGCCTAGAAGAATTTTTGCATTTGATAACCTTGAAATACAGGCTACAGCTGACATGTGAAGAGAGGTATAAAGGAATTGTATAACTACATACAGATACCATGATGTTGGGGAAAAGCACACAAATCTGATCCTCTGCAGTCATCATTTTGTTGAAAGTCAATCAAAGAAACAATTCCAAATTACCATCTATCTTTGTCACTGCCTCCGCATCAGAAGAGCAACTACTGCCTGCTGGGGAAAATATAAAGTGAAAGGTTTAATTCTAATAATAACACTACTAATAATTTATGCTACAGTAATAAAAATGAAAGGGGCTAAAACCAGAGCAGCATGTGGCAATCAAGCTACTTGAAGTTTGATTTGTTCATGCAGTCACGAGAGCAGAACAGAGTGGAAAGCTGAACTACCAGATATTTGGACCACTCCAGGCAACCAAATCTAATGCTGAGCATCGTCATCTATTGCTTCTTTTAGCCTTTTTGCTGTTAGCATGTTCCTAGTAAGGTGAAAGAGGTGAGATCATTTTATCTCTTTGGAATAATCTTCCAAACATACATGAGGTTATAGAGTATCAGGAGGATCTTGCACTAAATCTTAGGTAATGAATGAAATGTTAACTGCTACATATAAAGAATTTTTTTAAATAAAATCCATACCTAGAAAAGTAAAGGTAATGCTAAGTGCTTAAAGTTAAGTATCCTTTAAGAAAGAAATAGTCACAGCTTCAGTTTTCCTGCCCCTAAAATGTTATATATCTGTTTTCTAAATAACTACAGGATGTTTAGATGGGAGTCTCAACATTAGGGCATAATAGTGCTATTTTCAATCTCTCTGCACACAATACTAAGTGCAATGCTTCCAAAAACATGCCCTGTCTACTATACTGCAGAGTCAAGTCTGATTTAAAGAAAAATAAAGCAGAGTGAGTGATCAAGTACACATTACAGCTGTGCCACTGGGTCAGTAAGTGAGAAGTTAAAATAAGAACTTCATTCAATAAAATATTGATTCTGGAAACAGATTACAGGAAATCATAGTGTACCACTAACTTAATTTATGAGTATTTATATTGCAGGAATTATACCAATATATCAAATAGAATGTCTTCAACCTTAGTTCAAAAGAGAATTTCATCTCTAAGCGTTAACAACAGGACTGAAAATAATTCAGATTATATGGGCAGCATTTTAGCAGCCCATTTTCATCTTCTTTAAAAGCAACACTCTAATGCATGATGGTTAAGGATCAAGTTGGGATTATGTGGAGAATGTTAAACGTATACCAAATAATACATCTGTTTTGAATAAAATATGTTACATACAGTTCCAGTTCATTTTTGTTCAACTCTTTGCTGTACGTGTTGTAGCTGCTAAGTGAAACCATGCATGAGACAAATACATCACTTAAGCAACAGATTGCTCATCAATTGTCTGACATTTTCTGAAATACGTGAGTTAAAAATACTTGGGGTCAAAGGTTTTCTAGTCAGAAGAAAAAAGCTGCTTCATGTACTCTTGTGGCTCATTCTTTCTCATCTGAGCTTTTAGGAGCTCTACCATTGCCTCAAGGCAGTTGTAAGATCACTTCCTCCACGGTGGGAAAGCATCAGACTTCATCACATGCGCTCTGCCCAAAAGCTAGTCTGACTCAAGACTTGTTTGTTGATCTGTCAGTCTCTAGCCAACAAACAGGTTGCTCCCAGTAAGACAACCACTAGTGCAGTCTTTAACTGCTCTGTTTTGTGGCTTTAACATCAGTATGATGCGAAGAGTTTTTCAGAAAACAGGATTTCTGTTCATTTAGAAATTCTGATGCTTTGATATAAGTATAAATATATTCGATTGGAATAGGAAACTGAAACATTTCCATAAAGTACAGATCGTCAAAATCACTAAATTTGACTCACTAATAATTTCATTTCAACAATGTCAAAACATGACACTATAACATATTGAAGTTAACTCAATTACAAAATCTGCGCAGTAATATTCTTCATACCAATATTCAAATGAAAAAATCCTTTTACACTCACTGAAACAACTGTTCAGCACTTCAGGTCCTTGCAGGAGAATGAAAAAAGACCTTGTGAAGCACCAGAAAGGGTTGTTCAACACAGGAGACCTCTTCCTTCTCCACTCCCTGTTCTATGCTGGCTGACCCTTGTGTCCAGGCCTGTTAACCCAGCTCCCTAAACACGGACCTTCAAGATCTTCATCTCAAGGACAAATGTTACACAAATCCCAGCCTATGCATACTTCTCTTAAAGGAAGAAAGGCCCTCTGAGAAGGTTCTGAGAAGGCTGTCACCGGGCCTTGTGGCCAAGACCCTCTTGAGGCCAGGCCAGAGGACACAACCAGCTCCAGCGGTGCAGGCTACCGAGAAAGGTCTGCCACCACCTTCAGGCTTCTACATTGGGCCACCCAAAACAATGGCATAAATTCATATTCTTCTCACTTCCTTTCTCAGCAAGTAGACCACAGCACGGCTGCCCTTCTTATCATCAGAGGAAACTGTCACTCCTATTTATCACACAGCTGATGGGGAGACCCAGCTGACCAACTCATACTTCAAGCTAGTTCCTTGATGCTCTGGGAACAAAAAAGGGAGAATTCTTTGTGGAATAGGAGACGTGCATACATTTACAGGGTTTCTTGACCCAAACACTTTCCAGTATGAGGGAAACTGAGTGCATGTGAATGCCATATGCTCGGCTAAAGTCACTCTTCTGCTTCCTCCAGAATTTGGTGGATTTCAGGCAGCATTCTTCCCCTTTTCTCCTTACTGATACCCTCCCCCTCTGCAGCCTAACCTTTTTGTCTGCACAGGAGTTCTCTGTCAGGCTCCTCTGGGGACAGATAGAGAGGGTATTTAGTTTTTCATTTGAGAAAAAAGAATAGAAATGGCCACTGCAAGAAGCCTAAAGAGGAGTCTAAGATCAGTGCAATTCTACGGAGATGCTTGCTTCAGGAGAGCTTCACTGAGGAAATAAGTATGTTTTCTTCTCACTGAGTATTTTAAACTCTTTTTGATGCTGTCTACTTTTTGTACTGGAAAACAACAGTGAATAATCAGTCCTTCTTTGGCTTCTCAACTCTGCTCACTCACTTTTCCTGTTTTACTGGACAATGATACCTTTTTCATGCCAAAGTCCGTAGGCCATAGGTCAAAGAGCATCACAGCCACATTTCTCTGTCTGCCAGCACTGCAGCCAGTCTAAGTCTTCTCACGTTCACGTCAGGACGAAAGAGTAACCAAACAAGTCTGCACACAACAAAGGGTTTGGGAACTGCTGGATCCCAGGAACATGACCATTCCGACATCATCAGGTACCAGAGACAGATTGCTTAGTAAAAACGCAGTCATCACCTGTCATCCAGGCTGATCCTGGACTGACCTTCAAATATTTCTTCACTGGTGTAATACCCTGTGGCTTTCTGATAACCTAAGGCAGATGCATGTGATGACAGGAGAAATACTTTGAACCTGATATACTGCTGTATTATTTTTGGGACAGACTTTTACTGTGATTGTGAAGCAGACGGAGAGAATTAATACTGTAGTATCTGCAAAACACCAGGGCCATTTACAGTCCCATTGTGATCTGGCTGCAGACCTTTCTACTATACGAAGTAATCACCCTAGGGTAGATTTTTATCATTGAAGAGCTACAGTTGCAAGGGTATAAATGCTCAGTGATTCTGAGGCAAAGAAAACCTCATCACAGCAGATGTTTCTGCAGTCAAACTGGCATAGACAAGAAATGTAATTTCAAGACAAAAAAAAAGATTTATGGAGTGGGAACTTTTCAAAGGGACTTGTCTAGTCCAAACTACAAGCCTTGCCAGCAACCTTTAGTGCCTTCTGAGCATCCTGTTCTCAGCATCTTTTTTTTTTTTCATCACTGTCCTCACATAAGGTACATCTAAACTAATGGCTTAGGTAAGCTTCAGACACGGGATTCGTCTGCAGTTGCCGTCATTGTGAGAGTTACACCAGCACACTAGAGTTCTGCACTGTTAGGTGCCAAGTGAAGGAGATGTGCTGTTGTGATCACAGCAGGCCAAGAACACAGCAGGTTAATCTGGCAGCAGCATTCTCCTGGCAGCACAGCTGTGTCCACACCAGGAACTTGCTGGCTGAACTCCATGGGGCAGGTGTGATTTTAATATGTTTTCTCTTTTCAATCTAGGCAAACATACTTTTGTGAGCAAAACTTTCTAAGGTAGGCTCTATGAGGAAGGTCTCCAACACTGATCTAAAAAACAGTTACCTCTCCATGTATGAACAAGCTTGCTTGCATTTCAGTTCCAACTACAATACAATTAATATATTTCCTCCAACAAAGAGAGGTGGAAAGAACAGTGACTCTGATGGATCACAGAAACGTCAAAACCCCTTTAGTTTTCCTTGAAGCAGCTTCTTATTACTGCTGCTACAGGAAAAACACAGGATTGTGATCATCATTAGAATAGAATAAGCTTCAGCTTTGAAGAGCAGACTAAAAAACCCACTGTTTTCAGAAATCTGCAGAACCACTGCCTTGCAAAGTCTTTTTAAAATGGGAGTTTAGCTAATTAGCAGATGTCCTGCTATTACGTCTTTTACAAGGCTGGGAAAGTAACACAAGATTAACATACATTTAGAAATGAATCAAGACATTAAACATTAGTGCCAGATTAAATGTTTACTTGTTGACATGCAGTATCTTTTTGCTATAGGACCTCATTCACCTTGGAGGAAAAAAAAAAGGATTTTTCCATGAAGCTTCTAGGATAGATAATATAAGCTGGAGATCCCATGTTGCTTGATAAACGTCTTTGAGTAGCGAAACAAAGTGATGTGAAAGCATTTTCATGTACCTCCTCTTAAAAGTGATTTTTTTTTCTTCCTTGTACATGGATTAATTCAGTATTTTATTTTGAAACAGCGTATCCATCATAACAAACAGAAGAGTCAGATATAAGACTCGTCAACAAGGAAAGATGAATAGACAAGCAGGCAATGAATGTGTCATGCCAATGCACGTGTCAGGCTCATATCACGTTACTAATTTCTGTTTTGAACCACTGTCACCAAGTGTATCCTCCACTCTTAACACTGTTATTAAATGTATTATAGCCGCCTCTTTTTCTGATTCACTTGATTTTAAAGGACAGCAATATTTACCAAGAGAAATTCTGTAACATATGCAACAGATGCCATGAACCAGGACTAGTCCGATATCTGAGGCCATGTGGCATATAAAGAGGAAAAAAATGTGCTAATGCAGTATCAACACTAGTCATTTTGCATTATATAAACCAGGAAAATTATGACATCAGGAGAATTATGACACAGAACATTGTTAAAGTCATATTCCTGCATAAAGGCTATCTTATGTATTTCCTGACTTAAAAGAAAATAAATAAATTGAAAACTTGAAATCTTCATAAAGTTTGCAATGTGGGACATTTATAATAACTTGATAAGTGTTAAGTAAAGTTAAATTCTGCTGCTAAACTTCAGGGTTGCCAAGTTAACATTGACTTGCAGAGAACCATTATCGTCATGGAGAATTTTTCCTGGATAATAAGGTATTCGCTGAAAATGCAGCTTTCATAAATCAAAGCAATCCTTAATTCATGTAAAATCTGGCAAACAAATCTGAACATTTTTATCAGTGAAGGAAATCCTTTGGCTCTATTAGTTCAATAAAAGAAGAACATGACTCTACAGGGCAAAGGTTCAGGCTTTTGCCTTTGGACTGGGATGTTTATTTTGCACTTTCTGTTCCAAAATCACTGAAGATGAGATTTGACCATTTTGTCCTTTAGTTCACCTGGTAGCTTCTCTCTACTAGAAGAATAGGGGAAAACAGGAATGAGAACTGCCATCTACTCCCTTCATCTGGATAAATCACTCTCTCTTTTCATTTTTATTAAAAGTGACCAGAAACATTTTACAGAAGAAAGGACAGTACATCTTACTAAAATGTTTGGGTTTCGATCTACCCAAAACAGCATTTAAAAACTTGAGATAGCGGATGAAACAAAAATATCACCTATTTACCTTTTTTTAAGTCAGTACTGCATTTTCCATGTTCCCATACAACCTTATGTCCTGCAAAATTCTGCTACATTCATAGACACACGAAGTGACCAAACACAGCCAGGATGCAAAGATCTCATTGCAAAAGTTATGTGTGACAAGGAAGCAAAAACAATACTAATGATAAATAACTGAGAGAATTATTACACACGGAGCCTATATTTTTCCACAAAGTACACACGGAGCCTATATTTTTCCACAAAGTACACACGACGCCTATATTTTTCCACAAAGTACACACGACATGTGCTGTAGGTAACCTACTCAGCACATACAAAAGCATATTTTTATCATCTGGAGAGTTTCATTTCAGTATATTATCCAAAAATTGCAGTCAGCAGCTGAACTGTCCAGATCAGGTACATCACAATTGGCCAGACCCTGGCCAACCACCTCTGCTGCATCAGTCTCTCCAAGCACTCCTTTCCTGACTGCATTGAGAATTAATCCCAGATGATCCAGATTAGGGGGAGATCTGAAAACTAGATTAGATAACGCTCCCATCTAAAATATAAAAACAAGAAGATTTGACTAGTATATTTTAGAGGCTTCCAAAACAGCCAAGTCCATTTAAGTGATAAAAGGTTAAAGAAAATCACAGCAAGCAACAAAGAAGGGGCCTTGCTAAGAAATGGCTTTCCCAGTGTTAGTGAATGTCTTACACATTTCACTGTTTTCTTTTACAACTTTCTAATTTTAGACCTCTTAAGAAAAAGCTGATGTAAAGAAAAACCCTTCTCAAGAATCAGCAATATTCTCTTGAGGTTGTTTTAGGCAATTCTAATTTTACTGTTTCCTCTTCACATTGGATAAGGATCTTGGATAGTGTCAGAGATTTGGTATGTGCACAAAACCTTGACCTTGAAACACTAAGTTGTCATAGCTACTTTAAATGGCTTCTAAACATGATCAAATCCACAGCAGTCTCCTTCTGAAGTTTAAAGGTCTCTTTCACAAAGCATGGTTTCAAAGTGTTTCAAACCAAGTCTTGCTATTTTGCCTATCTGTGTATTTACAGCTGCTATTTTACCCTAGATCCTCATTACTTTCCATTTTCAGTGCAAGAAAGAGGAGCTGAATGAATTCTGAATTGTAATTGCTGAAAGAATAACAGAGACTGTTGATTCCAGCAGTAACTACAGAGTAGATTCATAGCAGAGAAGATAAAAAAGAGAAATCTAGAAAGTGGATATTATTTTTTAACAAGCTCTTGAGCAAGGACTATTGCCATAAAATAATGCCATTGAAATAAATAAATAAATTAATTAATTAAAAAAAAAAAAAAAAAAAAAAAAAAAAAGCCCAGCTCAAAAGGTTAGGTCTACTCTGAGCAGAAGGTTGGAGCACGTCACTTCCAAGCATTCCTTACAACCTAAATCATTCCACAACTCCAAAGAAACTGAAACTTTTCTTGTAAACATACTTGTTCAAGAGATTAAAAGAGATTTTAAAATTGATATTGATTGAATAAGTAGTCACTATTATATCCAAATAACTGGATATAAATTATAAATTCAGTAAATACTGAAAATAGTACTTCTTCAGTAATACAAGTAATACAAAAAATACCTGATGCTATGGTTTAATCTAATAAGTAATTGAAAAAAAAATATCTGGGCATAGAAAAATACGAGTCTTTTAAACACTTTCCCCAAGCTTTCCCACTGATGAAAGACAACATTTTTGTCATGCCCATCACTGCTTCTCTCAAAGTTTCAGTCCTCTCCTTGCATTCCAAAAGACCTGGGGAAACAATGTTATTAAATGCAGTATTTTATGAATGCTATACAATAAAGACCCATTGGATAAATGTTTCAGCTAGGAAATGTAGGCTTAATGTAGGATATACATCACTCATGAACAGGGTACTTAATTTCTATTGCCTTGTTGGTTAAGTATTACAATTGTTAGCAATTTTTCACCAAAACAGGAGACTGTTTTACCATATTTTTTCCTTTTACTCCACTAGAATGCACTGGAAAGCATCACAAATGTAGACAGAGAAGCATTTTTGAATAGCAGTGTTAGTGCTCATAAATTCACTCTAAAAGAAACTTGCTGTAAGCGAACAGTAAAATGCAATATGAGGCAGACACTAAGGTAAATTAGTGAAATTTACCACGGTGAAGTAATGAAAATAGGAATACTTTGGCAGCTTTAGTTTCAGATGCATGTTAGGTGAATAAATATAGTTGTTTGTACTGTTTTTCCTCTTGCACTTGTATTCCATAGTGGTACTTCAGGGTTCCAGTGGCAGATATGAGCGTAGCTGGATAAGGTACAAAACAGATGCAAGGATGAAACAGTTGTTAAGACTCTTCTAATGCCAGTGCACGAGTGCAGGCCCAGCCTTGCATTACCTATCTGAGGTTTCTATACTCACTTCCATTCCACCCAACCTAATACGCTCAGAGGAAATATTTTTTTCTTCCAAGGAAAAATTTAGAGTTAAAATAGACTATGTTGCATTAATTTGAACTGCAAATACAGTATTTTTTCCCAAAGCTGTTAGAATACATCCATAGATCTTGCTGGTAAAGATGAGGTCATTTGTGTGCTTTTATGTGCAATCACGCAATCATGGCATTGGTTTTGATAGGTAATTTTGATCATGTCACCAAGTCACCATGCCCATTCCTGGGTTTCCCAAATGTTTTGAGGTGAAGTTTGGTTTTATCACAGAATCACAGAATCACAGAATGGCCAGGGTTGGAAGAGACCTCAAGGATCATGAATCTCCAACCCCCCTGCCACATGCAGGGCCACCAACCTCCCCATTTAATACTAGACCAGGCTGCCCAGGGCCCCATCCAATCTGGCCTTGAACGCCTCTAGGGACGGGGCATCCACAGCCTCTCTGGGCAGCCTGTTCCAGCACCTCACCACTCTGTCTGTAAAGAACTTTATGTCTTCGTACAAGTCTGAATCAGCAGCAGTCCAAGACATGCATAGCACAACTGGCTGCAGTTCACTCTCCGTAAATATTTGTGTGCACTCCTCTCCCAGAGAGAGACTGAACTGCTTCCTGTAATTATAGGTAGTTATGAGTAAAGACATTCTGGAAGCAGTTAGACACCATTTTCACTCCTCTTTCTGGAGGAAGCAAGCTGTTATTGACTGACAGGGTTTTGAGCATCTGTTGATAGCTGTCCTTTAGTAGTTGGGATGACTTCTCATTCATGGCACATGAGAAGATTCTCTATGTGGTACCACCATGGGTCAAAGGGATAGCCGGTAGAGGCAGTCATCAAGATCAGGCCCAAAGCACAAAGCCAAAAATGGCTTGTACGATTGTCAGTATTTTTTATTACCTCTGCTTGTATCAAGACTTTGTTAGTAGTGTGGTTTTTTTTCTCTGAATAAGCCAACAGTTTAAACCTTCTCACAAAAAGATATCATTCCTTCATATGGCCTTCTAGCTTGAAATCATTGGCTTTGATTTCCTCTGTATTCCTCTTCAGACATCTTTAGGACATACATTTGTCATACGGAGCAGCAGGCATTTCCTGGGACAACAAAAGTGCAGAGACAACAGAAGTCTCCCTTCTCACCACGAGTGAGTTACTGACACCTCTCACTCTTCTTCCTTGCCTTTTTTTTTTTTTTAATGTGTTTCTTCTGTTTTTATTTGTTTTGTTTTTCTTTTTGTAATGACCATCGACTTCAAAATGTTTGTCAAAAAGGTTGGCCTGTCTTTCCTCAGGTGGAGGCAGCTTATCATCAATATTTGTACAGTATTTGCAATTGTTGGCTATTGCACAAGATGTTGTAAATACACCAACAGTTCTTCTCATGAGGAGCTTACAGTTAAGTGTCTGGCAAGAAAACGCAGTTAGACGCACAAGACAGACAAGACAGGCAGGCACTAACACAGACAAAAAGAGAGAGACTCTCTCGTCACTTAGGATAAACTCACCCATTAATGAATCAGTAATAAGACGTAAAGGACTGTATGACTACTATCCAGTTATGTTTACCAAGCCAAGCTAACTACAGAGAAAAAGTAATGGCAACTTTTTCATGGAAGTTGTGTTTCCTTCACCCCTTCACTAGGTGAGAAGACAGAGTACTGGCAGGTCATCACAGCTGCTCTGGAGCAGAGAATATTGTCTTTGAGACCAGCAATCCTAAGTGTTCCAGGAGAAGAAAACCTCTCTGTCATTCCCAGAGGACCATATTTTTGGATCTTTTTTTCCGCTGTCCTTTTACAGAAACCTCTTCAAAGCTATGGTCAATGAGAGAAGAGGATCCAAAGATGAAAAGTTTCAGTTGCCTGAGGTCCTGCAAGTGGAAGCCTTTGCAGAGGAGATGCCGCTTCCCTCCTCCTAGCTCTGCCTTTCATACAGAACTGTGGTACCCAGGGAATATTTTGGATTTAACTTAAGTGTAATCAAATTCTGTGCTATAATCCAGCAAGGCTAAGCTAAAAGTCTTGATGAGGAAATGCTGCTGGAAAACATCTGTGCTTTGTTGCATGCAACTGAGGAGTTAAAAATATTTTCATAAATACTATAATGTATAAAAGCTGTGAACAAGCAAATGTAGTGTCAAACTCCCAAATTGTGTAAATGTACTTGTCTCTTGTATTAGTAAACGCTATTTGAACAGAAATGGCACATTGTAACAGCCTAACAAGAAGCAGTCTTTCTTTAAGGCTTCTTTGCTTCACTGTATGGAAATATTTAAGACCTAAAAGATTTATATTACAACATTGCACTTAAAATGGTCCAGCCCTGTTCCCAGGAAAGTCAAAGGGACTTTTTACCATCAACTTCAATGGAAACAGCACAAGAACAAAAATGCATTTTAATATGATATTTTTTCCTATTTAAGAGACAGCCCTCC
>JAOWBP010000001.1:58629917-58646531 GCA_028571105.1 Tragopan temminckii | reverse complement strand
CTCCCTGTGAAGAGCTGCAGCCGCCATCAGGCCTCCCCTCAGCTCCTCTGCTCTGGGCTGAGCACACCAAGGGACCTCAGCTGCTCTTCAGACACGTTGCCCTCTTTGTAGTCCTCCTTTGAGTCTAATAGTTTTATGTCCTTTTTGTACTGTGGTGCCCCAAACTGCACACACTACTCAAGGTGAGGCTGCATCAATGCAGCATAGAGCAGGACAATCACTTCCCTATTAACATTTTGGATTTTCATAAAGGTAACAATGTGCATGAATGAGCGTGTGCCTTGCACAGGTGGGAGGACCCAACTCATTGCAGCATGGCAGTGCTCAGCCAGCAGGACACTATCACAGGGAGGTGAGAGCTGCCTGGCTCCTGTTCCCAGGCAGTGGTACAACTGTGCCACACACGTGCCATGAAGGGGCTGGAGTCCAGAGTGTGTTAGGCAGTTTTGGCTTGGAGCAGGACTTAGGAGGAAGATCCTTAGCTCTGGTAGAGTTGGGCTGACCTCTGCCGAGAGAAGCACTTTTAAAATTGTGCCTTCTCTGAGAGATGCTGCGTTTATTGCACAGCAGCACCCTGGCACTGCACTGAACTGCCACTCACCTCACGGGCACTGGCACTGAAATGGTGCTAAGAACCACAGAGTAGGAGTCAGAGTGTACAGTCCTGGGCTGGGAGACCTTAGCATGAAGCTGCAGCTAAGGCATGTAAATGCTGCACTGTGTAGTTTAATAAATGATGCTGTCAGAGGTACCTCAGAATAGTACCTCCAGCGAGGTCCGTTTCCATCTCAAACGTATTTTGTAGCTGTAATCATACTTCCATACTTTAATTAGCAGTCCTTTCCTTAAAGCTGACAGTTTTACTAGCGCAGTCTCAAGTTAAAGAAGTGTCGCAGTGTGGTTAGTACGACTTATTTCATCGGGACTGTAACTTTCCACCAAGCGACCTCCCGATCCTCAGACGAACACATTGTAACGCAGAGCTGAGCTTCAGCTCCCCGAATGAGAGCGGAGGAGAGTGCAGCCCTCCCCTGCCTTGCAGCGCCACCTGGTGGGTCTTACGGCCCGTCGCGGGGACTGCCTCAGCTTCTCGCACGCTGCCAATCGCGGGAGTTTCTGGCTTTAAGGCACGTCCCGGAATGAAAATGTCCGACCTGACGCATTTGGAAGGCGGTTTAATCATGGTGTCCTTCAATAAGTTAAATAAATAAAAACATGCTCAAAAAAAAAAAAAAAAGGGAAAAGCTTTCTTGTAGCAGGAGAAAAGGAATTGTATGACTTTATCAAAAGAAGAATAAGGAGTAATGTTACTTTTTCATGGTCCAAGAAGAAGAAAATCAATATTTCAAATACCAGAGGATTATTTTAAAACATTAAGATGAGAGCTAGACAGGCAGGCTGGGACCTCTAGAGAATAAGGGCATCCTCCATTTTCCTCCTCATGCTGAACTCCAGCTCCATTCCAATTGCTACAGACACCCTCCAGGCAACAGGGAGCGGCCCTCGGCCTTGAAAAGCTTTTTTACTTCAGATTAAGAAAAATGTACTACATCTCATGTCTCACACCCCTACAGCACAAACAAAATCCTTTAATTTCTTCCTCACAAAAGCTGCTCCTTAGTGAAGAAAAATACTCCTGAACAGTCTGAAAAAAAACAAACCCAAGCCTCCTTCGCCACACCAACTAATGCTGACAGGTATCCAAAAAGAGAAATGAATCTTTAATTTTGATGTTTTTTTAACTGACTGATGGGGCCGGTCATTTAACAGCACTCACAATGTGTGCGTTCTGACTGTTAGAAGGAAAAGACAACATGGAGGATAAACAGGGAAAAAGTCTACACATTTTATAACCAGTTGTGGAGTTAAATGAACATAATACAATTAACAATACAGCTAAATTACAGAGAATATACAATAAATAATTATGAGGGGCCTTTTCAAAGAATAGAAATCATTAGCTTTAGTATTAGGGTAGTATTTATCCTCTGGCGTGAAGGAAGACACCCTATTATGATCAGAACATCCAAGTCCAAGTTCATTCTTTGTTCTGAAGATAACTTCTCAAATCTGAGAAAACTGCTTAGAAAAGGAACAGGATTAAAAGAAATTGCAGCTAGAGAACCTGTATGTTTGCATCTTCTCGTGACATTTACTTGAAATAGCAAAGATCTAGAGAAAGAGAAATTAAGCTGAGAAAAAAATATATCATTCTACACCTTATTTTGTGAAAACAGGACAAAAAATATTCATCACAGAAAGAAAAAAACATCAGCACCTGGCACTTAGATATTAATTTTACTTTGCTGTAGCACTGAAGTATCAGATATATTGTCCTGCTTTGGGAAGAGTGTATGGATAGTTTACGGCATGTACGTGCTCTGGACTCACAAACCTCAGGTTGCGTGCTGTGCTGTAGTTGCATCAACACTGCCATCACTGTGCAAGTTCCCAGTGTAGTTGCTGAAGTATTGGTGTGAATTCAGAAGAAACTTTCTGCCTTGGGAGAAAAGGGAGGTGGAGGATCAGACATTTCCTCTTCTCCTTTATGTTGCAAAGCATTGTTTCTCCAAATGCAGTAATGGAAGCCACTTCCAGCTTTGGATGGCTGGAAGAAGAAAGGCTAAGGAAGGGGGCTTCAATCATATGGAGCGAACAGCAACAGGTGGGGAAGCAGGAGACAAATGCATTGTTCTTTCCCTTCCCTTTCTGGAGCTTTCTCTGGATTTAATTAGCTGGTTATTTCTGTAACCGTCTACTGATGGATGTGCAGTTTACCAGTGCCTGCTGGCTAATCCACTTTGGGGCTGTATTAGATTGGTTGAAAAATGATTGAATTAGAATAATTTTCTGCTGTAACATAAAGCAATAGTGAGAGAATGAGGAAGTCTATGGAAATGAAGTAATATTGGTATCAACAGAATAAACTGAATTTCAATTTCTAAGGGGAAAATCTGGGTTTTAGTTACATTAGTGGAGCACCACAATTTTAAGAGATACAGAGATATTTGGGCTTGTTCTCAAAAGATTCAAAATTACATAAAAGAAAAGGAGAGACAGGAAAAAATGGCAAAAAATATAATAGGATATGTACTCTTTTGGTTTGGTAGGAATCCAAATAAAAGATATTAAATTTGGTTTGTGTGGTCAGTAGCAACTTGTAAACCCAGATGCAGAGCATAGGAGTGGTAAAACAATAAATTTTGGAGGAAAATAAATGGAAACTTGTAGATTTATCAAAAGAAATACAAGTGAGTTCCTTTAAATGGGTGCTTGAGGTTTTACATAGCTGGAGATTTGGATACATGGCTGGAGATTTTTCTTATGTCATGAGAATTGTGTGGATGTGTTGTTATTCAGTGAATCATGCCCAGATTAAAAACAAACAAACAAACGAACAAAAAACCGTAATGGGAAGTAAAACAAAGTAGTTTTTGATACTGTGTGTGCATGTTTATACTCTTACTTCTGAGTAATGGTTTACAGTTAAGGTAGTGTTTTGGAGTTGGGTAAAATGAGGAATTCAGATTCTCTGTGTATCTTAAGGACCAAATAAGCTTATTTACTATACAGGGGTTTAGGTTGCTCTGAAAGTAATGTCTCCTATTTATTTCCATGGAAATTAAAACAGATACAAAGAACACAATAACAGTATTTGTTATAGCAAATTAACAGCTACAAAATGTTATTTTTCAACATAGTCACCACCATTAATTGTTCATTTTCACCAGTAATTAATGAGCCTACATGCTGCACTCATAAAAATCTGCACCAGTGAAGGTGAACCACTGCTGCTGTCACCACTGCTGAAATGCACCACCCACCAACTCACTGTGCTAATGTCTACTGTTTTGTCTCTATAAATGTTATTCAAAGTGTCAACAAATGTCAGTGGGTGCCATTTTTTAAAATGGTGGAATTCAGTGGCATGCTTCCTTCATTTACTCTTCCATGTCAGATGCTGTTTTGTCAGACTACCCTTCTGCTGTCAGCTGATGCATGGCTTAAAAAAAATTGTGGAATATTGGTGAGAAGGTTCAACATCTACTGCCAAGCCACCAACATCTGCTGTTGATGCTGTGGGACAACATATTAAATAGCAGGCATTACTTTTGGAGCAGCTTATCACTACTTAATCAGGTTGAATTGGTTCTGACTGAGTCTACTCTTCCATTTTCTCTAGGTAACTGCAAAAGAAATTTTTTTCATACTGGCTTTTTGATACTTAGAAATAATAAGGTAGTGCCTTAGGAAAATGCGGTGCTTTTTGGAAAGAAAGATAAATCATTATTTTAATATGTAGTGTTTACAAGGGGAGTAGAAATAGCGACTAAAAGCTGAGCCCTTGCACTTTCACAGAATGCCCTGAAAAAGCCAGCAGCGATTCAAGAAATATCAGTATATCTCACAAAATACGCACAGTGTCTTCAAAAGGATAAGACTCATATCTGTCTCTAGGAAGAAACAATGATTTTTCCCCATTTCACCCACATCAATAATCAAACAGGTAAGGAAAGAAGATCAGTGTGTGGGAATACTAACAGCAGTAGTCCCTATAAAGAGCAACAATTGATGTGGTCACTAGTGTCTATGGATATCTTCATCTGTAGATGAAACTCCTTCAGCACAAATTGTCAGACCAATGCCCTTCTGTCTATCTAGGAAAGCATTAGTAAATCTGGTCAGTAATTACATCAAAGTATGCCTGTTTCTCTTTGCAAGCCATAAAGACAAATGTCTATCTCAGAGTTTTGGTATTTCCCATTTAACAGTACCAATGTAAACATGCAAAGAAGATGGCATATACATGTCCTTTGGCTTTGTTATTGCTTCTTTTGTGTCAGTGCAACCTGTGGGGATCCTTTTAAGTTTTTCATTGCTAATCATATCACCACAGTTTTTCATAGCTCTGATTATGAACAGATAGCAAAACAAGAAGAGAAGGAACTAGCATGTACTTCCCATCTCCTAGCTAAAGAAGGAGACACAGTGACGGAAATGACTCACAAAAAGTCGTTCAGTGGGCCAGTGACTGTGCAAAGACTACCACTAAGCACGTCAAATTCAGAATAGCCTGATTTCATTAATATTATGAAAAAAGACATGAACAAAAATTACCTGAAGTAACTTGTAGGAAAGAATTAAAAGCTAGAAGGTGCTCGTTTGCCTGCCGTTTGATTTCAGCAACTGTATTATTTCACAACATTATCAGCAGAATGCCTTGACAGATGGTGTAATACAGTTAAAACAACAGGAACTGAGTTATCTGTCAGCATTTACGAGGGAAAACATCCAAAAACTCACACTGGAGCTGTGTCGATTCTAATTTCAGAAAGGGAGCTATAACCAAGGAAAATTATTACTAAAAAGAGAATCCATTGGACCTACATTTGCTGTAGGATTACAGTCTTGAACACCACTTTCTTTTTAGTTGTTGAGTTACAAACAGATTCTTTGAAATACCAAAGAAATGCCTTATTTCATGTATCTTTTAATGGCTCATTTTTACCAGAGTGCTCCTCTTTTATTTGGTTCCAAAATTTTTCTTTCCTTCACTCCTATTCACAGCAAACGTATCTCTTTTCATTGTTTCCTCACTCTCTTTTTTTCACAAGGTTTTTCTCTTACATCAGAGCTCTTTTCCCATTTCTTTGAAAATTACTTTATATTTTCCAACAGCCTTTTTTATCAGTGTGTAAGTAGTTAAAATAGCCACCTTTTGAATACTTATTATCTTATACCAAATTCTTCCAGAGTGTGTCCTATGAATAGAAAACAAATTGCTGTGCATGATGACACCAAAACATAAGGCTTATTAATATTGCAATCTCTGCAGGAGCTGACACAATGCAAACCTAAGGAACATCAGACAAATAGATTTGGCTTACAGAAGAAAAGTACCCATACCACTTTAGAAAAATGGAAAATAGCACATCATTTTTTAAAAACTGCACAAATTAAGTGGACACCTACAGCTGCCAGCCAAAACAGGATTCCTCCATTCCCACCCCTGTTTTTTATATCCTACTGATTGTGAGAGTCATTATAGATGGGGCATGACCTTTAAAAACCAAGTTATAACTTTATAAAAGAAGAAAAATGGCAGTGAAAAAATCTGATAAGGAAAGATTTAGCCAAGAGACTATGCTTGGAAAAAGCAATAGGTACATTCTCATTTTGTGGCTCGAGGGGAGTCAGCAGACAATAACATAACAATCAGCTGTAGTACGAAAAATGCTTACAGTACTGATTAAGGAGAAAAAGGCAAAGCACCATATTAGCTCTGGCATGTTGTGATGTTGTGAATAAAGCTTTATATCACTTTAGAGAGGCTAATTTACTGAGATTAACCCTCCTGTGCTTTTAAAGACAATGCAGACAAAATGCAAAGTGGTGAGAAATGCCTTACGGGGTTGTGCTTGTCCTTGGGGCTCTCCTCTGGATCTGGAAGGATGGTGAAAACTCATCATCTAAGCTTGGGAGTCAGCAATTCTGTGCTGTGATGCCAACATGGTGATTCTCTGTGAGAGAGGAGGAGGGTGTCTACTAAATTAATAGAGAAACGAGACAGTCTAGCAGTCAGGGTTCCTAGATTCTTGATTGCATTTACTCCCTAGCTATGCCAAACAATAAAGAACCATTAGAAATGAAGAATTATCAGAATCACCATTGATTCATATTAGAATGAAGAATTATATTGGCTCACATTATATTGTCATATTTGCAGAGAACATAATCAAAACGTTTTGCGTTGTGAATTATGTTACGTGTATATTGATGGCTTTTCTTTGTTGAGAGCCCTGCAAGTGAATATACCTACATTACAGCTGTTTTTTTACACAAAAGGTTTCCACGGACAGCTGATAATGTCCCACCGTTTTCTGCTAGCACAGGTAGCATTCATTGTTAACGTATATGTAATAAGATTGTGTTAAGGTCACAGCACTAGTCTCCAACTTGCTAGCCCTTGTAGGAATGTATAGAAAAAAGCTGTTGCAATCAGAGAGGAGTGAAATAATTTCATTTATACCATGATGTGAAACCTGTCCATCCTACAGAACAAGTTTATAGTTTCTCCAAAGATTCCACAGTTGCTCACTGTTCTGGAGGCATGGGCACAGGCACACAGATAGAGGCACTGGGTTGGAAAAGCAGAAAGATGCAATATTTCTAGAAGCCACAGGGATCTGATGTTTTTGTACTAGGGCAGATTCATGCAGCTGTCTGTACTGAATAACTGATTTCTGCTCAATGCTTTACAAGTTTTTCTACAATTGATGGTCTCAGAGGAACACCTTCTAAGGGCAAACCTGCAAAACACATAAACGTTTCCCCAGGGACTTGCTTGCTCACGGCCCTACAGGGCTTGATCTATGCGCTTCCCTACGAAATGTCACATTCTGCAGCTTTCAGGTCATGTGCTGCTTGAGGAGGAGAGACAGGGGCTATGGTGGCCGCACCATGAATTTATGCCAAGTGTAACTCCAGGAAGGCATAACGGATGAGTTACTTTCCCAGTAAGTCTGTATAACTTCATTTATTTATTTATTTTAAATAACGCATAAAGGTGTGTTAGGGCTGCGTGCAGAATAGAAGTCAACACCACTTAGGATGTAGAGCCTAGTTTATACGGACATCTTGTACTGAGATTGTCAGACACTGGATTCAAGCAAAGAGTTAAGTCTGAAGACTATAGAAGTATGTACTTCTGCAGATCTCATAAATTGCTTATAACTGCAGAAAATACCACAGGGTGCATATGAGCACCCCCGCATGCAGTTGAATAGCAGCCAGATAAAATATCTTGCAGCTTTTGCTGATAATCCTGATGAAAGGATGTTTATTGTAATAGAAATAAAATGTAGGAAAGATGTGTAGATAAGTGATCGTTATAATCCAGTGACTGGAGGGCGCAGGGGAGAGACATGACACCAACAACATTATCATTTGATGAATTGTTGAAAACTGCAGAGGGAAGACTGGCAAATCTTTCCAGCTTGTTTCCAAACTCTGGCCATTTCTGTGCAGCTAAGCTAATATCTCCAGATTAGTTCAGTTTAGAACTACACTGTGACAGCATATCTAGGTTAGTCAAAACCTTCTGCAGATGCAAAGATGAAAATATAAGCGTAAAAAAGGCCAAGAATTTTAGAAAGCAGGCACAGAGGTGAGTATAGGAAACTGTTGGACACAGCTGTATAGCTGTACAATATACTCACTGGATGGCATCTTCATCTGAAAACCTGCTCAATGGGGCAGATTTTTTTTTAGATTTAATATACTAGAAGTAGACTGATGTCTTAAGAAGTAGGCATGTGAATGTATGCGTATCTCAGCAGTGTCCCTTAAGTGAAATACCTCCAAGGTAAGAGCAGTACATGATCTGGGTGGACCAGACAGGAAGCTAGACAAACTGATGTCTTCATGTTTAGCTTGGCAACATCAGTTCTATCAATGCTGTGCTTTCAAAACTATTGCCTAGATTCACCTCCACTACTCCCATTATTAGATTTATTTAAAAACAAAACAAAACAAAACAAATAATAACAACAACACAAAACAATATTTTTAAGCAACTTTAGATATTTTTTTTTTAAGGACAGTTCCTGGAAGAATGGACAAAAATCACAATTATAGGTTTTTCTTGGCAACTCACATGTATGAAAAAAATCCAGACATTTTCATCTCATCTGTTATTTTAAAATATCAAGTTTTGGAAGGTACGTAATTGACTTTTGAGGTCTTGAGAAGTTGTATTGTCAAGTGTATAAAAGTATTAGCAATCAAAGCCATTTTTATAAATAGTATACACAACATTGAGAGATTATTCCTCTATTCCTAACAGGAGGGTACATGTTCATACAGATTCACACCAAGTCTGTAAGCAGTATATAGTAAAGCAAATTATTAATTTCAGTATGAACACAGTTGATAAAGACCTACGTTTTTATTCAGAGATGGCTATCAATCCTTTAATGAGTCACTCTGGGAGAAAAAAAAATGAATAATTAAGAGTTCAGTTTCAAAATACAGGCTATGACCCAAACATGCAGCTACTATTACAGTTTCCTGCAGGTTTTTGAAATCTGTTGAATATTCTCCTGATGTAAGGGGCTGGGGGAAGACACCATTGTATGTCTGTTCATTGTTCTTCTTTCAAGACATTTTCCTAATGTGAGACAGCAGCAGATAGCTACAGCTGTATGCTCCAGCTAAGAATGTGCTCTTTGAATTTAGACTTGAGATTTCTGAGAAATGTAGTCTAGAAATTAGGGACAAAAAATGTAAGTTTTTTATAAGTTCATTTGCAATTAGTGAAAAGAACAGTTTATGTGAGAGATTATGAGTAATATCCTTGAAAGCAATATGATGAATTGCTGAAGAGAATTCACATGATTAAGATTTAGTACCAGCAATATATTGATAATGAAAAAAAAGAGGCAAATGTCTATTTTGTAGTCAGAGAAGTGAATAATCTTCATGTTACTTGAATTAGGAGTGAGTTCTTTTCTACTGTCTAGCAGCAGAGGAAGGGCATGCACGGATACAGAAGAGGAAGTAGAGGCGGAAACCTCAGAATATCTTAGAGCTACAAGCACTGAAGTCTAACTCAGCTGGAGGAGAGCACCTTACAGTGACTTGTACCATTTTATCTATCACTATTTCTTTCTTTTTCCCCTCTGTTTCTCTTACTTTTTTAATGAGTCCCACTTCTTTTTTAATGAGTGTTCCTACTATATACTTCTCATGAATCTCACTCAGCTTCTTACACTGAAAAGTACCTCTGCAGAGAGTTGCCTGAAGAAGAGATCAAAAAGATCTGCAAATCTAGATGTGAAGCACAGCTGCATATAGTAGGGATGAAGGTGATGTGAATGAGGTGACAGCTGAAGTGGCAGAAAGAATATAATAGGGCCTGATAGATTTTCTTACTCAGGATAAGAATTTTTCTCTCATACTTCTGCAAGAAGGCAAGCACCTGTTCACATTGGTAAAGGAATGCCACCCTTTACATTACCATCACACAATTTGCCACAATCCCTCCTAGGAATGCTTCCCTGCCTGGTGATCTGGTAACCTGTGTCACTGCAACATCTGTGCAAAAGCACAGGTTTGACTTAGTGAGTTTTCAGAGTTTGTTCCTGTGATGCAACAATATTTTCTAAGCCATATTTATTAATTTATTTCATTTTGATTCCACAATATATCTTGCTGAACTCAAATTGCCCTGCATTCAATTGGGCTGTCTTAGTGGGGCTGCTTTAAGCAAACAGCAGACTTTGGTTTAATGAGGTTCTCTTGCTCTTTACATTAAGTGAAACAGGGAGTGAAAGTTGCCCATAGAGTTTCAAAACCTGAAATTTCAAACCCTAAGTTTCTGAATTGCTGGCCTAATAATATATGTGGAAGGACTCCTTTTATTAGGTGTAGCACTGTGGCTGAAAGCAACCTTGATACTTGCAACCTGAAGAAGAATTGTGTATTACTAAACAATTTCATGTAGTTGTTTACTTAACCTGATCTTAAATCTCAAGATTTTATCCTAGTTCTTAAACTACTTGAATTTAAGTACTGCTCATATCTATTTTCCCCTTGTGTCAGTGTACAGCTTACTACCTTGCACTAACTTACTACCTTCACAATGTTCTGCACATTTGAAGACCATTATCCTCTCCCTGTTCAGTCTATATTTCTATAAAATCAACAAACACAGCCGATTCAACTTTTCTTCATAGGTCACCTCTAGCCTACCTCCAGTTAATCTACATCCTTCTCAAATTACACTGCCGAGGAGACAATGTTCATTCATCAGTCTAGCCTTCATACTGCTGCAAAGAGTAAAAGGACTGTTTAAGATATAATATGTGCATACAACATAGAATCAGAGAATCCTTAGAGTTGGAAGGGACACTTAAAGGTCATCTAGTCCAACTCCCCTGCAGTGAACTGGGATATGCACAGCCAGATCAGGTTGCCCAGGGCCTCAACCAGTCTCGCCTTGAAAGTCTCCAGGAATGGGGCATCAGCCACATCTCTGGGCGACCTGTTCCTGTGCCTCACCACCATCACTGTAAAAGACATTTTTTTTATATTCAACCTAAATCTGCCCTCTTTAAGCTAGAAGACATTTCCTCTTGTTCTGTCACCACAGACCCTGCTACAGAGTCTGTCCCCTTCTCTCCTGTAGATCCCCTTTAGATATTGAAAGGCTGCTATCAGGCCAAACTCAGAGCCTTCTCTTCTCCAGGCTGAACAGCCCCGGCTCTCTCAGCCTGTCCTCACAGGAGCAGTGTTCCATCCCTTAGATCATTTCTGTGGCTCTCCTCTGGACACACGCCAACAGGTCTCTCTCCTGTATTGAGGACTCCACATCTGGATGCAGTACTCCAGGTGAGGCCTCACCTGTACAGAGTAGAGGGGCAGGATCACCTCCCTCAGTCAGCTAGCCACACTTCTTTTGATGCAGTCCAGAATACAGTTGGCTTTATGGGCTGCGAGGGTACATTGCTGGCTCATGTCCATCTTCTCATCCACCACTACCTCCAGGTGTTTTTTGGCAGGTCTGTACTCAATCCTTTAATTCCTCAGCTTGTATTGGTAGTGAGGATTGCTTCAACTCAGGTGCAAGATCTTGCATTTGGATTTGTTGAACCTTAAGAGATTCACCTGGGCCCATTGCTCAAGCCTGTCTAGGTCCCTCTGGATGGCATCCTGTTCCTCTGGTGTGTTGACTGTACCCCACAGCTTGGTGTCATCAGCAAACTTGCTGAGGATGCGCTAGACCCCACTATCAATGTCACTGATTAAGATATTAAAGAGTATCAGCTCCAGTACTGACCCCTAGAGGACACCACTCATCACTGATCTCCATAGAGACATTGAGCTATTGACCACCATTCTCTGGACTCAATCCTACACACAGTTCTTCATCCATTGAACAGTTCACCCATCAAATCCATATCATTCCAATTTGGAGAGAAGGATGTTGTGGGGTACTGTGTGAAAGGCTTTATTCAAGTCAAGATATATGACATCAGCGGCCCTTGCCTTGTCCACTGATGCAGTAACATCATCATATAAGGCCACTGGGTTGACCAAACAGGATTTGCTCTTGGTGAAGCCATGCTGGCTCTCCCATATCACCTCCCTGTCTTCCATGTGCCTTAACATAGCTTCCAGGAGGCTCTGTTCCATGATCTTCCCCAGCACAGAGGCGAGACAGACAGGTCAGTTGTTCCCAGGGTCATCCTTTTTACCCTTCTTAAAAATGAGTGTGATGTAGTCTTTTTTCCAGTCAACAGGAACTTCACATGATTGCCACTTTTCAAATATCACTGAGTGTGCCTTGGCAACTCCATCAGCTAATTTCCTCAGGACTCTGGAATCATCTCATCAGGACTCGTAGACTTGTGGATGTTCAGGTTCCTCAGTGGTCACAAACCTGATCTTCACTCACAGTGGGAGGGGCGTTGCTTCTTCAGTCCTCTCCTGCCAAACCAAACATTTGAGGGCTGTGTGATGAGCAGTTATCAGAGAAGACTCTTTAGTACTTCAGCCTTCCCCTTGTCTGTTGTTTCCAGCTTGCCTGTGTCACTCAGTAGAGGGGATATGCCCTCCTACAATTTCCTTTTCTGGTTGAGGTATCTGTAGAAGCATTTCTCACTCTTCTTGGCATTCCTTTCCAAGTTCAGTTCAAGCTGGGCCTTGGCTTTCCTGACCCCATCCTTACACAGCCTAGCAGCTTCCTTATACTCTTCCCATGGTACCTGTCCCCATTTCCACTGTCTGGACATTCTCTTCTTGCTCTTCAGTTTGACTATCAGGCCCCGGTTCAGCCATGCCATTCTCTTGCCTTGCTTTCCTGACTTGCTACAACTGGGGGTGGAGAGCTCTTGCATGCCAAGGAAAGCTTCCTTAAAGATTTGCCAGCTCTGCTCTGCACCTTTACCCATGAGGGCATTTTCCCAGGATATTCTGTTGATTAAATACCTGAAGAGCTGGAAGTTAGCTTTCCTACAATTTGGCATCCTAATTTTACTCTTTGCCTGTCTCATATTCCTCCAGAGCATGAACTCAAATGTAGCATGTTCACTACAGTCCAGGTGTAGTGTACAGTCCAATCCTGATGTCACTAATCAGTTCATTTACATTGGTGAGCAACAAATCCAGTATTGCATGTCCCATGGTGAGGGGCTTCTATCACTTGACTCAGGAAGCTATCCTCAATGCATTCCAGCAACCTCCTGGATTGCCTATGGCTTGCCATGCTACTTTTCCAGCAGATGCCTGGGTGGTTGAAGTCCCCCAGTAGGACAAGCGCCTGCAACACCTCCTGTACCTGGAGGTAGAAGTCCTCAATGACAGGCCTCCCTTGATCAGGTGACCTGTAGTAGACACCGATCACAAGGCTCCCTTTGCTGCCTGAGTCTGTCACTCATAGGCTTTCTACTTGCTCATGACTGTTCTTTAGGAACAGCTCTTCACATTCTGTTCCTTTCCTGATGTAGATAGCAACACCCCCTCCCCCCTTCCACACCTGTCCCTTCTGACCAGCTTGTAAATATCAATAGCCACACTCCAATCGCGGGAACCATCTCACCAAGTTTCAGTGACAACTGTATCATGGTTTTCTAGTAGCACAGTAGCTTCCAGCTCCTCCTGATCGTTTTCCAAGCTGCGTGCATTAGTGTGAAGGCACTTCAGCTGGGCAGCTGGTCTTGTCACCTCCTTAAAGGATAAATCCTTAATTCCCATTAAGTATTTCCCTTGATTTTCCCCATTACCTTCTCCTATTACCCCAGCAGCCACTGCCTCATCATCATAGGATTTCATACGTGCTGCAGTATTGCCAGCACCTCTCAAGGCAGTGAGTCCTTCAAGGCTCCTGCTAGCAGCCTGTCCCTCTAATCTAGCTATGCCATCCCACACCTTATCATGGGAAGGCTCACTATCCCCCTCATCCCCTTTCAGACATAGTTTAAATCCCTCTCAAGGAGCTCCACTAGGACTCTTCTCCCACCTTTGAGAAAGGTGAACTCCATCTGGTACCTACAAACTCAATGCCATATAGACAATTTGGTTGTCACGGCACCAACCATGAAGCCAGAAGATAAGCTTCTTTGATTTGTTTCTGTGTCCTTATCCAGTACAGGAGGCAGAGAAGAAGAGTTGATCTCTACATTCAGTTTCTTCAGCCATTGTCCCAAGGCCCTCAAATCCCTTTTGGTAGCCCTTGACCCACATGTAGCTGCTTCATCTCTCCCTGTATGAAAAAGCAGTAAGGGGTTGTGGTCTGATGGCCATATCAAGCTAGGTAGTTTCCTGGTGACATCCCTCATCCGAGCCCTAGGAAGACTTCTCCAAGAAGAGGGTCTGCTCAGCATATTAAACGCTCAGTTCCCTGTAGAGAAGAATCACTTACAACTAATATGCATCTCTTCTTCTTCAATGTTGTCTTGATGTTAAGGGAAGGCTTTTCTTGGTTTGGTTTTGTTAGTTTGTCTAGACTGTGAGGGCTATTATCACCCACAGAAGGGCCTTCCACATTCAGGGCCTCATACCTGCTGTAGAGAGGCAGCTGGAGAGGGATGGAGCAGGCACACAGGGTTTTCATTTGCAGCTTCGAGCGCAGACTTGCCTCTGTCCACTCCTTTCCTTTGTGTTCTTGCCTGCAGCCTTGCAATTTTTTTCCTCAACCTGATGTGATATGAACTGCCTAGGCTTTTGTGTTACTTCCTTTAAAACATGCTAGTTTCTTCAGATAATTGTTTTATAACTTCTTTTTTTTTTTTTGTAATTATGTTATATTGCTGTCTTACGTTGTGTTTTAACTGCTGAATCTTCCGCAAACAATGTTTTAGGCTAGCATAATCAATACAGATAAAAAGCCAGTTCATGAAGAATAGAAGAAAGGATCTAGAATTACATTAAGTCCAGTGAAACCAAGCCAGTAAATATCCATTTGGTAAGGGAAGGGTTAATGAGAAAGTCTGTTAATCTTATTTTGTGCTAGTACCTCAGATACAAAATGCATCCAATCATGTTTCTGTGGGTTGCACAATTCCTCTCAACTTTGATGAAAAAAGTAAAAAAATTAAAACTAGTGTTAACCTAAAAATGTGCAACATGTGAAACAACCAAACATGGACAACTTTGTTGCTTATTAATCTAATTTGGTGTCTGCTAAACTGATGAAATGTTGTCAGGCTTGGGAATTACAGGGAAACAGACACTCTGAGAGGCAGACTGTGTTCCAGGCATGAAGATGTAAAACAGAGAAAAGAAAAACTGGGAGAAAAATAGGGGATGGAAAATGGGAAAGGAAGAAAAATGAAAGCATGTGGCAAACATGAGTACAAATAAATGACATTTAGTGTAATACCAAGTGAGAGTGAGAATAGTGATAGAAAGTATAGTTACTGTGTAAAACCAGACTCAAACCTCGACCTTGGTGCAAACTTTCTGTTGCCTTTAATGGGTGTTGCACTGCAGGCTGTGGCAGATGTATGCCCTAAAAAGAATAAATACGATGTAATTTTCCTGCCTTTGTCAGGTGAGAATCATGCCCTTCTGCTGAACTGAAGCCCGAAGACCAGGTGAATGCAAACAGGCTTTGCATCAGAAGCTCACTCAGAGGCATCCTGACTCTTAAACAGAGCTCTAGAGGCAGGTGGTGCATTCAGTCATCTTTCAGGATGGGAAGCAAACAGGTGAACGAGAATCATTTAGGAAAAGACTTAATGTCCAAAGGCCTGGTAGTATACGTATTAAATATTAAGGACTACTAGTAGAGGCATATAGTTAAAATATATACTTGCTAAGAACTTGTCAATTGTGTGGTGTAAGATCCTGGTCAGGTATATGATACCTCCCTCCTCATATGCTTCTTGTTTTCATTTTTCTTCTTTTAGTTCTTTTCCTCTGTTTCAGCCACACAGCCTTTGTGTATTTTCCCGAGGAACGCTTTCACATATTCATGGTTAGCTCTAGACGGGCCTTCGCCTACAGCTGCATGGAGCACTAGCGCCGGCCAGTGGCTGCCTACAGTAAGCTCAGGGGGATTTTCTTTGTAGTTGCCCTTCGGGACTGTGACAAGCCTGCTACCGAGCTGTTATTGACCTCAACGGTAAAGAGAAAGGCAAGTAAGTGAGCCTGGCTTGAGACTCTGAGGAATTATCCCTGCTGCCTGTGTTCCCCAGAAATTTCACAGGATTTATTCTGATTTTGAGCAGTATGCTTGGAAATGGGCTCTGGGGAAGATGATGTGATCTGTGATAGTTAAAAATTCCTTTCCCCTTCCGCACTACTTCTGTTTCCATTAACTGGCCTTTTATTTATTTATTTATTTATTTATTTCACATTTTACCACAGGAGCCATTTTGCAAAAAGGCTGTGGGGAGGTTTGGCAGTCGGGCAGCAGCATGATGCAAGTGACCTTACCTTCTGCAGCTTTATAGGAGTGAGCGTTCCATGTTCCATATAAACAGGAGGGGAAATGGCTGTTCACAAGGGTAGATAGTGATAGGACAAGGGGGAATGATTTTAAACTGAGACAGGGGAGGTTTAGGTTAGATATTAAGAGGAAGTTTTTCACACAGAGGGTGGTGACACACT
>JAOWBP010000001.1:58599165-58611183 GCA_028571105.1 Tragopan temminckii | reverse complement strand
TGTTTATTGGAAAGATTTGGCAAAATCCATCAGCTCACTAAGGAAGGTTTCCTTTGTTGGGTAAAGGTAAATCGGGGGGCCTGGCATATTTTACCTCCCTGGAAAAGAAAAACACTTTCAGTGCTAATAAAAGACTTGTTCGCTTTTCTTCATCTTGCCCGATATGTTTTTTTGAGGCCTATTAGATCCTTGCTTACATGATAGTTGCCATTGTATACCTAATTGGAAATCAGCATTAACTTGCTGACAGTAGCTGGCATGGATTGCGTTCCTTCTAAGACACTTTGTGTGATAATTAAAGCGATGACTGACAACATAGCACAGCAAAAGGAATGTTTCCAAACTGAAGTTGCTTCCACAGGTTACTTGTACACATTTTCTTAAGTGCAACACCAGTATAATTACACTGAATCTGATAAATTCCCTGGAAATTAGTCAACCCCCTTTTTTAATTTTTTTTTTTTTTTTTTGAGAATTGATCCTGCAAGTCTTTCTGTTTTGAACTCTCTATTCCATTCATATTCAAACTCATGCACAAGAATATAGTGCTTATGAAGGGTGCCTGAATCACTGCTCTGGAAAATGAATTCTTCTCCTTACCCGCAAACCAGCACAGCACAAACAGAGGGTGTGTGTGCTTCCCCACTCCACCCCATCTCTATGTCTCATCCATGACCTAGAGGGGCAACCTCTAGCTAGGCATCAGCGGGTGGCTCACTCTCTGTACTTATTTAATCCCTGGCCAACCTGCTAAGGCTGCCAATAAGGGTGCCAATTGTGGCGGTGGTTTCTGTGATGTGGATAGTTGTCCACTGGGAACTGGATTAAGACCATCAACTCATTTCAAATACTCTAGGCCACAAAGCATCTGCCAAATGGTAACCATTTTTTGATCACTACTGACTTGGGTCGTGTTTGGATCAGCGATGAAAGGCTCCATATCCCAGTACCCATCCCCCGAGCCATACAGTTTCCCAGAATAATTTCTGTAAAGTAGGAAAACCAGTATTTATTAACCTAAATTCTCCATTGATCTGTTGTTTTCAGTGTGCGTTTAACCCTTTAAGGTGCTTAATTTTCATTACTGTGTTGTAGAGGATTCAGGCACTGAAAGATGGCAGGTGGTGGATCCACGTGGTGTGATACAAAATGATCTCTCAAAGGGTAAATACACACCCTGGCACCTCAGCTAGCATTGTATTTGGACTCAAAACTGATCTTACATCTTCAGCCTTATTACACCATCCCTCAGCAGGAAAACTACCATTAGATAGAAGATCACACTGCTTTCTTGATTTCTCTTCCTCATATATCTAAACATAAATAGCAGAGAAATTGAATCAGTGAGCTTTGCTGGTAGCTCTTGCAGCAGCTAATTATATTGTCAGTGGTCCCTTTTGCCACAGTCTCTAAATGTACCACAGACTTGTGTGTATGCCCCTTAGCATGCCAGGTTATTGGGAAATGCCTTATTTCCCAGATATGGAGCTGTAGGATGCGGGAAACAAATCTTTTGGCTTTAACCACACAGTACAGCAGGACAGAGAACTGAAGAGAAGCTTTCTTGATCTCATTGCAGCTCTCAAACCATCATCAGATCTTCTCTTCAGCCTACCTGAAAGCGGAGCCAGGGCCAGTTGTAGTTGGCAACGAATAAGATTGGCTCCTATACCAGCGTGCCCTGAAGAGACTCCCTCCCAGAAAACACTTGGGTGGGTTGCATGTTGCCAGCACACTGAAGGGATGGCACTATGGCTTTCCTTGGCTAATATCAAGATGTTCAATGTTCTTACCAGCTCTACCTGGAGCTGAAGAAAATCCTAAGAGTTGACTTTTTTTCCTAGGGGGAAATTTACATTTATACTATCATGAGGACATTAATTTCTTACATTAGTTTTTCAGAACAGTGAGTCATACACCTTCTTCTCTATTACACTTGGAAGCAAAGCAAGCTGTGATACCAAAAAAGTGATGGTTAAGATAAGATAATTAAGAGTGATTGTTAAGATAGAAAAATCCAGACAAATCCATTGCAGCAATGGATAGTCAGATGCAACAGACAGGAGTGACCAATATTGTGTTAATTATGAGACTGTGATATTATCTACTTTCTATCATACAAGAAAAATGTCAGGATCATATCAGAAGACATTTCATAGCAGTTTATTGTTATCAGACTGTGAAGTATATTATTTTGAATTTACTTATATTTAATTTAAAATAATAAACAAAAATATGTTATTTCATATATCCTTTCACTGTGAAAAATTGTTTCTATTAAAAGAAATAGAAGGAGATGGGAAGAAGTAGGGATAAGATTATGTTTGAAATAATAAATACAGAGATATAAATAAGTATAAAATTCATAATTCTTTAATTATTTTTTTAAAAAAAGTACCACTACAAAGCCTTCTTTTTATAAGTTTCTCTGCTTATTTGGAGCCATTTTATGTTGAGTTTCTATTTCCAGAATAGAAGCTTCCCTCCAATAGCTGCTGAAGCTTAAGTTCAAGAAAACACATGGAGAAATATAAGCATACAGAACTTAAGAGAACTTGTAGTTACATGCCTATATTCAAGCAGACCACAGACTAAACCTAGAAAACACTGGACTTACACTAGGCCTATACGTTCATACATTCACCCCCATATGTTCTCTGAACACAAAGGGATTTCAACACATGATTGACTCTTTCCTAAAGCAAGTTCCAAAGTTTCCAAAGTTAAATGGTTGCTCTCAGTTTATATATACACACACATATATATGTAAAATAACAAACTCCAAAAGTGAGCCCAAAACATAGCAAGCCAGAGAAATCTCAGCTTGGTGTGCATGGGTCAGACTTTTCCTTTTAGCCCAATGGCTGTGTGCAAGGACAAAGTGTCTGTTCCAGGTGCTTTGGGATGTAGGAGCTGGAAAATCCAACAGGAAGGAGAGCAAGCAAACCAGGAAGAGAAAAGGGGAAGGAGTTCAGCAGCAGGAAGGAAGAAAAACAGAGGTAGAGAAAGCATGAAAAACAGAAGAGATGGTGCTGGAGAATGAAATGGGCTTTAGGATGGTTTCCAGAGGAAGGCACTTCTTAGGAGGCCCAGTGTTTAGCAGAATCATCATTTAGACTTTCTTGTTGACCAAAGCCCCACCAGTTGATCAGAAATTTAATCACCCGGGAGCATGTCTTTTGCAACTCAAAATAAGGACAGTAGTCAGGAGAGGAGCATAATCTGGAATCAGCAGGCAAGCACAGAGATGGGAGACATGATCAGAAAGCATGAGCAAAGCAGCTCAGGAAGCCAGTCTCAGGCAAGAGACTTTGTACTGTGCCACTGAAGCTGATTTGTCTCATGTGGAGGACTGACTATCACTGGTCAGGAAGAGACAACAAAGGACAAGGCAGGACATGCTGGTTGCTAATTTCAGTGAGCGAAGGATGATCCCCCTTTTGAGGAGGGGGCAGGGGCAGAGATGCAGGGGAAGGCATGTAAAAGAGGTAAGAGACAAAGCGGAGTTTACATCAATAAGAGAATTTGGCTTTGGAAGAAGATTTTCTGCATGGCTGCTCCACATAAATTGTGCTTAGCTTTGCAGATTTTGGGGTCTCTGACAAGGCTCTTGAATGTAAACTCCCAAGGACAATTTCACTATTTAGCATTCCAATTTGCTATCATCCACTAAACCTAAAGCTTTGTGAGGGTGCACTTTCAGGTTTAGAAATTTAGTGATACTCTAACAATAATGGTTAACATGCACACAGATTAAAGGGTTTCATTGGTGAATACCAAGGTACTAGGGAGAAAATGCCCTGTCTGGCCTGTGGATTCCACACCGCAGCGTATCATGTCTGTATTAATAGCATAATATCACAATTCTTCCATTACAGCAAATGCTGTGTAATACCAGTGTGCTGCAGGCAAAGGGGAATGGCCACTGTGCAGGGAAACTCCATAGAAAGCTTTTCCTTCCTCTAGAGTGTGAGTTCATTTCAAAAGCCAGGCTTTCAGAGGGTATAACATTGTTTGTGTGCAGCCAAACCATGAAGGATTTTCTTCTCAAACTAAATTCAGCTCTCTTCTTCCCATCTCAAGAACTCTCTTCAGTTTTTCAGGAGATGAAGATCCTGTTTTTTAAATATTTACAGGAGCTATTGCTTGACACGGAATAGAGAATCTTGGCTTTTGTAATATTCATGCACTATTGGGATGTAGTTTATTAATTTTTCAAGTATTTGGGAGGTATATCTTCATTTTTAAGTTTTATTTTTAAATAAAACTGAATCTAGGTCCACCCATATCTCACATTTCTTTCTTCTTTTCCCCTTTTTTGTTCATGAACACACACGTATATATGCGTGTGCGTGTATACATATAAGGAATATAGAAAGTCACGTAAGAATGTCCATTAAGACTTTGAATGATTTTCTAATCTTCTTTTTTACCCTTGTGAGTTCTCTTTCCAATCTGAATTGAAATCAATGTCTCATACACACATTATTTCAATTTAAGTCACACAAGTTCATTCCTAAGATTTCAGTCAGCAGTTTTCACTAAAGGCATATGTAAAAGTAGACCTAACACCAGGAGAATGTCAATGCAACCTTGCTATTGTATCTCATCCTTGTGAGGAAGTGAAATCAAACTCCTGGATATAAACAGAGCAAGGCTGTCATCTGAAATAAACTATCATCTTATCAAACTAAAATCAGTGCAGCTATGCTGATTTGAATCTTGTCCCCAGTCATACAATCCCAGAGCTGTATTATTCTTTTTTTTCCTCTCTTCCATTCTGTCCATTATTTTTTCCTCTAACAAAATGATTAAGATAACTGGTAGAGAAACACAGGACACTGAAATAAAGCTCAGAAGCCACCGACGGTCTCTCTAGACGGATTCTCCTCCATTACACACAACTAGCCTAAGGTTATCTACTTTCCTCAAGATGTGAAGGCTGAGAGATGCTACATGGGAAGTGGGGAGCACACTGAAAATACCTGGAGAGAGGCTTGCTCACAGGCTCAGCAGCACATGCTTGCACACACGTGCAGTCACCCGGGCAGAGAAGTAAATGCTGGCTCCAGAGCTTTCAAGTTGAGAACACATATCTGGGCAAACATAGGTTATTATAACTCTGGACAGCAAACCACAAAGGCATTCAAAGAATCACTACCACAACATTTTACAGAATATTATTACAACTGTCACCAGCAGTTCTGTCAGAAATCTGAAAATTGCAAAGGACAAAATTTAACTACTGAGGAGCAGGGAATTCTCAAAAATTCTCTGTTAATGTGCTGGCAGATAGGACCAGTGAGAAAAATACTGGGCTTTGCTATTAACCATCCTGCAGAACACAGGAGGGGAACTGTTGTCAGAATGATGCTACATTATCACCTATACCTCTTCCTTTATGATCCTCCTTTCATCTTCATCAGTACTTTTATCCTGTTCTCCCTCTATCGCATCACCTCTGGAGCTGGGCTAGTCCCAAGGACTCAGTGAAAGACAGTTCTTCATTAAAATGTCTGACCTCACCAGAGCTGAGTTTAGAAACAGGTTCAAATTTTATGAGAGAGAAAAGAAATCAGAGCTGTGCTTATCTGGCCTTCACCTGTAGCGGTAGAACATCTCACAGTATTACTGACATGTAAAGAGTGTAAAGAACCTTGTTGGACACGGCCTCTTGTGCTGCTAAGAGATTTAGTTTGTGCATTTATATATTTTGGTATAAAATATCTGGTATTACGTGTTGCTCCAGCATTTTCTTATTCAACATTGATTGCCAGAGAAGTAGAGATTTGGATAGAAGGAGCTGGGAGCTGGAGCTTCTGCAACTTAAGAAACTTCCATAGGAAATAATTTTGGGGCTGGAGCCTTTGGGATATATTCCAGTAGGGAGTGGAGCAGAGCTGTTGTTGCAGAGGTGGAGATCTTGAATTCCAGCTCTCAGTCCCATGATCAAAGCAGCTCTAAGGAACCTCCTTCAGTCGCTGCTTCATCCAAAAGCAATGCAACAGTACATGGCCTAGAAGCTTCTGGTTAAATGCTTAGGAGTGAAGTGGTTAAGCACACTGATTGTCATTATCACCAGATTTCAGTGAAAGCAGATTTGTAGCAAGATGAATTAGTTGAGAATATATTTGGGATCAGTATAGTGCTCCAGTTTCCCTGTAATGAACAAGGACATGTTAACAAAGTTGGCCCCAATCTCCATGTGAGAGCCTGCCAGTATGTGTGCAAAATGTTGCTGGGCGTGTGTAAGCCTGTGCCAACAAAGCCTTACTGTCATCACGTATTTCAGGGATGGCTTCCCTGAAGTCCCTCACTTGAGCAAAAGCACGTGCTCCTGGAGGCTGAGGTGGGAGCACAGCCAGGTTCAGCACACCTTCTCTGTTTCTGTGGGATGCCCTGGAGGGTAAAAGTTATCCTAGAAACATGTAAGGGAGTTCTACCATTTTTTTATTTGTTGTGCCCGTCTCCCTTTAAAGCCAACTATTTTTAACATGAAGAATTTGGTGACTTGCTTGTAACAGCATGGGCACTGTGGAGTGCCATGGTGTCCAATTGTGAAATTGCCTTATTGTGAAAAATCCCTGCAGCTGGCACAGTCCTAATGACGTGGCAATTGGTGTCAACCTGGAAAGTGAATTTCAGCATTGTCTCACTTGGAGCCCAGGCACGCAATGCTGGATGGGACATTTTGCTATCTTTGGTAGTTTTTTTACCAGGATAAAACGCTGTCTGTGCTAATGGCATATAGGATACTGCACATGAAGCCTGCCAGTTTACCAAGACTGACTGCTGCATCTCTGCTGTGGGAAATAACATATCATGTGGAAATATGCTTATCTACATGCTAGTGGGTTAGTAAATGCTGCTTGGATTTGGAGCTCCAAAAGCGGCTCCAGCATGCCTGGGTTAATGGGCAGGAGAGGTGCAGGGTAAGCTATGTATGAGGCATTTCTGCATCTCACCAGCTGATACCACCACAATGTGTGTGATATCAGTGTATGTGCTGAACAAAGCAATCTGCCGTATCGAGTTCCCACCTCGTTCAGTTCAGTAGGAGGCTGACATTTTGTGGCCGATTTTTGTCAAAGAACTTAAGCTTGGGAGTATCCCATTGGCTCTGGTTTCAACTCAGTGGGAACACGTGCATGCTTAAAACTTTCCACACACTCTAAAGCCCAGCCTGGTGTTCTCTGTGGGACTAACACCGGAGGGCTGTGCTTTCAGCTGCAGTGATGTGTGTGCCTCACTCCCTGGGACAGGTGGTTGCCTCGCCAGTCTGTTTGCTGCCACATTTTTTTCTGATCAGGGATGTTTGGATTGCCCCTTTGCTTTCAGCCCTTTGCTTGGACAGTCTGGAGCTGCATTTAAGGCATGAAGTCAGAACTCTTTGGGAAATTTGCCTGCAGTCATCAAAGCTGATTGGGACAAATCTACATAAATAATAAGCTGAGTATGTAATGTCACTCAGATGCCCAAGGAAGATATGAGCTCTTGAGGAAATCACACTGCTCCTGTGCTGGAAATCTGACTTTCAGCTCCTTGGAAAACCTGGGTGATGGAGAAATGTCCTTTCAATGATCTGTCTCCCAGCAGTGTTATGTCCACTGTTATGAACCAGTCACCTTTACTGAAAGCCTAGAGAATACTGCATGACTCACAGGTGTGTGCCATAGCCAGCTGGAGGTACATGCCTTCTCCTTGTAGCATTTCTTGCCTTCCCAGTGCCTCTTATTGCAGAGCTGCACCCCAGCTGCCAGTGTAGTAGGGAAGGAGAGGGGACAACACGTAGGATGGGAATACTAAAATAATAGTAATGAGAACTGACTCTTTCCCATATGCATATTGTTGGACCTCTACTGCATGGAGGACAGTCATTTTTCTGGACTCCTCAGCCTCCTGAGGAATTCAGCAGCCTTTGGCTCAGCCCATGTTTGTTTGCTACAATCATTTGCTTTAATGGGGCGGGTCAAATTGCTCCAGTTACCTCCCAGTTTGAGACAGAGCTGACTGGAGGAGAGGGTGTGGAAGTTGCAGAAGGAGGGAGAAAGAAGGAATAATCTTTGAAAGCCAGTAAATGCTACCACTTCTGCTAATTGCATAAAAGTCAAAAGCTAAGCCATAAATGGGAGTGCAAGTCTAAGATTACTCAACAGCCCTGTTATTCAAATGCAGAATGCTGTATGAGGCAGATATAGAAAAGCTTAGTGTTAGAAAAGGCTCTTATCTTCACTTGTTAAACCACTCATGTGTTATGACAAGTCATCCCCAGCCGAACAAATGAAGATTAGTGCACCACCAGCAGCATTAAAAAGTACGATGCTGGGAACTGTAACAGCCGACCTAACTGGTCCCTGATCATTGGAGAACTGATACCTCCTTTCAGCATGAAAGGTTTGAATTCACCTGTCTGTCATGTACTGATGAACATTCTAAACACTCTTCTTGATAGGGGAAATAATTTCCCTGTCCCATTAAATGAGTGAAGAGACCCCCACTGATTTCAATATGCTTAAGATCAAGCTGAGGAGTGGCTTAAAACACACACAGGGCATGAACGTGTGACCCAGAAGGATGGCAGATATCGCAGCTTCTGCTTGTGTTTGGTAACTCATGATAAAGTTGAGGCATACCAAAGTGGCTCCTCAAGGATGACTTGATGTGGAGTGGCAGAAAATTAGCCTGGATGTTAATATCCAGAGTTGTTTTTGAAGTGAACTGAAATACATACCTGTGCGTAGGATTTTTTATTTGAAAAATTCAATATACAGAAACTACAATTGCTCCATGATAAGAAGTAAACAAAGATGAACAAAAAGAGCTATCAAAGCTGCCGCATGTTGCAATCCATTTCAATGTTTATCTGCAGCAACACGTAGAAGTGGATTCATGCAACCAGATTTAGGCAACTGAGAGAGTCAGGTTGGGATTCTGGCCTCCTTGCGTGCCACATAAGGTTGAAAGAGAAACAGACAGGTCCATGGGGTTGTTTAATCCATCTTCTGTGACTCATTCTGGGAAGTGACTCTTTCCTTGGTGGCAGAGAGAACCTTGGGGGCCTGGTTGTCTAACATCAGCGCCTTCGGCAACACTGTTAGGAATAAAAAATAGAGCCTAGTGAAAAACGCTACCCAATATTGTTGCTGAATTCCTGTTTAAGTATATCAACTTTGGGTGAGAATGTTGAGAGACAAGAGAGTGAGAAGGTAGCAAATAGGATGATAAAGCTCTATGCCCATGATACATCATGAACTCCAGTTAGTGTAGGGAAAATGCAGCCCTGACAGCCATTGCGCTGCATGGATTTCCAAACTGATGAACAGAATCTGTGTAAGCCCCGCATAAATTAAAGTAGCCCTGCTACTGCAGCACAGCAGCCTTCTCTATGCTGTTGGACTGAGTGACAGCACTGTCACACAGCAGCATCTTTATGAAGATGGGATGGTGAGGATCCATTGTACAATCCCAGTGCTGCTGCTGAAGCAAAGTGATTCCTTGGCCTTTCCTATAAGTTAACAGTGCCAGGGTCTGCTGAGGAGGAAGCAGTGCAAACCTGCTTCTAATTCAGGTAAGGAGTTCAGCTACAGAGTAAGGGGAGGTAACACAGTCCCTAGAGCTGCTGAAGTGTGCTTGGCGCTTCCAAGCAGGCAGAATGAGTCACAGGGAGGGACAGAGAGAGAGAAAGAAATGCCAGCTCATATCTGGGAAGGTAGAGAGTGTGGGTGGAAGGCAAATACCATAGAAGAGCAGAGGGCTGTTGCATGAGTCAATAGAATCGTATAGATACTAATACTTATCATAAATACCAAAGCGGTTTTAGCAGCCGCAAGCTCTCAGAAAACAGTAAATGAGAACCTTTTCCTGTGGCTAGGAGGACCAGAGAGGAAGACGTGAGTGGAGGAAAAAGAGATAACAGGACTGTGAGCACAAGCAAAAGAACATTGTGGAGCATGACATAATGGAACATGAATTAGCGGCAATTATGTGGCATGGACAACGAGATCAGATGATTAGCTTTTCCAGAAAGATGCTGCGTTGTTTTTCCTGGTAATCTCTTATTAAAAGGGTGCTAGAATGCATGAACAATACAAGAAAAATCCTTCTTATTCTAGTGGCTTTTCTTTCCATAGCTCTGTAAGTTTTGCACATAAAGCATTACAGGATATATTTTTTTAACTACTACTTCATTTTAGTATTATGTTGCTTGCTTGCCTTGGTTTTAAGATGGCAATGAAAGCAAGGCTTATTTTTAACTTTGAAGGTTGCTTTTGGGGAGCTCTGCCAACGCAGAGATCACCATTTGCTACTTTTACTCCACAACGTTTTCTCCAGCAAGGGCCTGTCCTTTGAAACGAAATAGCCTGCCAAGGATTCATTTATTTCTTCAGAAAATGCACTGGAGGGGGAAGCAAATTAAAAATATTATAGCAAACTTACTACTCAGTTTTTTGATTTTAGTAGCAAAATGGACATTGTGGAAGAAAAAATAGAAATGCATCATTGAAGGTAAGGAAGCAGTGCTGCGCTTAGTAGTACAATTTTCACAGAATGAAGCTTAAACTTTGGGCATTGCCAATATACAGAAATGATTTTTTTTTTTTACTTTCAGAGGGACGGATTGCAGCGAGTTTCAAATACCATAGAATCATAAAGTCATTAAGGTTGGAAAAGGGCACTAAGATAATCTAGTCCAATCATTAACCCATCACCAGCATGCCCACAAAACCATGTCAGTCCATGCCACATCTGCCCTTTTCTTGAATACCTCAAAGGACAGTGACTCCACTATCTCCCCAGTTCCAATGCCTTACTACTCCTTTTGAGAAGACTTTTTTCCTAATATCCATCCAGAATACATAATTGACAGTGCTGAACTCCAAACCTTCTCTGGTAGCTCCATCCACAGATTAAGTTGAGCGCTATTCAGAATGGATAGAAAGATAAGAATCTGGGCCACAGCTGTTATAGGTTAATACTATACATACAAACCAGTGTAAAGGAGATTTTTTTTGGAGAAATTATAAAAGTGATTGTTATGTATTTAGTTTGGTATTGAAACTTCTGTTCTACGACTGCATCAGTAATTTTGGATGAGACAGTTCAGAAGACTCTTAGGAAGAGGCTGCAGAAAAGGATGCTGTCCTAACCTTCATGACTGTTTCTCTCATAATCTTTGTAGAGCTCCTGAAGAGGAATTAGCAGTTGGCGTAAGATTTGTGTCCAAATTTGGCTTTTAAAGGTTTGTGTTAAAATTCCAGTTTGTAAACTTTTTTTTAGTAATAGGTGTTCCCTGTATTTGGTTACTTGATTGGAATTCCCAGTATATGACTGGCTGAAGTGGTGAACAGTCACAGCTGCAGAAGAACAGCAGAAGTTGGAGGGTTCAGTATTTCAAACCCAAAACAACTCTGAAGATTATATAAAACATAAAACTTGTCCAGCTGAACTGCTCAGGTCAACAAATACTTCATAGTTGCATCTTCCTAAAACTCTAAGGTGGGAAGAATCATATCTCAAGAGGATAAATACCATAAAAGATTTTTCTGTGATTTTCTCTTACTTCATATTGATAAGCATTATCCAAAAGCCAATGTGAAACTCAGAATTAATCTATAAAATAGAATTTGAAGCAGAAATAAATCTGGGGATGTGCACAGTGAGCAAGAAGAATGCAAAACAGAGCAATTTCTCATCAAGAGAGTGCATCCATTTTGAGCGCTAAGTAGACGAGAGGGTTCTGAGGAATAAAACTTCATCTTACCATAAACACAGAAGACTGCTGAATTAAATATTCATGGGCAGTCCTCATTCTGGCACTTCCTACATTTCAACTCTTGACTTGAAACTTAGTTTAGAACTGCTCTCTCTGCTAGTGTTATGTATGCTTACAGGTTAATATGGAAGGACTGATGGAATGACTCAGGACATGAAAGTTGGATGTAGTTTTTCTTTTTCTTTTTCTTTTTCTTTTTCTTTTTCTTTTTCTTTTTCTTTTTCTTTTTCTTTTTCTTTTTCTTT
>JAOWBP010000001.1:58580020-58591918 GCA_028571105.1 Tragopan temminckii | reverse complement strand
TTATTCAGTTAAAAAAAAAAAAAAAAAAAAAAGAATTATGTAAACTGTGTCTTGGAAGAGCTGGAGGAGAATCTCCTCCATAGCTGGAAAAAAGACATCAGGTAAACATCCATTATTGAATTATCACTATTTTTTTTAATCTTAGTTTGTAGAGTTTAATTTTTTTTTGCAATCTTCTATTTGTCATGCTGAGTCACATAAGGTCAACTCACTCAATAATCTCTGCCTTAATGCACGTCCTTTTGCTGTGTTCCTGTATTCCAGACGTTGTTATAAGCAAACCCTGCTTAGCTTGGGTCCACTTGCAGATGAGCAGTCCCACCACATGCAGCTTCTTCAGGCCAGACTGTCGCCCCTTCTGCTGTCATTACAGTGCTCAGTCTCTTGGGTAGATCTCCCCATGCTGCTGTTACAGCTGCGACTACTTTATGTGTATAGGTGACAACTTATAGGTTAGTGGATTTGGTCTAGAAAAACTCCTTCCCCTAAGACTTCCTTTCTTCTCTGGTCTTTCCTATCTCAATCCTGGATGATACTTGCGCTTCAGTCAGGGCTTGCTGTTGGCTTCAGTCAGTAAAAGTAACCATAGTGGCCTGCAAATCTTAATATCTTAAGATCAAAAGCCTTTGAGCAAGGCCTTTGACATGGTTCCCTACCACATCTTTATCTCCAAATTGGAGGGATGTGGATTTGACAGGTGGACCACTCGATGGATAAGAAATTGGTTGAAAGACCGCAGACAGAGGGTGGTGATTAACGGTTCTATGTCCAGGTGGAGGCCGGTAATGAGCAGCGTCCCCCAGGGGTCTGTCTTGGGACTGGTGCTCTTTAACATCTTTATCAATGACATTGACGACAGAATTGAGTGTGCTCTCAGCAAGTTTGCTGGTGACACCAAGCTGAGTGGTGTGGTTGACATGGTGGGAGGAAGGGATGCCATTCAGAGGGACCTCAACAGGCTTGGAAGGTGGACCCAGGTGAACCTAATGAGGTTCAACACAGCAAAGTGCAAGGTTTGGAATTGGGTGCATCTATACAGACTGGAAGGAGGGGTCCTTGAGAGCAGCCCTGCAGAGAAGGACCTGGGGATCTTGATGGATGAAAAGCTTAACATGAGCCAGCAGTGTGCTCTTGCAGCTTGGAAACCAAATGGTATCCTGGGCTCCATCAAAAGAGGGGTGGCCAGCAGGGACAGGGAGGTGATTGTCCCTCTCTACGCTGCTCTTGTGAGTCCCCATCTGGAATACTGCGTCCAAGTGTGAAGCCCCCAGTACAAGAAAGACAGAGAGATGTTGGAGAGGGGCCAGAGGAGAGCCACAAAGATGACCAATGGGCTGGGGCACCTCCCCTGTGAAGACAGGCTGAGGGAGCTGGGCTTGTTCAGCCTGGAGAAAAGAAGGTTGCAGAGTGACATAATTGCAGCCTTTCAGCACCTAAAGGGAGCCTATAAACAGGAGGGGAGTCAACTCTTCAACTCTTCGAAAGAGTAGATAACAGCAGGACAAGGGGAAATGGTTTTAAGTTGAGGGAGGGAAGATTTATGTTGGATGTTCTTTACTATGAAAGTGATGAGGTGGAACGGGCTGCCCAGAGAGGGTGTGGATGCCCCGTCCCTGGAGGTGTTCAAGGCCAGATTGGATGGGGCCTGGGCAGCCTGGTCTAGCATTAAATGGTGAGGTTGGTGGCCCTGCCTGTGGCAGGGGGGTTGGAGATTCATGATCCTTGAGGTCCCTTCCAACCTGGGCCATTCTGTGATTCTGTGATTCTGTGAAACTATTGAAAGATCTCACATCACAGACTTATTCCTCTTTTGGCTTAAGAACAACTGGTTTTCTATGTCATGGGAAAAATTTCACATTCTTGGTGAACTTTTCTCTGCATTAGTTTTATGCAGTGATACCGTAGATGGTGGACATACAGTCCAACATAGGGAAGAATTCCCTTTACCAGGAAATTCACTGTCAGTGCTCATGTATTTCACTGAAGTAGGACAAACGTGGTTTTGCACTAAATAACCAAATTGACTAGAGGAATAATTGTGATATTAATGATACAGAAAAGTTCTATGGTGTAAAAAGAATTATAATATCAATCTTCCCTCTTGAATTCTCCAGCACTGTGAATCAAATATTCTTTTTTTCTATTAGCATTACAAGAAGAGTTATAATATGCTTCCATGCAGTATGGATTTATTCATTGCCACTTATAGAAAGCTCTGAGATCCTCAAAGCACTCAAGTTACATGCAAAAGCAATAAGCCTATTTCACAAGTATGGCCATGCTGCAACCCAGCTGTTTTGTTGCCTGTGGTGAGAGGTTATGGACAAAATCCATCCCAGCATCGCTTCACTTCTCCAGTTAGAGACCATCCTAAGAAGTAAGAAAAATTATACACCTTTTCTCCCTGAGTTAGAAGTCTATCCATCTACATAGTGTTTACGTTGTATATAAGAAAGTCATGAACATACATTTCTGCCCATCTTGAAAGAGTCCCAGAACAGCTGCAGGCCTTTGACATGTGCTCAATGTCACATTCAGAGGCCTGCCCTGGAATTAAATACCAAATTATGTCTAAAACCCTAAGTAGAATTATTCAGTTTTTAAGTAGAAAATATCATCCATTTATCAGTAAGCTGTATCTCATTTACTCAAGTTCTCAGCAGGTTTCTTGCATTGAATTTTGCTGAAATAAAAAACTACATTGGTTCTTGTGTAAACCAAAAACTGAAAAGACGTTCTGGTAGAAAAAGTTTGCAATATGTATCTAATACTTGCAGGAATTTTATGCAGACAAATATAATTATCTGATTTTTCGTCAGTTGTCTGATTCCAAAAAACACCAGAGAGTTTTTAACACCACAAGAGATCAAGCCCTCTGTTTCATCTCCGGGAGGAAACATCAGAATGTAGTACATGCGTCATCGTCTATCACCATCTATTTCCACTGTGAATGAGACATTTGGTATCTTCAGAGAAACTGGATTTTGGGTTTGCATGACATTGCATTGTTTTGTTCTAGAACAAAGACGTTGATTTTTGTTGGCTTTTGGGAGTTGGTTTGTGATGTTTGGATTGTGTTATCAGATAATTCACCATATGGGTTTGTTATCAGATCCTTCATGAAGCTGTAGTTTTCCCAACACTAAACAAAACATCAAAAAAAAAAAAAAAAAAAAAAAAAAGGTGGGGGGGATGATTTTCTTACTCTTGTGGTTATGTAAGGCAGAAAGAATGCTGTGAATTTTTCTTTTTTCTTCTTGGTTGACAGGAAGTTTTGAAGCATAACAAGCAAGGGAGGTCTGAAGTATGCTTTAAGACATGGCGTTAAGGTATTATTTTATAATACCTTTTTTGTGAAAGCATTCACAACCTTCTTTTTTGTTTGTTAAAGTTACCTGCTGAACAAACATGAATGACATTCACACACTGCAACTAGTTTTTCTTTTAAAATGAAAATTAATACAACGTTCTGTATTTTTTAGAACATACCAAAGGCCAGAACAAAAGCAAGGAACCTGGAAAGCACTAACCACCCCGAGGAAGAGCCCTGGGAGGCTTTTGAATAGCAAGAACTAATTTTTTTCTGGGTGTCTGTGAGGTGGGCTTCCCCACACAGAAGGGTAGTCCCGTGTCTCATGGTCAAATTTTCAAAATAAGTGAGATTTCTGTTGACCCTCCAAATGGGTGGCCAACTCATCAGAAAGAATTGTCTGTCAACTGAGTAGATTTGTGACAGGGGTGAGTGGTCCTACTTACTGACTGAACCCATGACCTCCTAATCCGATCTTATATGTAGTGCCTGCTAGACTGTTCAATGGTCATTAGACCTGGGTGAACAATTTGGACAAAAAAACCCCAAAAAACAAAAAAAAACCTGAGCCATTCTGGGAATTAAAAATCCAAAGAAACCAGAACCCAGCTCTCAAAATTTTGGCTATCATTTTCCATGTAATTCTGTATTTCGCTGATATGTTCCTTGTGCTACATGCTTGTTTTGCCATGACAGTAAATTTTCATCCTGGATCCAAGAGGCTAATCTTGGAAATTTTGAGCATATGGTACGATTCTTTTGTGAATGAGCCAGATGAACTGGTGTTTAAGGATTCACTTTGATGGAATAACGTAATAGTAATTCAGTAAAATCAGGCAGTTTGAAATTTACTGTGAATGAAATGCCCAGAAGATGAATTAAAAAATGTGAACACCAGTTTAAATCTAGAGCTGTATACTTAATCTGGTATTGGATAGAAAGTTTTATCCCATATCATATAAAATTCCATAAATTATAGCAAATTCAGAAGCATCTAATTATTTGGACTCTTAACTGGTAGGGCCCCTAGAGCAGACACGCTGGCCTAAAAACAGAGACTACTTTTCAACCTGAAATTGAAAGAAATTTTTTCTTTTTTCTCCAATGCATGCCCTTCCTTACCAAAAAAAAAAAAAAAAAAAAAAAAGATAAAGAACTATGCAAGTCAGAAGTGTAAAAGACCCTGTATCAGGGAAGGTGGATGGACTGCTGTTTCCTTAAGGTCAGTTTCTCTCCTGTTTACTTGTTTCTGTTCATAGTAATGTGCAGTCCCATCACCATTCAGATAGAAGTAATTACTACATGGCTTTCATACAAAACTCTCTTCAGGCATGCAAATCATTCAATCTCCAGCATTTGTGGTCTTGAAACATCACGGGAACCTTTCAATGTACACTTACAGTGGGCAGCTTTGCATGCTGCTGTGCAAAAGCATCCCAGTCCAGTGGAGTGTTCTGGCATATATTCTTAGAGATCTTTTGATGCATGGGTTCTTCTGATACATTCAAAGACAAGTACATGCTTTTTTGGCAAGAATTGGCCTAATGCCTCAGGCAAAGGCATGTCACATAATTTGAATGCCTACTGAGAGAAACTGTGCGTGCAGGTTGCAGATTTCACATCTTAGAGCATGCCCATGACTTTCCTTGGCTATAATCATAAATCTTTTTAACTAACCTTTCCCTTTGTGTAATGGTTAAATCCATGGGTCTCAATGATATTTTTCTTGTGCAACTTTAGGAAAATGTAATAATTTCATAGAGTTTAATATATTGTATGATGTTATTACCAGTTGAAATTTTTCTGCTCTAGAATGGTTAAATTTAATATAGACATAAAAGTTAGATTTCTCCATCACTTTCTATTACAGTTCAGGGTAAAAAATGTAAAAAAAAAAAAAAGTTAAAAAACAACAGTGCCAAAAGAATGACAACACTGGGAAAAAAAACAGAGTAAATATTTTTTAGCAGGGAAGGCTTTTCCAGGAGTGCAAGGCTGGCTGAAGTTGAAGACCAGGGTGCAATGCAGAGGTAGCTCTTACACCATGCTGGGGCCTCGCTGGGAGTTTTTGGCATTGCTCACCCTGACTGACCGACTGCATATGCTAAGCTGTTCGCTCAAATGTCCTGCAGATTGCACATGCTGTATTTTTGTGTAGCTCTTGTAGTATAGCCTCTTCTGGCTCAGCTGTGAATCCCAAACAATTTTATTTTCGTTTATCTGCTTAAATAGGTTAACTCAATAGTTCATGATCGTAAAAGGACTGTTTCAAATTATTAGATTTAGAAGAGAGCTGGAGGAAAAAAGCAAGCAAAATATAGTAGAAAGAGGCAGATTCAAAAATCATCTGCAGTTTGAAGGCTTGAAGATGCTGAACCAGAGTCAGAACATGCAGCAACAAACATTCAGCTGTGAGTGCTGGTATATGCATGATCTTTTGAGAGAAGATCATAGAAGTATTCCATCTACTTTCACAAACTTATCATGATTTGTAAGAGCTTGGTCTCCAGGGACACAACGACCACAGACTCCTAGGATGATAACACAAATGCTCAATTTTTACAGCTGCCTAGAAAAATCAGAAATTCCTCCTGGAAAAAGATTTTGCTAATCCTATTGAACACCTGGAAAAAGTTGGGGAACTAGAAAAAATACTGTGTGGTTTCCCATGGCTTCTACATCAGTTTAAAGAAAAGTTCTGATGAAAGCAGCTGAAAGGAACCTTGGCACCCCTCGGGCAGCCAGTTGGGTGTTGTATTGCTTTGTACCAGACTCGACAGTTCAGATTTTAAAGCACAGCATTTCTGGTCACAGCCCACATGCTGAATACTATAACATTTTGAGCATTTTCTCTCTAAATTCCATATTCTACAGTTTCTGAGGGGGTTGCCCCAGCTTTTTACCATCACTTTCTCACTTTGTGGCCATTTCATAGTGACAGACAACTTCTGGGAGCAGATCTGATAGTCTGATGAGCCTCACAGTTTGCTAGCACCTCAGCCCTGCTTACTTCTCTAATGGGTATTAGCAAACTCAAGTCCACAAACTCTCTCACCACTTCATGCCAGGACGCGAAGCGTAAGTTATCTATCTGATGGATCAGAATTTCTCTTTCCATCATTATCGGTGGGTGCAAGATGCAGAGAACGCAGAACTGCTTCATAAAAATGCCTTTGCTTACAATTGTGATGGTGAAGAAGGCTGCAAATAACTGTCACTGGGAAAATAAGGCTGACAAGTAGACTTGGAAGAGAATAAGCAGGATTAATGTAGTAATGGGCTATTAATTTTTTTACAGGAACTATTCTGTTTGATATTTGCTTGAAAATATGTTGTAATCCTTCTCTCTCTCTCTTTTTAAAGACAAATATTTATTAAAAACCTACCTAACGCAGCGTTTCTGCACCCTGCATTTCTTAATACAAAGCTTCTGCTGCTTGGATTCATTTTGGAAAATGTGGTGTTCATTCAAGTGTTTATTCATAGACATATACTGATGTATTTACTTCACCTGACTTGCAGTTTAATAGCAAATTTTCAATTATGCGATGAAATGACAAGGAAAGCATGAAGGGTGACAAATACTGAAAAGTGTATTTAATAGACTGTTCCTAACAGATCCTCCTCCTTTAAGTTAAAGCTCTTCAAGATCCTGTCTGAGCCATGCAGGCTGAAAGGGACTTCCGTAACACCTCTGTCTCAAGAGTGTGCTTATGTTGCAGGCAGCTTAGCAAGGTGATTTAAAGCCACCTGTATGGCTATAGCAAAACATGTTGGTTGCCAAACCTGTTCAGGGAGAAGGACAGGCACCTGGGCAATCAGCTCATGCCTATCTCTGCAGCATTGTGGTTGTGTTGCAACTTTTGTCGGGTCATCTAATGCTGACTAAATACGTCTGCATGTGCCTGGTGTTGGTGCAGATGTAGCCTGGTCTGAGAGGAGGGTTAACTCCTCTGTGTAACCCTGCATCCCTATAACAAATTTCATCCGTAACAGAACAGATGCCACTCTACTGTTTCCATTAGTTTGTGCCCACGTAATATTTTGTGGGCTCTCTTTTCAGGATGTGCCAACCTGTCACTGAGTAACATGACGTGGGATTTTGATTGCTGGTAACACCATGATAGTACCAACCAGAATGTGCATGGGGGTCTCTAAACCAATAGAAAAATACCAGAAGGCAACAAAATATCTTGATTCCAAAAGTGGAGTGCTGGGGATGAACTGACGTAATTTGTTGCGAAAACAAATTGGCTCTGAAAAAGGCAAACCATAACTGCCTTCACACCAGACTTGGTGAGAAGATGGTTTCTGTTTCTGGGATGTCATACTTCTTTCCCAGTTTTTTCTACATCCTGGAAACAACACTAGTGTGTTTATTATGAGCGTACACCAACTAGTATAATTTGAGGGAAGTGGTGAAAATGGACCAATGATGAAGAAAAAGTCTAGGGATGAAAGCTTTGCGACCAGATTGGGAATGTGTCAAGGGGCCAATGATCTTCCTGGTACATTTGGACTCGTGTCAAAGGGCCCAGTCCTCTCACTTGCTTCCTATATCCTGCACGCCTATGCAGAAGAGGCTGCTTTTTCCTGACAATGCTGTCATCTCAAAGATTAACTGATCTAACAGAAACACTGAAAAAAGGCCTCATGCTCTTCATCTCTGTATTAGTAGACTTTGCTTTAAGTAGTAGTCCTCTTAATTCAAGCGACGTAAAGGCAGCAGAAGCTGCCATTATTGTGAGCGATGCACCCACTGCAGCCATAGAAATGTGCCAGTAGGTAAACCAAACAGCGCCAAGCATTTGAGGTTTTGGATTTAATTTTGTCTGCAGATGTCACTTAATTTGATATTCCACTATCTTATGGCTCTAGCAAATAGGCACCACCACAAAAATGGTGCAGAGGAAAGGAAAAGAACAGATAAATAATGACTTAAATTATTTGGTGTATTCACGTACCAAATGTAATCCCATTGACAAAGTGAATGTAATGTTTTTCTCTTCTGCTGCTAATTCAAGACCAAACAGACTGCTTGATTTGTCAGTGCAGAAATAGCAACCTCCAGTGGTCACTTAGTCCAAATTACACATTGTGCATGGCGTCAATATGACTTCTTCACTTTCCTCACTTGAAAAGACCTCTGAGTCTACTTATCATGGCTTTTTGGCTGGAGTTTAAAGCCACAAGCATGCTTTCATCTATGTGTTTAACAGACACTGTCTTAAAATTAACATAGAAGACTTAATTTTCTGATGGAATTACTCATTAGTAAATCTTCAGAATTTATTCTCCTTGACTGCTCATATCTTGGCTAGCAGAAATGAATTCCCACTTGCACTGTCAGAAGTAAAGCCAGATTATATCCTTCCAGGAAGCAGATATCTTCCTTTCCTGTAGATCCACTATTACATGCTTTTCTCTTTCAATCTGTCTGTCATGTCCATGGAAGCCCTGTGCATATGAAGACAAAAAAAAAAAAAAAAAAAAAGAAGATATATCATATGGTTAAATTTTAAATGGAAAATATAACAAAACCCAATTTTTAAAAGATTCCATCGATGCTCCATCTTTGATATTTAAAACCACATATGCATATCTGCTATTAAATAAATGACAATTTAGGGTGAACTAGCCAGGTGGAATATATATACACTGGAAATATCCCACAAGGGTTTCAGAGCCACACCATGTCTGACATACATCCACCAGATCTCACATATTAAGTAGGGTACGGTCTTTCCAAGTCTTGGACTTTGCCTGAATAACTTCATCTTTCTCTCTCCCTTATAACTGTTACATAGGAAAGAACAGTCTGCTGAACTTTGGACAAAGCCAAAATATGCACTCAGTTGGACTTAATTTAGGCATGGAGTTGACAAAGTTTGGCAAATGTCCATATCTCTGCATATGTCACATGTGACGTAGACAATTTATTTGTTCTTATTTGCTATACAAAGAATACAACAAAAGCATGGAATTTTACATCTTGAAATGTGAATTTTTTATTTCTCTGTTACACTGAATCATTTTTCTGTAGACACATGAAATGTGTGGCTTATCTCTTCCAGCCGTTTTGGTATTTCAAAGTTGTATTCCCCCACAGTGGAACTGCAATATCCCACCACAGTTATGCTGCAAGGTAATTTTTTTCCTCTGTGGTGAATCATTATTCAGCAAACAACTCTGTAACTTTGTTAGATATCAGCACGATTCTTTCTAGTTCTAAAGGAAAACAGAAATGGGGTGGAAGGCAAATAATAGCACTTGACATCCGTACCAACAGCAAATGCTCAGCAGGCAGCCTGGCATTCAGGAATGGACATTTTTGTTATTGATGGGAGAAGTTGCTTGGTACTTTGCTGGGCATAACGTGTGTGTGGATGCTGATAATGAAAGAGTAGGACCTGTCAAATGCATGCTTTACAGCCAAAAGATGAAACCAGAAGTGTTTCAGTGTGATTTTTACATCTGACAAGGTCCTGGATTTTCAAAAGAAGTCAAATCACTTTATTTCAACCATTTTTTTTCATTAAACTTACTCAGATAAGTTCAGTTGCACCACATGCGTCACCACCTTCACCACTGGGAAGACCAAAGTACGGATATCCCATATCTCTCGAATGGATCCACATGTGCCAGGAGTGCTGCTGCCTTCCTGCATCTTGCTCAGGCCTATCAGCTTACTCTGGCTTAGCAAATCAAGTACTTTTCCAAGCCCAAATTGCTTTGGAATCAATGTTTCCTGTACTTCAGATACTTTCACATTCTATTTTAATATTGATTTTTATACATGCAAGATGTGAATGTTTTCCTCCATCTAACAAGATGCCCCTACAATAAAGAAAATGTAGAACAAAAAAAGAACGTCTGTTATGTAGTAATTCACCATGCAAACACTGTAAGAATGTGCAGATGTCCCATTAGTCAGTGTGATTTATCTGCTAGGTGATTTATCTTGGTGTAAACATTATCTCACAGAGATCCATGGTGAGGAATGGCTCCTAGATTAGTATGTGGCAACTGAAGAGTACCACATCCTAGAGATCACCAGGACTTCCTATCAGAAAGCCCTGCTTTGGATCAAATATTCACGTTGCTCTGTTTTAAACATAACTGAAAAAAACAAAAACAAAACAAAAAAAAAACGGGAAATAAACTCATAACTTTTTATTTTTAAGAATTTTAAGTTCTTTTGGAGAAGATGTTTGCACTTATATATAAGGCCTGCTTGATCTTGAAAATGAAACTCGTGGCTAATGCACTCTGAAAATGTTGGCCTCATATATAATGGAAATAATGGTCTTAAAGAAACTGAATGCAAGCAAACTAGAAGCGTAACAGATCTTTAAGATATCCTATTGTATATCAAGAGTTGCCTCACTGACTGCTGAGTAAAAGATTATTACAGGAAAAATTCACGTGCCAAATAAACTATCAAATCAGGATGTCATCACAGATATGATTATCAGGAGATAACACTCCTGATATACTTGTCAGTCGTAGATGCTCATGCTTTTTCTTGCTCTGGCTTGATCAGAAGTAATTAACCAAAATCTGATGACGTCTCTAGCCACTCCCAGCCCTCCCATCCTGTTGTACTACTATTTAGATGAGAAGTAGATCCTGAGCCTTCAGTTTGAGCTTCAGTTATCTTGCTGTTACATAGGATATAATGTGGATCCTTGTTCCCACTGCTCACTAAAGCAAGTGTTCATCCTGAGGTACATCCTGCTTTTGTGCTAGCTGTTCCTCAGGCTTGCCTATCCTACCACTTTCATTCTAGAGCATGTCAGCAACCACACTAAGTGACCTGGAAGTCTATTTTTTGGATGACCACCTCAGAGAAATCACCACTTTTCATTTAATTTGAATGATCTCATTGCTGTAAACATCCCACATGTCCAAAGGCTTGGAGCTCCAATGGGAATGGGTGCACCATGAAACAATACCAAGTAGGCCCGTTTGATTTCCGTTTCAATAACAAGGCATTGAATAATGATTTCCTAAGGCCTGCTGTGGAAAACAAAATTGAAAGCATAAACATATGCAGATGGAATTCAGAGCCTGAAACGCTTCTGCCAATTCTTACAACTTATGCATGCTCAAAATATTTACTTAGGAATTCTTAATTAAGTAAACCATTCAGTAGTGGTGTACTGTTTCAGATATGTCATAGTGTCGCCGCAAAATATGCCAGTGGTTCCACCTCTAACAAAGATCCCATTATAGAACTTGTTATCAGGCTTGGTGGGGTAAGTTTTCAGTACAGTGCACCTAGGTCTAAGCCGTGCAGCTCCTCTTGTGTTAATGGGATTTGTGTGGATAAATCCTTGCATTCCTCACTGAAAAAGAGCTCCTGCATGCCTGCAAGCTAAGGTGAATATCAGGTAGCGTGGCCAGGGCTGACATCAGGGTAATCCTAAACATGCAGCAGGGCTGTCACGGGGCTTGTGGGGAAAGTGTGCACTGCTCCACTGTGTGGCCAGGAATACGAGCGAGTAGGAATATCAGAGGGGAAGGTATGGCTCTTGAAGTCAGCCAGAACCTGAGCCGCGTTCGGATGCGGCGCCGCACTCAGGACC
>JAOWBP010000001.1:58522522-58573297 GCA_028571105.1 Tragopan temminckii | reverse complement strand
TCTTGGCCTGACAAACCACTATCTGGCAGAAGCTAAATGATCACTTTCCATTTACCCTATATCTGATATTATTTCATTGGGAGGAATATGCATATGTTTTTTTCCCACCACTGAAATCATTGTTTTCCTCATCATCCAGCTCATTATATTAACCCTCTTCCTGTCCTTACTTCCTTCCCCCACGAGCCGCCCTCTTACCATGCTGATGGTGCTAAGTGTTGGGATAATGTTTTCTGGTGTGTGTGGCTCTCATGAGAGTGCATCCAGCTTCCCTTTGGGACTGTATCACATTATTGTTGTGTCACATTCTTCTCTGGGTGACACTTTTTTCTTAAATTCAATAGTTCAGGTGAATCTGTAACATGAACGTGATTAAACGCAAGATCTCTTTAAAACTGCATGAAAAAATGGCATAACATTTCATCCCATCTGTACAAGGAGGAAAGAACTCACATGGTCCTTTGGTTGTTAGCATAGATCATGGCTCTGTTTTTTTTCCTTAGCATGCCTATGAAACAAATGCCAAAAGCTGAGATAGACAGAAGTCAGTGATAAAACTGACTTTTTTTTTTTTCAAAGAGAATGCAAGTATGGGAAACTGACTGAGGTATGGATTTTGAAGGGCATGGTGGCAGGGTTATACAGATTTGAAATTAAATAAATGCATTGATATAATGGAAACTGACTTACATCAGCAGAGAATTCATCATACTCTATGATCTTTACTCAGCACTGAATCACAGAAGTGGAAGAGAGCTAAAATTAATGATGAAAAACCATGAAAACAGTAAGCCAAATTAATGGCAAAAGAAAACTCTAAATTTTTTGAACTTCAAAGAAGTGTTTGGTCCAGTTTGGTGAGAAATTTGCTTTTCAGTAACTCTTCCCAGATTTGTCCTAAAAGATTTCTAATTCCATATAGAAAATACGCCTTGATTAACTTTATTTTCTTAAGGAGACTATAAGTGGAAGACATTAAACATCCTCAAGGTACAGTGTACAAGAAACAACTTCATATTTGACATTTGCCTTCAATTTTAAATATATCAGAACAGCATCTAGTCACTTGTACTGACTATCAGAAACATAGGTCTGGTCTTCCTTAGTTGGTCTTATGCTTATTTGTCATAAGTTGATGTCCAAAAGGATGTTGTTGCTAGAAAATATATAGATGCCATGTATACTACCGTTCCTTATGTTCTTTTGTCCTGATCTGCAAAATTCTGCAGGAAGAAAAGTCCTCTTAATGTCTGTAAGGTCATTTATATTTTTGGAAAGAGACACACTGGAGTGTTGACCAGAGTCTGTGTCACTGTTAAATTTTCAATTAAAAAGGTTTTCACAACTTCTGCTCTCTTCAAACTGAGTATCTCATGACATCTCACCAGCTCCCTCCTTGTATTCATAACTAATAATTTTCACCACTGAGAAAAACTGCAAGTGAACACAGTGAAATACCTAAAGTGGACAACAAATTGTGCTTGTGCTTTCTGAAATAAGAGCTATAGCAAATAGAAACTGTTTGGCATCAAGATGGACTAGCTACCAGGATGTTCAACTACACAAAGTTTGAGAAAACAGGGTTTTCTTGAGCTCTGTTCAGGTCATTTTGCCAAAATGTTCACCAGATTCTTGACCTCTTCACCGAACTTGGGTGGTTTCTTGCAGCTCTGAAATGACCGATGTGGAATTTGGTGGATTCTTTTATGGCTTAACCCAAACACAGACAAAACTTGGCAGTTGCAGCTGAGTTCTTATTTGACATTTGTTGAGTGTGAAACCACACAAATTGTAACGGATGGAGAAGGTTTACATGACCCCTGCCACCCGAGCCAGATGAGTTCCATACAGGTCTATAAAGAATCCCATAATCCACGTGTCTTTATTTGTTTTATTAGTGGAATAGAATCCGGAGACAATGTGGTCATTATCTAGGGAAAGGACAGGATTTAGGAAGTGGTGTTATTACACTAGCAAGGAGTAAAAATAAAAATAAGAAAAATAATTTAAAAAAAATACTCAAAAGGTTCAAAAGACTTGTAAGCATAAATATTTGCAGGTGTAATAAAACACATCTGTATCTGATGCATACACAAACACTAAACCAGATATTTGGTTCTGGCTTAGACAAACTGAAGTGAGGATTAGGACTAAAAAGTATAGGCATATTATCCACCTGACCCCAAAGGAAAGCTCATGTAGCTCCACCGCAGAACCACTTCAGGACAAGAAAAATTAAGACAGATTATTCAAGTAATAGGAAAGAGGGGGAAAGTAAGTTATGACAGCAGGATCTGAATTTCTTTAAGACATCTTTAGCCTGCGACCCAGGCCGGTCATGCAGCCCGGCCCAGACCATCCTCTGGCCATTCCCTGCCCTGTGCATGGTGAATGGCTATTGAACAGCCTGGCCCAGCCCTGGGCACACACCCATCACTCAGCAACAGCTGAACGTCGGTGTGCGATTGGCACTATCTGGGCTGAAACCAGGACATGGGGAGGGAGCAGTGCAGCGCTAACTCAAGTTATGGCAAATAATTCTATACATTTTTATACACTGGATAAACACAGTCCTGTGAACAGCAAAAAATACATAGCTTTGCCTTCTGTTTTGATAAAGGAATTTGAGAACCAGTTTCAAGGTTGCTGAAAAAATCATCATTTTTTTGGTATATTAGCAATTCTATTTTCAATTGACATAAATAAATAAATAACCTGCAGATTTTCGAATGGAATGTATATAGTTGCAATCAGGTAAGAAGAAAAAATTGATCATGTCTCTTGACCAGGCTTTTATAAGCCTCTTTTTGGCAGTATGTACATTTGTGAACAATTGTTTTCAAGGATGAAAGAGAGGAAGAGTAAAATTTTATCAAAAATCTCTGATGAACACTTTGAGAACTCACTAAGAATTGCAGATACTTCCATTGAAACAGACTGATGCATTGGTTTCACAAAAACCAAAGGTCAAATATCCCACTAGTTTTGCTTTTGTTTCTCTCCTTTCTAATGTTTTAATAAAAATATTAAAGATTAAAATAAGTTTTGTTACTTATATGTACTTACATATACTTATATAATATTATATAGTTCATGAGAGCTGCTTCGAATATGTTGACTCACAATATCAGAGGCAGATGGTGGTGGGATGACAGTAGAGGCTGAACTTTCCCACCAATATTCCATTACATGTTGTTGCTGTGTGACAGATAGCAGCAGAGGGGCAGTCTGACAAAATGGTGTCTGATGTGGAAGTGCGCATGAAGCAATGGTGTGTCACTGAGTTCCTCCACGAAGAAAAAATGGCACCCATTGACATTCATTGACACTTGCTGAATGTTTATGGAGATCGAACAGTGGGTGTGAACACAGTGAGGTGACAGGGGGTGCATTTCAGCAGTGATGGTGATAACATTGGTCAATTCTGCTTGTGCAGATTTTGAGGAGTGGGGCATGCGGACTCTTGTTCACTGCTGGTGAAAATATATAACTAATGGTGGAGACTATGATGAAAAATAGTATTTTGTGGCTGAGAATGTGCTCTATTAAATAGTGTTATTGTACTTATTAGAAGTGTTGTAGTGTCCATGGAAATAAATATCAGGCATTACTTTCAGAGTAACCTACATATATGTGGCTCAAGAAAATTCCTCTTCATTCAGTGCTGCCAGGCAACCCAAAAAGGTTGGATGCCCATGACCTCTGTAATACATGGGTGTATATGTTAAAAACAGTGTAAATATTTTGTTCAGAGGACAGAATAACAACTGTAGCAACTAAGTTATGCATGGGGCATTTGTATTTATATGGAAGGTTTACAGTAGGCAGACATAAAAAGTGACAGGGGTATCCAAATCAGTAGCGTGAACAAAAGATGTGGCATGGGGTTAATAAACGAAGCATTGTGTATAGATTTTTTTTGTTGTTTGTTTGTTTGCTTATTTATAGTTGGGGACTGTTCCAGGCGTGCTACTCCCAAAGAAAACTGTCGCTACTACACTCAGTTTTACTCATCAAGTCCTTGTACATACTTGTAGCTGTCACCTTTCTGCAGTCAACCCTAGTTTTCATGCCTGCTCCTCACATTAATTCATCTTTTGCACTCTCCATTCATTCTTTTTGTTATAAGCCTTGAGATGATCTCTTTCACAAATAGATTCACAAACTAATTGGTTAACAATGTATAAATTAGTACTATAAATTTGATAATCATTATTGAAAGATAATTGTTCTAACTTGTTGAAGATAAGGAACCTGGTTTGGAAGCATTTAGTCTCTGGTCCTAAGACCACGGAGTTGTCTTAATTGCTCTAAATGATGTCTGAAGCTATCATATAGGTGTTTCTAAAAGTTACAGATTATTAATAAGAGTTGGAAGCAAATAAGTCCAAGAAAACATGTAGCCAGTACAGTCTCTGAAGTAGTGGATGAGAATATGAGAAGTGAAACTTGCTTTCCTTTGAAATGGTATTGTTCCAGCTAATTATTTGTGTATTGATCATTTCCACTGAAATTTTCCAAACTGAAGTGCTCATTAAAAAACTGTTGTTATCAGTGCTTAATCCAGGGCAAAAATGAGACACAGAAGATACAAGTGTGTGTAGCTGTCAAAATGGCAAAAGTAATTTACAGACGCCTCCTCTGACAGACTCATGACATAGAAAAGGATCACAGTGTAGTATTATTCATCTGGCTGTCTCACACACTGCAGAGTGTCTCAGAGATAACTGTAGAGATATGATAAAAATAAAAAATTATTACATTAATCTCTCTGAAAGTCTCTCTTCTATTTATTTCAGTGGAAACAACAACAGATACAAAGAGCACAATAACATTGTTTGATAGAGCGTATCCCCAGCTACAAAACACTATTTTCCAACACACTCGTCACCATTAGCTGTGCATCTTCACCAGTGATGAACAAGAGCTCTTCATTTCACAGTCTGACAGCTGTGCACAGCCTTCCAAAGCGTGGTTTGTCTTTCACTTTGCTGTCACTGCTGAAACGCACCAGTCACTGCCTCACTGTGCACATATCCACATTCAGCAAATGTCAATGAATGTCAGTGGGTGCCATTTTTTTCTGCATGGAGGAATTCAGTGACACACCTTTGCTTCATATGTGCTTCCATGTCAGACACCATTCTGTCGGACTGCCCCTCTGCTGCCATCTGTCACACAGCAACAACATGTAATGGAATATTGGTGGGAAGGTTCAGCCTCTGCTGCGATCTTACCACCATCTGCCTCTGATATTGTGAGCCAACATAATAAAATAGCAGGCATTACTTTCAGAGCAGACTTTGTGATTGAACTGCACATCTCATAGAGAAGAATCAACACATTTACTTATTTAAATATCTGCTCTTTTTTTTGGACCTACAAATTACTGATATATGGAAAAGATGCTTCTAAAGTGAGATTAAGCTGCTTGCTGTGAGAGATTCAAGAGAAGAACACATTTTCAGAAACTTCCATTCACCATGTGCTTGCTTAAGTTTTCCTTCACACTCTAGGCATAAAGTTGGCAGGATGGAAGAGAAAATGACCTTTTTAAAGACTGCTAAAATATGTGCATGGATTTTATTAACTCACAGGTGAAGAGTACCTTACAAGTTTTTTTTGAGAAATAATGACAGAAAATAAAGTCAGTTGTCAGTATTGTATACAAGCATTCACTCATACACAAGCATACACATGCAAGTGTTAAATGCTAGGAAGACAGCATCATTTCAAAGAGAAGATGAAGAAAGAGAAAGGAACATCTGAAAGAAAGATACTCATTAAAAAAAAAGATATTCTTCAGTACATATGCACTAGAAACTGGTAATAAATCCATACTGAATACCAATATTTCATCTGCAGACCTAAAAGAAAATGGCAATTGAGCATGTAAGATATGTAAGTGATGGCATAATGGAGAAATTATTGGCATTTTAATATCAGTAAATTATTCTTGGTTCAGGCCATATATAGGCTTTATTTAATTTGGATTCACATATGAATTCAGTCATTTTTATTCTGGGCTACAATGGTGGTTTAACTGAGGTGCCAAATGTTCATAAAACTTCCTAGTAAAATGGGAGGAGTAGAAAGGCTTATTATTCTCCAAAAATGGAAATTTACCCCCAGGCTGATACATTAATCTGGTACAGTAGTGTCTAGTATGAGTTGGCCAACTTGCAAAACTTTGCTTGCAGTATGAGCAGAAAACTTCCAGTACATGAGGACAGGCGGCATTCTTAGGAATGCTTTACGACCATACACATGTTTTAATGCTATCAGCAAATCAGTAAAGGGAACCATAAATGAATCTGGATAGTTTGCTTTAAGTAAGTAAGTCTCTATCTCTCTATTATCCTTTCCTTCCTCCCACCATTTTTTTCTCAGTTACTTTTTGTTTTCATTTTCCAATTTTTAATCGATACACGTTGCTAGTTAATGCTCAGTAATATTCATACATCAGGTTGACTGTGTGACTGTATGTTTATTATTCTAACATCTGTGTATTTATTATGGGAAAATCTATCTTTACTGACTTGCGTTATATCCAATAAAAACAGTATGGGGGGAAGAAAGGAATCGTGCAGCTGGAAACAATTTGGAGGGGGAAAATGAGCTGGAATTAGATTATTTTAAATGTGATACAGAGAAGAGTGCACACTTCACCAACGGAAAGGCAGTAATTATCTTTGTTGTTGCAGTAGGTGCTACGATTGGTTTAGGTTTATCAGTTACTGTCAACCACAGTTGCACAGTAGTCTGTGGATCTAACATAGAAAAAAACTTTGCTTATTTTGTTGTCATATAGGATGATTCCTAAAAACAAAGTCCTTTTAGCATTCAGACAACTGATCAGAAAGAAACTTGTTGGTAATTTGAAATGGAAGTTTGCCTTGATGCAAGGATTTGATGAAAGCCATTTCAATGTGAGAAGTGGCTTCTTGCAAGATGGCATTGTCTTCCAACGTATAGTGCAGAAGCTATCTGGGATGTCAACAAAAAGGTACACATGATGTATTCAATGAGCCAACACTATGTGCATCTTACATAAACTGCATAAGACCAAAACACCTTGGATCCTTATTGGTCACATGAGTACCTTGGAGTGACTGCAGTGTCCATTTTACAAATGTCAGGTGGAGGCTTTGCATTTGCTACTGTGATTTAGTTAAACGAGTACATGCTATAAATACCATGGCAAATTTAATGAGCTGTGGCTTATGCAAGGAAGGTTTTTAATAGAAGCACGGTGGCATATTACAAGACGTATAATCCTCAGTAATGTGAAGAGAGAGATTTCTCATTATTAGGCTGAATTTAAAAAAAAAAAAAAAAAAAAAAAAAAAAAAAAAGACATGCATAGCAAGTCACCATTCATACCAGTTGGGTAAGTCAGTCAGGCAGACAGAGACATCTGGTAAAGAGAATAAAATACAAAATCTGAGGATCTCCTCAGTATGCTCGTTTTGCTGGAAAGATTTATCAGAGTGCAAACACTCATTGCAAAGCCTTCTGTTAAATGGCTTAAATAAACAGTGCATTTCTTTTCACAACTGATATGCTGCTGGAAGGAAAAACAACCTTAACAACCTTAAGAGTATTCAATATATTTGTACGAACTTATTATATATATATATTATCACAGAAGGATTTCAGTTTTGTTACTGACTATCCCACAAGTTTCCTTACAAAGACAGAAAGGCCATGCTGGCACAAAATCAGGCTATTTCACCTAAAGACCATCGTGCTTACATTAGCTACTCTATAGGCAGTAATCTAAGTACAATAAGGCATGCAGGCTGCCTTAGGACAGTTTTTACAGGACATTTCCATTTGAAGGTAAACTACAAAGTAGAAAAAAGCTGTGAAAATCTAGTTGCTGCAAGGTAAAGTGAGAAGACTATTTCACTTTGCATTATCATCATTGAAAAAAATTAAAGAGTAGATTCAGACAGTTCATATTTTCTGGCTCTAGAAGGGTGGATAAGATTTTTACTATCACAAGCAGAAAAGCAATACGGTAACCCAAACCAGAATAAGAAAATAAACCTTCCAGCTGGCAGCTGCTGATTCTGGGAAGGTTTAGTAAAAAAGTTATGAAACAACTACTGTGCTAAGAATTGATAATATTCTAGCTGAGGAGACAAGCTCTCTTGAGAGTAGTAGGTTCAGATTTTTCTTAATTTCAGTAGGTTTCTGTCTGGAGGTTTTTAGAAAAAATAAAAAGTCATTTATAAGGAAGTACTGTGTTAAAGAAACATCCTATTTTAAGAGACGGAGGATTCCCATCTTAGTGAATCTGTTCAAAAATTTGTGGGTGATAATTTCTCTGAGCTTTAAATATTTCTTCAAATGCCAGAGCCTCACAATGATTCAGAAAGACTTAATTAATATTTTCAAAACAGACTGCAAATCACAGATGAAAAGATAAATTGAATGGATAGTACCGTTTGTAAATTATGTGTTGATAGTAATAAATTTTGACTTATATTCTCTACTTCCATGCCTTTTTGTAAGGTACAACTGTCCAGTTAAAGAGTAGCAGATCAAAAAGTTATCATTGTCATTCAAATATTTGCATCTCTGAAAGAACACTTGCTTTAAGAGGCAGACATAGTTATTCTCAAACAAAGCACTAATATATTAATACATTTATTTCATGAACTTTACATGGCTTGCAGCTGGATGAAAAATGGTAGACGCTGACCTGAGTGAGATTTGGAATTTCCATCCTGAGGGGAGTGCTAACTCCTTAAGCTTTTGTTTTATTGCATTTTACCTATAAAAATGAAGTTTTCCTTGGAACAGATGTTGTTCTGTAGAGAGTTTCGAACTACAATATGCTGACATACCTGACTCTGACCAACTTCATTTTGGTCTATTAGCATACTGCCTTTCAAATTAGCTAAAGATGAATGTCCTTCGATGTAAACTGATGCAGGAACCTGCAAACGTGGAAATCCAAATCTCTGCATCTCATGCGCTTTGTTCTTGCCTAGTTCCATATGCATCCTAAGTTACATGGCTCTATGAGACACCATGCAGCTTGGTTAAAGACACTGCATAGCACAACACACTGCCTTCCTGTGACCTTAGACCTCAGGTTACAAAAGGGCCATTGTGTTCTCAAAAAACAACAGGTTGATATGGGGAAACAATTTCATACTTTGTTTCAGTGGTCCAAAATCAAATGGATTTTAAAAAATTAAATAGAATAACTTCTTTTAAATGCCAGTGTGGAAAACAACATTTATTTTTGAGATGGATGGCTAGTCAGGGTTTTTGGCATTTTGTGATTGTTCTAGTAAATCTCACTATCTGCAGAGGCAAAACCCGATGTTATGTGTAATGTGGCTTTATGAATAGAGTGTATAACAACCTATAACTCTGACCATGTTGTGCTCAGCATTGGCCAGAACAAAATCCTCATTTCCAGTTGCTTTTAACTTTGCTTTCAGCTACTCAGGATAAAATTTTCCATGTTACTGGTCTGCCTTGGGATGAGTGAGTCAGAGGTTCCACGGAAAAGACAGTAGGGAAATTCTAGGCTGTTATTTAATTATAAGCTGTGCCGTAATTTGGACACGACAGGGCTAAATTTGAACAGCATTAAGAGTGGCATTTCTTTACTTCCAAGTGCCTTGCTTGAAACATCCATGTTCCTTTAATGTCATTTTTTTCATATCACTTTGTAATAAATTTTGCTGGCTACAAATGATACATAGCATGCTGACTGAATAAGAAACTTCTAGCCTTCCAGTTCTATTGATCACTGACTTTCAATGTAATGCTCACCTTAAACAGGAAGGCAAAAAACATGTAAAATTACCCAGTGTCTGCTGCTGGGCCTAGCCCAATATCACGGAGAACAAATTTTGGTCAGTAGCATTTTTGCTTCTGCTTTCACAAGAGCCAGGATTTCACATCCACTCAAAAGACTCCTGCCTTTTAAGTACAAGCAGAAGTTCAAATTGGAGTTGAGTTTTATATCAGGGACTTTACTAAAACCTAATTCGATAAAGAGAAATCAACTGTGCAGTATTTGAATATTTAGGTACAGAATAACTTTACAAACTAGCATGTGCTGCCAAATTTTGCCACTTTCTTACCACATGGTAAGAAAATCTTTCATGTAAAATGAAAGTCAGCACAGAAGAGTAGCTGACCCAAGCCTGTCAGTATCTGATGCTGTGATAACTTGGGCTTCCCATGACTTTAAAGATTCCCTGCACTTCACTAGTGTGGTTAACTATGTTGTCAAAATCTCTTCCCTAAAATTACATGTGATAGGTTTGGTCCATCTAGCTCAACCTCTACATCAAGCAGGACAGATTAAATGTAAGATTAGATTTCAGAATTGCATGTAGCAGCATCTAACCCTTTCCTGCCCTTTTGCTTGGGATGCATTCTGTTTGATAAACCATCTGTTTCTAAATCAAAAATCTTGGAACAAACAGAGAGGCATGTGCAAAAGTTACAAAAAACACAACATTTCTTGATCTGTACGTTTTGGTATGCAAGTGAATGTTTCAGCATTCATGCTCAGATGGCCATTCCATGCAGTTTACTGCCCCGCCTCCAGTCATGAACAATTTCTTTGTCTAATGAAGTGACTGGCATATTGAAAAATATTATGACTGACAATATCTTATTTTCTTATTGTGAAAATTTCCTTCCTGAGCATCATGCATGACTCTTCAGCATTGGATTAAATTACCCGTGACTAGTTTATTTCTTACAAACGTATTGCATGTCAATAACTGTGAAACAGAATATTATTGTTAACGATATGAGATTAAAATGAAAGCAAGCAAGCAAGCAAACATACAAGAGGACAGTTTTATGTATTATTTTTGGTAGATTTGAAGAAACAGAATCTAGCAGAACAGCACTAAGGTAGCTGTTCTCTTAGTCTTCAAGTTAGCTGAGAACTTGTGTCATCTTCTACTTGTCTAATATATGCTTAACTTTAAACTCAGTGTTTTAAGTCCTATTTGAGCATAACGGGGTTTGAAAGTGCTTCACTTTAAATGCATGCCTAAGTTCTGTGCAAAGTATGGAAGTCATAGTGAAAGCCAGCAAGTAGGATCAAGCTGAGGACGGGTCTTTCAGTTAGCAAAAAGTGTCACACTTTTTCAGTTTTTATTCAGTTTGTTCTTAGGATTTAAGTAATGAAGACTTACAGTCACAACTGTAGTCTGTCAGTCTCTCTACTACAGAGATTCAGCCTCAGATTTCTGGGACTGGTAAAAAAAGATGATTCCTAGGAGTTAATCAGCATTGGTATGAAAAAAAAAGGAGGCTTGAATGGATGAGGAGTTTATAAGGAGGCCACTCTCATCCCAGAAAGAAAACTAGTGTGCTGACTTGTACCTCCGGATTTAAGCTCAACAGACACGGGATGACTTTGATGACAACAGTTAAAGGCAATTGCTGTTGACAAATTGCTGGAAAGCTCTATTCAGGATCATTATTTATTTTTACCAGTTTGCTCATTTCTTCATGACAACATGAAAACTTGTTTTCTGTCTTCATCGTGGGCGTTGTGTCCAGTTTGGGGCTGTCCAGTCAAGAAAGACAAGGAACTTCCAGAGAGAGTCCAGCAGAGGGCCACAGAGATGATCAGGGGCCTGGAGCATTTCCCTTATGAGGAAAGGCTGAAGGACCTAGGGTTCAGTCTGGAGAAGAGAAGACCAAAAGGAGACGTTATTAACACTTAGAAATATCTAAGGGGTGGGAGTCAAGTGGATGGGGCCAGGCTCTTTTCAGTGGTGCCCAGGACAACAGGCACAAACTGGAATACAGGAAGTTACATCTGAACACGAGGGTGACAGAGCACTGGAACAGGCTCCCCAGCGAGGTTGTGGATTCTCCTTCTCTGGAGGTATTCAAAACCCTCCTGGACTCCTTCTTGTGCAACCTATTGCAGGGAACCTGCTTTAGCAGAGTGGTTGGACTAGATGATCTCCCGATGTCCTTTCTAATCCCTGTGACTATTTGATTTTGTGATCCACCCATTCTGTTCCAAGAAGGTGTCCAATGACAGGGTTGAAGCAGCTTTGCAGTTTCTGAGGGGAATGACACAAGAGGTAGCCTTGACATCTGAACTTTCAGGCTTCAGATAACAGAAGAAGAAAAATGGGGAGTCCTTTCCTCACTTCTTTCTTTTGACCCAGACTCACACCCCATAGCTCAGGCACTTGGATGAGATATCTAAGATGAGAACCTAGTCAGCCTGTATTCCTTGTATGGTCAAAGAAGAGAGAGAAGCACTTCCAGAGGGTGATTTGGATCTCAATTTGACTGCATGACTGCGTGGATGTCCCAGTTGACTGTCTTGGGAGTTTAGACTCCCTAATTAGGTATCAAGCCTCTTTATGTCTAATTTTGGTCTGTCTGTGTAATTTTGCCTTCTCTCCACATACATTTCTCTGGGAGCATGTGGTTCTCTATGAAGCCATACCTGCTTGCCTGATATAACAGACATGGAAACATGACCTTCATTTAAACTCCTGGTTATTATCGGTACTCATTTACCATTAGTACCTGCAGAAGTTGTCTAAGTTGATGGCTTTCAGGCAGATACTGGCAAAAAATGCTATAACCACAGGCTTATACTCCGCCACTGCTATTTGGAAATTTAAGAACAAGTGTGAGTCCAAAATTACCACCAGATGGTGCACCTATTTAGCAAGTGACAGAGACATGTTCCACAAGAAAGGGTAGCCTCCAGCAACCCATCAAGTTTCTTCCCCTGCTGTTTATTCTCAGTTGTGATATGAACTGAATGTGTTTGAAACATGGACCTTCTGTTACATTTAATACGATGTATGTTTTCAATCTCTGCAGTGGAAGCCTTTCAACTGCTTCACTAGGGGCATGAGGAAGTGGGAAAAAGTGTAGCAGATCTGTGAAGGTGCATAAAGGGCAAAGAAAAGGAAAAGGGATGAGTGGGGAGCAGGAGAAAATGGTAATGGTAAACGGCAATGAGCAGACTCCAAAATCAGAAATGATCAGCACAAACCATCTGTGCACTTCTATTTTGTTAAGTGTGACTAGTTCTGATTATTAATGGTAAGTAGCTGGTAGAACGTTGAAGTCAGGGCATTTCTGAAGGATAGTCTTGATGCAGAAGTCAGTATTTTGGAAAACTGCCAACGCCAGTATCCCATGTGAAAACACGGAATATTTATTAACTGAATAGCAAAAGTAGTGAACTTTCCTAAACTGTGTTGCATTTTTATTCTCTGACTACTACTAATTCTGAAGCATTTGTGGTATTTCACACTCAAATATTAGCAGAAATTGATAAGCATGTGCTTTCTGCCATATTTTTCTGAACATCACAAGAACATGTGATTCATCAACTTGATTTGCTCTAAATCATAGAATCATAGAATATACTGAGTTGGAAGGGACTCATAAGAATCACTGAGACTGACTTCTGAAGATGGAAATGGGAAGACTATTTCCCATTCCCATCCTCCCAAGGAGGAAAGCCTGCAGTTCAGAGGGTCACAGCTTGCTAGAAGCATTGGCAACAGATAGAGCCATGGGCTGAATCACATCAGTACACTATTGTGTGTAGGACATGAGTAGATTTCTCTTCCCATCCTACTTCTTGAATTAATGAAAATTTTGAAGTTGTTTGTAGGTTACTGGCAATCCTCTTCCATGAACATTACAAAATTAATCTGAAAGAAAGCATTATGAGTCTTGTTTTATTATGCTTTAAACGATTCCATAATTATAATTTAATATATTCCTAGAAAATAATTAATTAGAATGGTTGTTCTTTTGATTACAATTTGACCAGAACGGAAATGTCTGAATAGAATATCCCCTCTGAGCAAAGAAAGAAAACATTTAAGTACTCTTTAATCAGAGAAGTATTCATTCTGAAAGGATAAAATCTTTTTTCTTTTTCTTTGCCTGAACTGAGAGGAAGACATCATCCAAAGAATCTTAATAAAATTCTTCTTCTATCATTTTTCACATACCCTATGGCTCCTAGTGCAATGTGAGAACTATCATTTTATGGTTAAAGTAAGGACCAGGAGATTATGGATTTGGATGATCCTTCCAGTCGTGCCATATACTTTTCTTGTGACCTTGGGCGAGTCACTTCATACCTCGCTGTCTAGAGACTACAGGTGACTAATTTCAGTGGGGAACTGAAAGGCTTAATTAATGTGGACTAACCTCACTGGGACATAAACATTTCTGAAGTATCCTGGGGTCTTCAACCAGAAACAATTGCTCTTCAAGTCTTCTCATCCAAACAGGAAGCAAAGGACAGATATGTCAATGAAGGGATTCATTTTTGTAGAAAGTGAGTTCAGGTCTGAAACAGAGTCCTTACTGAAGAGTCGCAGTAGGCCTGCAATGATTTCTTAATTTGAATGAGAAGGAAGTATGAAAGCTTTAGGCAGTTGTCTACAAAAAGTCTGAAATCCAATTTCCCAAAGAGAAAATATTGCTTAGTACTTACATGAAACATTATATAGAGAGGAAATGAATCCCACTGGACCTGTAAGTGATTGTTACTTACTATATGCTCACTGTATGTATGCTGATTCTTGGACTAAATCTTCCTGCCCAAGACTCTCTTTTTCTAGTTACTGGTGCACAGTGACATCCTGACACAAGCAATGTGGCTTGAACACATTTTCCCCGCCTTTCTGTTCTTTTTCTCCTTGCTTTCTCCCATTTTTTTTATTTTTTTTTTATTTCAGTATTTCAGCAATGCTGAAAGCAAGTTCCCTTCTTTTGTTTGCTTTTTTCCTTGTCCACTGATCAACCATGTTTCTTTTTTACAGACACTACAGTATAAACAGAAGCTCTCAGCAGGAGTGTTAGCTAGGATTTCCCTGTCCTCTTACACAACCAAAGTTTCTGCAGGACTGCTTTATTGTTTTCTTTCAGGGATTACCAGCAATATTCCACATACTACTGACACAATGAGGCATAAGCTTCATTCAGAGAACGCAAGACTGATTTCTAAAGAATTTTAGACTACAGTGCAACTGAAGATGGCCAAGGAAAGCTTGAAAGGCAGCTGTCTACCCTGAAACCTGAGAGGTAGAAAGACTTCTGGAGTGTTTTCACACAGCATGAAGTATTTCCATGATTACTGCTCAAAAGTTAAATTCAAAATGTCTGCTCTGAATGTCTTATATAGAAAAAAGAAACATTACATTATGTGATAGGCAAAAATATGACTTGGTACAATGTAGCCTAATCCAAGATTTTTCACGTGAAACATTTGTTTTGGTTTGGTTTTCAGACATTTGCCTTTCAAACTGGTCTATTTTAATTAGAGCTCAACCTGAACCACAAAAGATAGATTTGAACTTTCCCAGAGTTCAGTGGTGTTCAGATCTGGCTTTTGGTTTGGCCCATCACAGAGATAGGGGTCAGTTTCAAAGTTCAGATCTGCAAACAAGATTCTTCAAAGCATGGGACTGTGAAGATTATTTAATGAGACCCAAATCTTGTAATGGTAAATTTGCAGTAGAGACACTTGTTAGTGTTTTTTTTGAAGATTTTTTTTATTTTTATGTTTTACTGTAAGCATGCCTGGAAGACTATGTTCACATCAATCTATTTGAATACCCTTGTATTCATTCTTCTCAAAGAGTGTTGTGTCTTCTCTCCTGATCACAAAGCCCAGATCCTGCTCTGAAGCTGGAGTACCTCAAGAACCTACAGATTTTGCTTCGGGTCTCTGTTTAAAACTCATCCTTTAGTTCTAGGGTATTGTGCCTAAAAACAATGCAAACTCCTTGTGGGCAAGAATTTTGATGTCTTTATTCTCATAGAGTTTTGATTTTTCAGCTGAAGGGGCAGTTAACTCACAGGGCTTCCATCCATGCATTTGTCAAACCCTTCTGTGCAAACTCTTGCAGGTGTGACCTAGCATCTTAGGGTGAACTCGCACAGTACTTGGCAAAACACAGGCTTAGCTTTCTGATCTTAGCACAACGCAAATAATAAATATCAATCACTGATCTAATAGATAAGGTAGCCTGACTAGTAGCCTGACAGGTTTAGATTAAACAGCAATTCAGTATCTTTCATGAGACCTAAGAAGATCAGTATAATCACTCATTGTTTTTGTGAGTCTTGTCACTTGCTGACCCACTGTCAGGACCAGCAGCTCCAGAGCTGAAAAAAAAGTCTCTGCTCTGCAATGCTTCCAGGCTCATTTTGCAAACCAGAGAGGTTTGGACAAGTATCTGAACTCTGTGTGTTTAATCCAAAACCCTCTGAGCTCTTTATTCTTTTAAATCTCTTTCATATGTGTGATTTGTGCTGCATCTTGTTCGCTGAGGTTACAAATGAGTACCAGGCAAAGACCCTGTAAACGCCAAGAAGGGTAGACATCATCACTTGAATCTCTTTTTCCTCTCAGAAAGATTGTCAGGCAAGCCAAATTTGAACGCAGCCTCACAGGCAGTGTAAGAGTGTTTAGAAGACCTTTAAGAAAATTTGAATGCAACTTTGAATTCAGCCCCATTCACCAGAACTTTCTTATTCACTTTCCGCAAAATCTGTGCTCTGGCAGGGAGCAGCAGTGACTGCTGGGGTTGCTGCCCAGCTATTTCCCCTATACCTGGAAGATGTGGTCTTTACAGCAGAATTAGCAGAGCAGAAGGCAGGCTCATACTAATCTACAAATCCAGCTTCTCGTCTGCTGCCACAAAGGAAGGGCTGACTTGAACTAGACTGTAAGGTAAAGCCAGTGAGGCCTGCTGCTTCTTCTACCATGGATGATACCAGGGCAGTGGTGTCATCCTGAACAGTCACACAGAGACACTATGTCTCTCATGCCAAACCTTGTTTTGCCAAGAATGCTCTGGAGAAAAACACTAAAGCCTACTCAGCTGAGGGAGGAGTGGTGAGTGACCAGCGACAGAGCTCACACCAGAGATATGCTTGTGAAATCTGACATAGCATGTCAGAGTCGGTCCTCTAGGGTGTCCTGTAAGACATCAAAAACCAGACCAGTAAAAACATATGATTTGCAGAACAATCTTAAGGAATAACATGCAGAATTACCCTCCAGAAAATTGACAGCACTGCCCAGCAAACACAAGAGCCTCTCTGTTATGCTCCTGTGTGGACTTTTATAGAAGAAAAAAAAACAAAAAAAAAGCAACATTTTAGCTCATTCTTTTGTACACTTTTTTTTCTTTTTCTTTTTCTTTTCCCTTTTTTTTTTTTTTTTTTTTGCCAAGGGTAGGAATGGTCTTTGCCTATGAAGTTCTTGATATTCTATGAAGAATATCTAGAAGATATTGCCCTTTATAATATTTCTCTAGATTCACAATGGAAATAAGAGAAATATTTTATATAAATACTTATTTGTATTCTGCCTAGATCAAGTAGATGCCTTGTGTATATTATTCAGTTTAATAAAAGACACTTCATAAACCTTACTTTACAAATGTCATGAGTACATAGAATTAGCACTTTATTTCACATAGGATCATTCTAATTTTGTGCTTGATATAATCTGAAAAACAAGAAAAACGTACTAGAAGAAGTTGTATTTTGTTAAGTAGAATACTTTTATCCTAATTAGCTGGATAAATAAGGTCATCTTCTAGTTTTTTAATGTAATGAAAACTTTCTTTCTTCAGTCGGAATATAGAACAGGATAATAGTCTGATTTTAAGGGTGGGACTCCCTTTACTTAAACCACCATATGCCTTCAGCAATTACAGCTAAATGTCTGCTGCCAGCATAGTTTGAAAGGCTCACAGTACAGGGAAATGTGGCTTACCTCTCTGATAGGATAAGTTCAGACTTTGTCCCTCTCTATGAATATTTTACTCACAGTTTTGGGGCTTCCCCATTTAGTTTGACTACTTCTGGAAGTCTTGCTTTTTCATATCTAACTCTTTCAATACTTGGTAATGCTTGATTTCCATCCTGACCATGTGGAAAATCATGGATATCAGAGCATTTAAAATATAGGCTTTAAAGTCAACTTTCTGTTTCAGATTTAGCTCTAAATATCTAGCTCTTGCGCTATAGATGTAATTAACTTTGTATACTGAAAACGCTGAGATCTTATCTCTACAAAAACACAGCTGGTTATGCTGACACATATAAGAGACTGGCGATTGAGATCCTGCTTAAAATTGCAGGTATCATAGTGGTAGTCAAGAAATGTCATTAACACCAAACATGGAAACATTTAGCATCTCTCTGAAACAGAAGCAAATGTAGCTCAGCAAAAACTCTGGCAAGACACTGAAATTAGTTGTTTTGTCAAGTGAAAATTTAGGCAAGGCTATGTATCTAACTCTCTGCAAGTATGGTGTGCAAGATAGCATGAATATAGGCTGTTAGAAGCATGTTGTAAGTGCTTCTGAATTGCAGATAGTCATGGTGATGCCAAGTGTTGCTGTGTCCAAACCCCCTCATGGCTCTGCAGAGAAATCCCATTCCCACAGAACACCTCTGCATTCAAAAGTCTGACTTACGTTTCAGATGTTAGATGAGAAGTCTACTGCTGACTTCTTTCATAGCCTCAGCACAAAGAAAACTCAGCCAGAGGACAGCTTATTCTCTTGCAAGTCCTTCTGCCATGTGAAAAAATGCCTTAACCTCCTTGTTCCCCTGTAAAAGAGGTCTATATAGCGGAAAGACACACTTTTAAAGTCAGAGACTACCTCTTGCATAAAAAGATTTGTGTCTAATACAAATTGTAGCTGAGTATCACTTAGTCTAGACAAACAAGGAACAGCTTCATTTCTAAAGGCTCAAGTCCATAAAATTCACACATGAAAATCTGTGATTTTGGACTGTCTTCCATTTGTCTGACTGGTTCAGAGTGGAGGGTTGTTTTGTTGTTTTTTTGTTTGTTTTCCCATCTGTTATTTATTATTTATAATGATTATAGTGGTAAAAACATTTTCTATTTCTTAACATTCTAGTGTTCAACACTTTCCTTGCTGAACACCACACAGATCTCACAGAAATCTATATCAGGTGATACTGTAGTGCACTAAAAAAAAGCTATAGCCTCCCTTTCCTCTTTCTTAACTGGCGTTTTTATTTCTCCCTGTGAAATATCTTCCAAAAAAGGGATAGTACATAGGTAAATTCTATGCATAAGAACTGTTATCGTGAACAGAGCGACACAATTCAATTATTACAAAATCATCTGGGTGTGTGTGGCCCCATCTCATTTGAGGATATTAACATACTTTCAGACCTAGTTTCTCTCCCATGCCTTCAGGATTCCATGCTTTCTGACAATGGGTGCAAAGAACTTTAAATAAACCAGTGTACTACAAGATGCCTCCAGCTGAGCATTCACATATTAGGATATATCAAACCGCTAGTCATCACTGAAAAGTGAAAACACCAAACATTCAGCAGGGAATCATTAAGTTCCACAATGAAACTTCAGTAGTTCCAGAAAAGAACACAAGCAGGAGACGATCCTTCTGCTCCAGCTATTGCATCCCACATAGTACTTTGACTGTATTAGCAGTAGCATTGTGAAAACACAGTCGTCTGTGACACTGCACAGGCATTTCTCAATGGTACAGTGTATCTGAAGCTACCCCCTCATGGTTCATGCACTGTGTATTTCTCAGGCTATGCTCTTGTGCATTCTTTCAATGAGTGTTTAGTACCACGTTTTGATAAAACCTTGATGAGAACAAGTAGTGGTACTTTTGGATCAAAACTTGATGTTCCTATTTTCTTTAAGAATGAGATAAAGATTGTTTGTTAGAGCTGATTTACTAAGAGATGTTTGCTTCAACAAACAAACAGGGGAGAGCCTAGAATTCCCTTTTTCTCTGGGCACTTTTAAACATCATCAACACAAAGATCAGAGCTAGCTTACCGAATTCTCAGAAGCTGTCCCAGAAAACTCCAAGGAGCATACTGCAAAAGACAGTCAAATACACAACAGAACTATGCTCACGTTAGATCAGAAATGCTGACTATTGTTTATGGTTGTCAGGAGCTAACTGAATATGATTAGGGGGCAAATTAAGAAAAAAAAATCTGGTAAATTGTTGGAAGTCTCATCACAGAATCCACTGTGGAAAGTACCACTGAGCCTTTAGAAAAGAGCCATGAGATTGAAAAATGTTTGAAAAAAATCTGAAAAGCAGAGGCATAGCAAATAACTTCTTTCAACATTCTTCTAAAACTATATAAACAGTGATAGCAATGAGCTGCAAAAAGGCAAGTGTGAAATAAATCTGGCTCCTGTAGGAAAGAAAATTTGACAAACTCCCATGAACAACAGAAAACAATCCAGTCGACAGTGTGATTGTAAACAAATGACCAAAATTATGGTGGCTTCATAATGACTTAGTAGGATTCTAGAGTTTAAAATGCTGAATAACAGGAGAATCTGTAAACAAATAATTATGTCATAGCATTGCACATTCTCAGCTTTGAAATCTGCACCATTAGTCTTCTGTCCCACTCAAGTATAGTCTGAAATAGACATCATGAGCAGTCTATAAAGAAGGTACTGAAATAATGTGCAACTGCTCTGCTTCTGGTCAAGTTAAACAGACCTATCTAGATGAAACAATACTAAATAATACAATTTTAATTAGATTGTAATAGAAAATAAAAGTGTTAGGTAGGAAACGAGAAACAAATATTGGAAAGAAATCATTGACTATCATGCTATCCAAGAACTTCATCAGATTAGATCAGAAAGACTGCCAGACCAGCAGTTATTCAGTTTGCATTAGGTTCCTAATTCAGGAGCACTTCTGAGTGCAGACACTGTAAGGTAATCCTCATGACCATGGATGACTATTTTTTTCTTTTACAACAGACTACAGAACCACTATTCAGTCAATATTTTGACACTGAGTGAAAGATGAAGAAAAAGGATGGTCCATCAAGGATGATGTCAAGAAGGCCAAGAAGGTCTTCCATCAACCTTTTCTAAGAGTGTCAGTGTTGAGCAGAAGGTTATAGAACTATTGTAATCCACAGAAGAATATAATATTAGCATTAGATGGAAGGAATTATCTACCCAGGTTGAGTGCATTCTTGTTAGCTGTTCCTCATCTCATAATATTTGTCAAGTCCATTGTAGAACCATTAGTCCTGGCAGCCATTAGAGCTGAATATTTGCTGAGAATTCTCATTAAAAAAAGTTGAAAAGGCAAATATATCATCTTTGTCTAAAAGAAGAAAAAAAGGAATCAGAGGACCAATCAGCTTAACTTCGGTGAATGAAAAAGATATGGGAACAAAAACTCATTTGTAAGCTTATAACTGAAAACAATGAGATGAATAACAGTCTACAGGGATCTGTCAAAAACAAATCACGTTAAACCAATCTAATATTCTTCTTTTGCCATCTAGGGCCTCAGAGGCTGAGAAGAACCAGTATATACCATATATCTAGGTCTTAAATGAAGATTTTGACAATGCTTTATATTATGTTCTCATAAGAAAATATGAGAGGTACATGTTATCTGGAAATTTACTTGGAGGGTACTTGGGTGTACTTTTTGAGTTTCCTTTGTGACTTATGCTGGTTCTGGCAACAGTTGATTTTACACTCTTGGCTTTACCAAGGGAATAAGCTGTCCTCATTGGACTTACAAATTAAATCTGGATTGCAACGATATTGGAGGAATTTTGAGTCAAAATGGAAAATGATTTAAAAAAAAATGTCTGAAAAGGAAGAAAACGAAACAAAAGATGTAGAGGAGGCAAAGCAGAAAGGCAAAGATTTGTATGTGGGAATAAACAGCCGCACAAATGCAAGAAATATCTGTTGCGATAGTATCTGCAATACAAGAAGACCTCAAACTGATTAAGAGTCAAGAATGTCCTGCTACTGTGAAAACACAAGTAAACTGGGAGGCAGCATGTGAGATGCTACTTCTGCTCTAACCCTAAGTGGGCAAGGCCTCAGCTGGGCACCCTGTCCTGTCTCTAACATGGCAGCACAAGGCACCAGCTGACTGGGAGAGTCCAGAGAGAGCTGCAGAAGTGATTACAGCCCTTGAAACTGTTCTACAGGGACCAATGGAACAAGTCTAGAAAGGGTGTGGAAGTCTTTAAATGTTTAAAGGCTGTTACAAGAACAAGAAAACAATCAGTTTCTTTGCATCTGTACAGTAAGAAATGGTTTATACTCAAAAGTACAGTTTCAGATTGATATTAGTAAAATGTTTAGCAATGTGTAAAAATGTGGGTCTCAAAGCTCTGGAATAGATTGTCAAATCTCCACAATGAAGGGTAAATAAAAAGCAGTTGTGAAGGGCACCTGAATTATTAGCCTACAAGAGGGTTGAGGGATAGACTAGGGATTCCCGAGGCTCCTGCAAGCCCTACTTTTCAATTGCATTTCTTCTACTTGCACGGTCTGATTTCAGTATTTCCTACTTCTTACATATAGCACTGGGTATAGTAAATTAGAAGCTTAAAGAAATCATATAAATCCTTGCTTTTAGATTGTTAACCTCCAAGTCCCAAATTACTTAACTGAAAATGCAAATAGAGAAAGGATCTGCTTCAGACAGTAAGAAAACTCCCACTGACTTGTATTACTGCACATCAAGCCCAAAGAAAAGAGCCTGTACTGTTTTTTTTTGAGAATTGCTAAAGTGTGTGTTGAGTAAGAAAAACCAAAATTACGAAGGAACTAAGCTCATCTACAAATGTCTTCATCCAGCCCTATTTGGGGAGGGCAATGGTCCGAGTTTTAATTTACTCAACCAGAAGTATCTATTGTCTTTTTCAAAAAAAAAAAAAAGTGACTGAACGTGTCCTCAGCTTTCACTCGCAGAATAAGACTTGTCAAAAATAACAGGTTTGGCAAAAAGTCTAACCTGCTGTAGTTCATTTCTTCTTACCATTAATATTCATTACATTCTTGTCATATAATCCAAGATCCTCTCTGGTGTCTAGAGATTGTGTAAACATATCAGGAACTTGATTTTTTTAATAACATTGTGTAATTTTTTTTCTATCATTGTTAATAGAAGATTTAGCAAATTAATGTATAAATAGTTTATATTCCATAGTCTAATCTTTTGATTTAAATTTGAGTTCTACTAGCTGACATTCATAAGCACTTTTATTCGTGTAGCTGCTGAGAGAAGACATTTCTGAATGATGTATGGAATAGTAATAGTCTCAACTATTTACTCTGAGAAATAAATGCCTTGCTAATAACTATGAAACAGTTAAACCTGTAATGCTGTACATTCAAATACGGTCAAATGGTCAAAATTTAGCATACAAGATTCTCAGCTGATTGTGGTTACATGCTGAATATATGCACATTAGAACACAGTAAACTATAGCAATTATAGAACTTGTAGTAATTTCCACATCAGACCATACTAAGTGTAGCGCTCAGTTAGCAGCCTAAGAGTTAGTCAGAGATGGCATCTAAATTAGGACTAAAGTATAGGCTGCTCCAGAACTCCAAAATGGATAAATAGGCTCCTCTCATCCTATCTGCCAGAAATTGCTCATTGTAGGAAGCAACGATCCAATATCCAACTGTCTGAGCAGAAACTGTCTACATTAATGGGTAATAGAACACTTTTTAATTACAACCCAGAGTAAGAATGCTTAAATCAACAGATCACAGACAAGACTTCTTTCATGACAGAGCAGATTGCAAGAAGTGTCTTTCAGCACCATTACCAAGGATAATAGTCATCATTTCAGTCAGTACTGATTGGCTATCTTCTACAGGAGTTACTAGGTTTCTGTTTACTCTCCTATATTTTAGGAATTAAATCAGAATTATCTTCTTTGACACCAAAGCAGACAGTTCTGTATGTAAAAAGCCAACACAGTGTATTTTCCACTAATATCTTAACAGAATTATTCTCATCTATGTAAAAAAAAACATTGAAAAGTTAAACAAGTAAGTTTTCTTCTGCAACACAGTTAGTAAGGACATATGTTGCCAAATAACTAGGTGATCAGGATGTTTTTCAGAAAAAAAACAAACAAGCAAAAATCTAGCTTCAAAACTGAGTAAAACCCCAGATCTTCTGCTGTTCATTTCACCTTTTCAGAAGAATTTTTGGAAATTATTAACTGCTTTATAATTGAATATTTTCGAAATGTCAGAAAATTTCATAAAGTAAAATTATTGTCCTCCATTAAAATAATACAGCAGTCATTACTTAAATTGTTTTAGCTGCCTAGAAAGGACTTGCTTAAAACTGACTCCAAATGATGATGTGCTAATGGAAAGCTTTGTGTACAGCAAACAACAGTTCCCCTCTCTCCTCCACTGGCATTTTCTGACAGTCCTGATCCTAGGGCTTTAAAGAACTGCTGAGGTAATGCTTATCCTGAAGTTCAAGGGAAGCTTTGGAACGTTTTTTAGTTAAAAAACTACAGAGCACAAAGTATTAATTCTTGGCAGGGCACCTTGACTTGCAAAAGGAGCCTGATTTTCAAGCTACCTCTTATTTCTGAGCCCTTCTTATTTTAGAGCTGCACTGAAACCAAAGAATACACTCTTCAGAGAGTCAATATGGTTTTCATTCATTTTTACCCCCTGACTTGAGATAATTCCATTACTGCTACAGCTCTCAAGTGGGTGAAAGGAATATATTTTTCTCTGTGTAATCGGGATATAACAAAAAAGGGGGGAAAAAAGGAAGATAAAAACAGAATATTCCTTAGTTTTACAAAGCTGATTAAAAGAAATGCTGTATGAAAACTCATGAACAGGTCACAGACACAGTGCCTTTACAAAATAGCATCTTCTACTGTGGTTACATGTGGAATGCATTGAATTTAAAAATAAAACATCAGAAAACTTTCTCTAGCTAATCTCCTGGTAAATCTGCTTACAAGCAGCTCATCACTGTGGTGTTCCCTGACAGGAATATGTTTCTGCTTGTTTACAAGCTTTTCTACATGTGTTTCAGAGGTGTCTGAACTCAAAAATTTTCATGACGTTGAGATCCAACTTTCATCCTGAAGAGAAAAGAAAACCAATCTATAAATGTCATTCCTGTTATTTCTCATATTTCCAAACTTTCAATTTAACAATAAAGAATCTAAACTAAGAATCTATATATTTAAAGGAGATAATAAAGAAAGAAACCCTGCAAGTCAACAAGATACACTCTAAAATATATGTCCCAGGTTTGACTTCAACTGATGAGTGAGAGACGAGTGAATACTGATATGAGCTTTTAGAGAACAAATAGGAACTAGAACAGAGGTTCCCAAACTTTTTTGGATTGCTATCAACCCTCAGAATTTCTTGTGGACCACCAGGCATCGTTATCATCAAACTTTTAATTGAAAACACTATTAAAAACAGTGTTTAATATGGCTCTGTGGATTAACTGCAAACCCTTTACCGTGGCCTCCTGGACCACCAGTGTTCTGCAGACCATGGTTTGGGAACCACTGAACCAGACTACACACATGGAACAACACCCCAACAAAACACTTGTGTGTCTGAGAGCAGAGTCGGGCCTTCTGTTGGGTGATGCACTCAAATACTGTACAGCTCAGGTTAACCGTCCTGGTACCTGAAAAACACAAGACCCTTTTGTTTTTCTCTTACCTTGAGTTTCTTTTTTATTGCTTTGGAGAAACAAGTAAATGGTGCCAAAATCCAGTTTACAGTTGCTTTATGTAGGATCTCTCTTGTATCCTGAAACAGTGTAAATTTTCAGGAAGCTATCTGAAAAAAAGACACATAAAACATAAAAAAAAAAACAAAAAACAAAACCCACAATGTTGTGCACAGATAACTCCTGAACACATACGATATATGTGAATCCCAAAACAAAAAAGCAAAAAATAGTTTCTAAGGTTGTTTTTTTAATCCACTTGAAAATTTATTCCTTTTTTTTTTTTTTTTTTCCTTTTTTTTTTTTTCCTCCCCAATCCCTTACCATGTTAAAGCTCTGTGTGTGGTCATTAAAACTTTTCAGCAACTTTCTGCAAATTCTTTGCAGTTATTCTTTTGGCAATGGTATTACAAGATTGTCTGTTTATCACCAGATAAACACACAGAGGAAAACGATGATAGCACAGAGAGGGGAATTTGAAGAGAAACGTTATAAATAAGAACAGCAAAACACACTGAGCCGCGATCCAGCCCTACATAAAGTTAGTGACTGAGCGTGGGCTTGTGTGAGAGCAGGAAAGGGCTGTTGCATCCCTTTAGATTGCTCTGGCTCTGTGTCTCCTTGTTCATATGCTTCCCAAAGGCAACTCACCCAACTGGTGTTTAGTCAAGAAATGACATTTATTTGCCTCTTATCATATTCTTTTTAGTATTTTTAATATTCTCAATATTAAAGCTATAACACGGAGTGGGGAATGAGGAATCTTGGAAATTAAAGGCAGTATTAAAAAAAAAAAAAAAAAAAAAAGGAACATAAAAACAAAGCTGTGCCTCCAACTCCCTTGTTCCAGAGAGAAAAGAATGCTGCTCTGATAATTCCACTGCCCAGTATGACCACTCACAAAGGTAAAGCAGAGTTCTGAGTCAGGGTGGGATTGGAAAAACTCACAGTAAAAGTAATAGAATCATAAAATCATAGAATGGCCTGGGTTGAAAAGGACCTCAAAGATCATCTAATTTCAACCCTCCCTGCTGTGGGCAGGGTCGCCAACCACTAGACCAGGCTGCCCAGAGCCACAATGCAAGACTTCTCACATGCAAGAGAAGTCAGTAAAGGAAAGAGGTCATCTTTGCTTTACCTTGAAAGGAAACAAAACCCACGGAGCTTTTCACCCTGTAAGCAACTCTTGCCATATTTCACCATCAGCATCAGTAATAGACATTACTGGAGAGTTTATAAAGGTGCATTAATAACCTTCCTCATTTGTATCCTAACCATCTCCCACACCCAGAAAGTTCTGGTATTTCTTAAGCTGTCTGTACACTTTTTCCAGGCAGTACCAACTGTTAGAACTGTTTTTCAGTGACCATTGCAACTCACCTATTATTTGTCTGAAATATATGCAGTTCAGTTTGCAAACTTGATGAAACTGCGTGAAAACAACTATGTTGCCTCACCTTGTCACCAAACAGATTCATTGCAAAATTCCCCTATGGTGCAGGGGGTTAGATGGGACTGTCATGTAGCTGGTGTGTACCTGGGGCAATGAGACCTACCTGAGCCAAGCATTTAAAATACATACATAATTCTGCCAGAATGAGATGCATATGCTAGTAACGTCCACCTCACATTCTTACCTGACACCATTGCTGTACATAATGTGCATACTTTCTTTAGTAAGTGGTGCCTTTCTGCAAACCATCAGCTTTTGGCTTCTCTCCACAGGAAGCAGGGAAGCTGCCTTCACCTATGCCATTACTGCTGCCGGGGTTGCACACGCTGTCACGGCCGCCTGCAGCCAGGGCAACCTCAGCAATTGTGGCTGTGACCGAGAGAAACAGGGCTACTACAACCAGGAGGAGGGCTGGAAGTGGGGAGGCTGCTCTGCGGATATCAGATACGGCATTGAGTTCTCCCGGAGATTTGTTGATGCCCGAGAAATCAAAAAGAATGCACGAAGGCTGATGAACTTGCACAACAATGAGGCTGGAAGAAAGGTATTCGAGAAAGCAGGAGGGATGGATGGGGAAGTGTGTGTGCTGGAGGAAGGGGGGAGGCTAACTTGGTCTCAGGAGCCATTCCCTGAGAGTTTGCCCCTCACACTTGCACCAAATCACATGATGGTGCTTAATGCTTACGGGTTGTTGCTGTTTCTTCTTATTCAGAGCTGGCCAAAGTATTACATAGCTCCTCCTCTCAATTTTTCAGCTTCCCAAGCCATCTTTCCAGTCCTCTCAATAAGACAGAACTTTGCTGGAGCTGTTTGGGCTAAAGCTCCATCTTTGCTTTTAATCTCCTTTGCAAAAGTCTAGCAAGAGGTGATGGGACAGGACTGAGTTTCCGCATTGCTGAACTCCCACAGCACTTGCTTCCATCCAAAAACAAAACACTTCTTTGGCCACAGCACTAATGAAACACATGTTTTGTAGCAAATGTACAATTGTCCGTTCCTCACCGGCGGGCTACAGATGGCTGAACAAGCATGATTTTAGAAGAAGAAACAGCTTCATGTCTACAACCTTGATTGAGTTACTTGCAATTGAAAAAAAATAAACATCATGGAGCTGATTCATGTCCATTGATTAGAAATCCTCAAAACTCCAAACGCTTTCCCTGTAAAAAATAAAATGTATCTTTATATTATACACACCAACCTCAGGGGAGATTTAACTACACCTTTCAGAGTGTTTTCATCCACATAAAAAAATGCTGTTTCTGTCCTCCAATGTGCGTATGTTGTGCTGTAGGTGAAACCAATATACTGCTTCTAGCCATCTTGCCCCCAAAGTTATACAGAGATTTTCTTTTCCAGAACAACGTGAGATTTTATTCTACATCAAGTACTAGCAAAGGTGGCTGAATCAGTGGTGCCATGAGCAGCACAGTTACCTTGCTGCATGTATTTTGGAGAATGTTTCCTAACTCTCACTCCTTGCATGACAGCTTCTAGGGGATGGCAGCCAGCTGTGCACAGAAAGAGAAGGTGTTGGGTGGACAGTTACTTACTGAGATGAAATTGTTGCATACATTCCTAGCGATGAAAGAGACCAGTCATGTGGTATAACTGAAAGTTTAGAGCCAGGATTCAGTCAACTGATGTTTGATACTGATGTCTCCAGTGAAGGAGATAGCTGGTTCTGAAAGCATCCTTAAGAGTAGCACAACATTTTCACCAAAACTTGCCCTGTCAAGAGGAGTAAGAGCACCTCATACTGCTGTACTGTGGCATGAAGCACCGGTTCCAGGCTTGAGCATTTCTCTTAGCCTAAGTGTTTCATCTTGGTGTCACACACTGCATTTGAATGCCAAAGAAGATGAAAGCCACATGTTAAACTTGCAATGGAGTATTTGTTACTGTTGCATGCATTATGAACCCTGCTTAAATTGCCAACCCACTGCGTAGATTCAGTTCCACTCCCACAGAAATGCCAATTCATGCCCTGTTTTGAACACGTTACAGCCTATATGTGAAAAGGGGACAAAAGAGCAACAGCGGATGCATAGATGGAGAAACAGCAATGCTTCTTGCCCAGGGACAGAAGGCAGCTCAACATCTGAGCTAGACACTGGTCCCAGGTCCCCCAGTTCTATATACAGTCCAGCTAGACCACAATGCTGATTCGTATTAAACAAATTACATTTTTACTGTTGATCAGAATTTCATAAGCAGGGGACATAAGCAAACCAAAGATGTACTTTTACAAATATTTCTGGCAGCAGCATGCTTGCAATTGCATTTATTTTAACTCTCCTAAGACTTCATTTTCTGTAAACTTGTAAAACCAAATGATAGCACTCACTTCATGATTTTGAGATAGGAAAAAAAAGATTTGCAAATCCAGACAATATAATTTTTTTTTTTCCCAAATACACTTTGTAAACAGTGTTTTACAGTTTATTCACTCTGTTGTTAGAGGTATTTTTCAGTCATTATTTGTAGCCATACATTGTTATTGTGATCATTAATGCATTATTTTATTTTGAAAAGCTAAGGATGACTGAAAGGATGCATCTTTTTGTTTTTGTTTTTAATTCCAATCCACCAAATCCTGAGGAATGTGCTCATATAAAGGATGGTTTGGGGTCCATGTTTAGAAATAATGTTGGTGTTATGACATATACTAACACGACATGAACATGTAAATTTTACAGTATGTAATACTTAGTGATTTTGGTTCATCTGAAATCATTTTCTATTTCTATAGATTAGATATTCTGAATTTGAGGACTGATTGAAACTTATGGTTAGAACAAAACTCTGGTAACAAGGATATATTTCACTTTCTGAGCAAGGCCTTTAAGAAGATAGCCATAGAGTTCTGTGCAATTTCAACTAAAAATTAAAACTTCCTTCTGAGAATCCAGACAAATTTTGAATTTGTCCTCTGTTGACTTGACATTTGGCAGTTTTGGAGATCCTGGGTAAACTTGGATCTGATTGTGAACTGGAAAAAAATCTCACACCAGAACTTTTGCTTACATGTGGATGTCATTCTGACATGCTTCGTGTGGTCCTTATTCAACCTCAAGTCAGAAATATTGCATTAAGGGCTGGACATTCACTAAAGCACAACTCTGGATTTCCATCTTCCTCCTCCTTTCCTCTTCCAAATTCTCCCAACAAAACTAGGAAAACTTGTACCTCTCTGCTTGCTCTGTCAGTACGGTTCTGCATCTTGTCTTAAAATTTGAAAACAGTTTGGAGTCAAACTTCTGATTATGAGAGGACTGAAGCAAGGATATTTTTCCCTTGTACTGAATATGAATAAAAATGCAGGAGGAAATGACAGTAAATTTAGATTTTTTTACTTCTTTTTTTGCTTCAGCCGTTTTCAAATAATCTTTTCAACTGTAGGATGGAAGTGTCAAGACTGTAGAGGAAACATACGCTTTTGTAGCCCCCCACAATCATTCCATTAGCCATTTAAGCATTTCTTAGTTAGTGCAATCTTATCAAAACTGGTATAAGGAAAAAAATCCAACAACTTGATTATATGAACATTAATTCATTTGGTAAGGTTTTTGTATTTCATCGGACTTCTGCTATTTTAAAAAACATGTTTCCATCCGTAATGCTAAGGCTCACAGTTCTTACTCAGTTCATACTGAATTGTTCTTTTGAATTGTGTAAGACTGACAATATTTAGGCAATAAATCTACTCTCTTCATTTTAGTCTTTTTTTTTTTTTTTTAATCCCCAAATTTCCTAATAAAGAAACATCAGGAAGAAAAAATGCAAAGAGATCTCAGCCCCACATACAGTTATTCCCATCTTGCTCTGAAAGCAGTGAGAGGGCCCTGATCACCCCATTAAACCTCTACTAGATGCCTAGAAAATCACTTCTAGAATCATCATGCAGGAGACTGGTCAGCAGGTTTACCCTTGGAGCAATTATTTGGATGCTCCATTATGTCCCTATGTGGAATTACTCATGGATGGACCTTTGCTCCTTTCCAGTCTCTCCCAGTGCATGTCACAGAGCTGCTGAACATGCCTAGGGGCCAGAAGCATTTGTAGCTCTAGCAGTGTAGATAATGTTGTGCTCTCTCAAGGGATGTTCTCAATAGCTAGCCTGTTGGCATTTTGCTATGAAAGTACTGAGGAATTTCTCTTCAAGGAAAAAATGGCATACTGCATAAATAACTACACAAACACTACAAGCAGATGAGGGGAAAATAGTTCTGGGGGGTCTTTAACATGATTCTAGGACTGAGATGCTCAGCAAACACCAAAAATATACTGCTTTGAAAAGGCAGACATTTAGATTTTTCAGAGAATTTCAGGTGACTGGAAAGAATGGATCCCCTAATTGCTCAAAAAAATTGCATCCCTTAATTTCTCTGCACTGCATTTCTAAGAATTGTTTCAGATAATGTCAAGCCTGTGAAGTTTCATTTGTAATGAAAAGCACCAGTGACAAAGTCATAAACTTATCATTGGTTCCATTTGGAAGAAATAAAAGCTTAGTGATTCCTGGTGACATGAGATGCTACCAGTGGAAGATTTATGCTTTGTGGCAAAATAGTGGCATGCAGCGTAAAAGAACAAAGCAGCCAATTTCACCATCACATTTTAAATGGCTGCTGTGATTCAGAATGGAAAGTACAAGTGTGTTAAATGAAAACAACCCTCCAAAGGAAGACTTGCATATGCCTAATACAAATTCCTGCAAAAAGGAGAAAGAATGGTTTGTTGTAAATCTGAACAACTAAAGAGAGATTTGTGGGCAAAACTTTGATAGAGTAATGAAAAATTAAATAGCAACAAAACCAAGTAAGCTCTGATGCTGCTTTATGAGACAGCTTTCTACCATGTATTTTTAGAAAAAGTATCTTTATTCTGGGACAAACGAACATAGAGAGAGCAAAATCTGGGAACACATGCTGTTAGTCTTAACTTTTTGTTGAAAGCTTCAAAACAATGACTGGCACTCACGAGGAATACAAATTATAAAAGTGTTTTTTTGTTTGTTTGTTTTTAAGGGGGAGGGGGAACTAAAAGCTGACAAATTGGTAGCAGATCACAGCTTTTACCAAAAAGAAGACAAGAAATATTTCTAACAGTTCATCAATCGGTTAGGCTTTTACGATAGATAATGACTGTGGTTATGTGGAAAAAAAACCTGGCCTATTTCTTTGTCTTCTGGAGACACACCCATAACGCCAAATACTAGAAACTCAGCTTGGTACCATCCCAATATTTAGTCCCTTGTAATGTCAGTGGATTTTTCATGTTGTTTTTCTGGAAAGCCTGGAAGATGACAATATCTTATTTTACACTCTTATCTGTAAGAGTGGGGACAAAAATAAAAATAAGATCAGACTCTCTTTACAAGAGATTATTCAATTACTTGGGACAACATTTCCATCTAAGCCATGACTTGTTCTCACAGTTTCCAGCACCACAGAATTATGGTACTGGGAAGAGTTTTCTGCTGACAAGCTTTGGCGGTGGAACAGCTAATGAAGTGATTTGTTGGTCACTGTTAAATATAATACACATGCACACATATAGATACCTACAGCCTGTGTGTGTGCACGTAATTGTATGCACCTATATATAAATTTATATGCACCATTTGCTCATAAAATACGTTAAGAAAGTGTTAGCTCAGTTCACTCCACCTGTAATATTTAAATTAATAAGCCAGCTTCTGTGAGGTGCTTAGTATGCCTTAACACATTGCAAACTGCCCTCACGGTCACCTAGCAGGACATGAGTATTAGAAACAATCCCCAAATTCTGGATGACATACATGTTATAAAGTTGCAGTGGAGACTGAATCCCACTTCCAGAAGCGAAAACCAACAAATTTTCTTCTGCTACGAGCCTAAATTATTCTTAAAAGTGTGACTTTATTTCCTAAGTAATTTCAGTGATTTAAGAATGTGACTTTCCAGATTTTACAGCCCCAAGCCCATTATTTACTGAAACTTTTTTTCTCTAAAAGAGAAATATTTTTTCGTCGCACTTCCATTGTGAGAATATTCACAAAAGAAAAGCTTTAGATAGTTGTGCTCGATGGCATACTTTCCATTTTCCCACTTAAACTGATTTGCAGACAGATATAAATCCAACTTCAAAAAGTTTGGTGTTACAGCTTGGGTGGGTTAGATGGATAACGAATGCTTATCCATATGTCCTGAGTATGCAAGCTTTGGCTCAAAATCTCATGAGGATAGTTCTCCTGCTTCCAGTTGGGCTGGATTTACTAGCCTATTTTTTTCTTCCAGAAACACACCCTTAATGTCGACTGCCAGAAGCTACATCTGGTACTATCCTACATTTTGAATGTATTGCTTTAAAATTAGAGGAGGGAAATAGCCAAATATTTTAGAAGTTGTTAAATGGTTTTATTCTAAAAATGGGCATGCCCATGCATACCATGCAATGTATACAAGATGCACATATCACTTATCTAGTAAAACACTACTGCACACCCTCCAAACCTGACATCTCTTTGCCTGACACATCAAAACCAGCAGTGAAATATTTTATTCTCTTTAAGATGATGATTAAAAATTTCCTTGTAATCTTTACAGAAATTTCCACAGAAAAAGATAGTGAAATAATGCAATCACACTTGGTTTGAGGATAATTTAAAGGGTGCTTTTTGAGATTTCTGCTTTTTTCAACATTGCCCTTTGAAAATACATTTCAAACAATTCAATCAATTGCAGCAGTTTTCTGCTCAATCTTAGCTACTCTCTCCTCTTCTAGAAGGTAAGGAAGAGGTCCAGATCGGCAGGTTTCTACGGTCCATCATAGTATTAGGGGCTTTCATCTGATGGCCAACTGTTCTCAAAATTCCAGGTTTATATTCCTGCTGGCCAGGGAGAGAACTTGTGTAAGGAAAGCAACAGCCTTTTTCAGTTTGCAGTGTAGTCAGTGGGAATACGATGGGATTGAATGCCTTACCTAGGTAGGCTGATGAAAGGCAGGAGGTCAATTCATGCCTCTCAGAAAGTCAGAGGGTCCCCAGTCCTGATGAATTCTGGCCAGTGCCAGAGAAAAGCTGTCTTGTGTTGTGACTGGGTACTGATCCACTGCAAAGTTCCTTGCTCCCATCAAACTAAACAATAAGAAGAGGGATGCAAAAAGAGAGGAAGTAAACATGATAAGTCAGTTCATCACCTTGAGCAGCCTTACACAGGAATATAAATTAAAATAAGCAGCTGAAGTACCATTAGACCTCTTGCTAACTCCACTCTTGCTGGCTTCACTATGCCCCCTCTTCACCAGAGCTGGACACAACCCGATGAAATATGACATAAGCTGCTCAATTTTAGGCTCTCTCAACTGCTATTAAAGAAGAATATTTTCAGAACATTTGTATTAGAGAAGTAGCATTACATCTAATTACATTACATCTGGCATTACTAATATTAGGACGCTAAGCTTCCCAAATTAGAAAAGAAAAAAAACAACAAAAATAACCAACAAAGAACAAATAAATACAAAACACATACAGTCCAACCCAAAACCCAGCTTTGTTTCCCAAATGTGTCCATGAGGTCAGTATTTTGCCAGCAGTACTGGACCCCAGGCTGCACTGAGCCTAAAGTTTGCTGATGCCCACTCATCACTAGCAAGCCATAAGTTCTTGTGGTTGCAGCTGCTTGAGTATGCAAAGAGATGGTGACATCTTATGACCAAAACCTATCTCTTTGGGCACTGATATTACCCCAAGCAAAAGTTGATTACTTGCATATTTGATGGGGAAAACTCTTAAAGTCTTCTATTTCTTTTTGATAATGCAGTCAAAAAGTAATATGGATTTTGTTACATTCAACATCTGGTCCAAAAATGTGCATTTCCACTAAGAAAAACACAAACCAGAAAAGGCAAGCCAAAACAAACACACACAAAATGTTACTATTGTTTTTACATATTTTATCCAGATAGGATTTTTAATATGTACAGAAACTGTATCTGATGTTATGCAGTTGGGTCTAGATATGGAACTCAAAAAAATGAGTTTCTTTTCATGCGTATCATTTTGTTTTATTTCAGTCTTTGCTAGGTTTTTCTACTTAACTGGCAGCGGAAAACCCTCAAATTGCACTTTCAGTATATGATTTATATAGATATAAAAATTTGTGGAATAAGAAAGTTTTAACATTATATTTCACAATTCATTTAGCAAAGTAGCAGCAGTTAGAAAATTTTACTTGGCAAGATCCTACTGGGGTGGGAGTGGGCCTGCATTTGGAAAATGGACGTAAAGAATGTTCCTACTATTAGACTGAGACAGCATGGTCCAACGATGGGAATTCGCTTTGGGAAGTAGATCTTGCTGTAAACTATTTGAGATTAGATATGAGGCACTGACATATGACAAATGAAACTGCTGAATGAGTGGGTCATATGAGCTAATGATTTTCAATCCTTAATCAAGCACCTACCTTGGCATCATGTATCAGATCTGAGTAAATAAGTACCTTCAGGGCTCAGGGTCAAAACTCTGATGGGAATTCTGCTGAGAAAAACTAGGTTGGAGGGACATACAGGAAGAAAACACTGGCCACTCTTCTATCACAGCATTGTGAGGACAAAATGATAACACTTTTGTCAGGTCCAATGGCACCTTGAGAGTGAGAAGCTGTTGAGATCCCAGCAACAAAGGTGCAGCTTTCCGTCTGAATGGCAAGGTGCAAAGGAGAAGAAGCAGGGCCTTCTCAAGGATTTCTTTATAGTATCCCATGGGGCTTAATGGCCACACCTCAAGAAAAGCCCGAGTGTGCTGGCTTGCTAGCAAAGAGGAACTCTCAGCAGCATCTGTGTGGAAAAAGAAAAAAAAGTCTTACTTCAAATCTGCTAAGTTTGAGCCATACATTCCCTGACCTCCAAGTTTTTGGGCACAATTTTATACCCACAGCTGACTGTGGGCACACAAATTATAGCATTCAGGAATTTAACTACCTGATGATTGGGCCTGCACTCAGTGTTGTAACCCCAAACATTCCACATTCATGAGAAAAGTCCTCAAAAAAATAAAAAAAAACCTGAAACATTGGCTTCAGGATCACAAATTAATACATTTTGAAACTTCTGGGTTTTTTTGAGCTTGCATGGCTTGCATTTTCTGGTTCTTTCACAATCATAAAAATCAGGAATATTTGAAAAAATACTACAGTGGAATCTGATTTCTGTACAACAAAATGACTCATGGAACTGGACCTCCAGAAAGACAAAAAATCAAAAAATCAAAACTTGGGATTAAGTTACTGCAGATTGTACTACAGAGTGTGTTGGGCAGCGTTGCATATAAAGGCAATGTCTCAACAAAATACACACAGGTACACACAGTAAATAGACATGCACATATATACATAATATACATATACATAGATAGCACCTAGGACACCAGAATGGGTAATATCTTTGCTTTTAAGAAACAGTGACACTCCTTGTTGTAGAGAGAGGCCAAGGCTCCTCAAAGCAGTGTCCAGAGTGCCAAGCCCATGGAATCAGGAGCCTCACAAGCTTTGCCTCCTTCTGCTTTCTGGGCAAGTTACTTGCTTTGCCTTTCAAACTAAAAACCGGATGTCACACACACACATGCAAAGCCTGATAAAATGCATACAAAAACACAAGGTTGCGCTTCACCAAGAACTGTTACTTAGGGAGAAGAGGAACAGAAATCAGGTGTGGAGGATCTGACCCATTGCTGCTGCTTTCTTGGAAGCTTTTACATCCCGTAGTGCTCTATGGTGATGGCGTAAAGAAAGTTGCTTCTGTCCACCTTCTGTTACAAATTTTTGTAATGTTTTGTAATGTTTGCAGTAGTTGGAAGAGAGAGTTACAGAATCAGACTGGTTTAAGATAATGTATTTCAGCAGTATCAGTGAAACACATAAGCAATAATAATGATAAAAAAAAGTAAATAGAAACATAATGGGCATCTAAATATCAGATTTGTGGAACAGGATTGTAATATTCTCTGCAGTGCGGGAAGACTTCAAACCATCACATGCTACTACACATGCACAAGAGTCAGAGGAGTCCTGATAGACCCTGGTTTATTTGATAAGGCACCCTTCTATTTGTTGATACTGAAATGATGCTGCAATGGCAGAAGGTGGCATCTTTCTGTCTGGAAAGTTCAGCAGAGAGCAACTTATGTCCATGGAAAGCAGTCCATCACAGCCTTGCCGATTTCCTTTTGGAGCATTGCAGCTGTAGGATCTTCTTTCCTAAGCCTGTAATCCTTGTTGGAAGTCAGATTTTCTGCCTCTGAGCACTGAAGAACTGACTGGACTTTGGCCTAGGAAAGCCCATGTTTCCAGAAAGTCTAAGGTATTTTTGACTAGGATGCTCAGCCATCTTGTTCTTCCTACTGTATGTTGGCAAGGCAGAATTAAAACTAAATATTCTCTTTAATATTGAAACCTCAGAAATTTGGGAAAAATACAAAACATACAATTTAACTGAAGCTCAAACAACTCAGGAGGGTGTCCTCTATTTGCAGGGATAACCAGATCTGCTCAGCTTTTATTTTAAGGCCAGTTTCTTAAGCAGTAAGCATTTTTTACTTCCCTTCTACTTCATTATGCCCTACTACGAAATCTACTCAGATTTCGGCCCTTTTATCCTTTGCCCATTTCAGTCATGTTCTGGGATCTGCAATGAAACCACTATGGGAGATGGTCTGTAGCATCAGTAATACTTCAAGACAAGATCGATAACTTGTATTTCTTAGTTAGGATCCCAGTGCAAAGGGGAAAGATCAGTTTGCTTTGTTTTTAGGCCTTGATTTTCATAAGTTAATGGTGGCTGTGAGTGCAGTAGTGGTCATGCATAAGGGCAGGAAAACAGAGAGGTGCTTTCCTGAGGCCTGTCTCCCCTCCAGGCACACAAGAGGAAGGAGAGCACTTGTATCTCTTCTTGGGCACACCTGATGCTGGGTCAGCCTCCTCCACGGGCTGATGGCAACACCTTCACTGAGCCCAGAAAGCACATCCATAATGAGAAGGAGGTATTTTTAGGCATTACACAGCAGTAGCAATAGTAAATGCTCCTTCTTCTCTTTGGCTCACAGCTCAGTGGGGCCCTACTTGGATATTATTTCCTCTAACGTTGCACAACCATTGCCCTGGGGCAAAAAATATTCTTATGGATGAACATTTTTGTGAAATGGGGCTGGGTACTGCAAGAAGTGCTGCTTTTAAAGCTGATAGTACACTCTGCTGATTGAGTAGTTAATATGCTATTGCCATTGCTGGTGTAGGCAAAATTTTTAATTATGCAGTGAACGTGAATGCCTATTCACCCACGTAGTATATATTGTTCTGCAAATGTTAGAACTGTTCAAAAATTTTAGATATTGTTTGAACATTACTTAAAGCCATTAAGGTTAAATACTCAGAGTCTTACACCACTTTTAAAAAACATTTTTCTTTTCTTCTACTTTCAAAATGAAGATGATTTGAAAAAATTTCTTAAGTCTCTGGAGTCTTACTTTGTCTCTGAAAACATTTTCTGAAATTTAATTAAATAATTTCCAATATTTGGAAACAGAACACAAGTATTTTGTAATAAAATGACAAAAAAACTCTACATCTGATAAAGTGGCACACAAAACGTGCTATACGCATTCTGCTGTAAGGCAAGGGGATTCATAAATACGCATTGAAAATTTCTGCTGACATTAATGAGCTTTAACATGAACTGAACAGGTCGAGTCTTAGGTGAGAGTTTGCAATGTAATGCTCCCATGGTAACAATATTCAATATCTGTGCATGTAGGTGCTTGAAGAGAGAATGAAACTGGAGTGCAAGTGTCATGGAGTTTCAGGTTCCTGTACAACCAAGACCTGCTGGACCACCCTTCCTAAATTCAGAGAGATCGGATATATTTTGAAAGAGAAATACAATGCTGCAGTGCAGGTGGAGGTGGTACGAGCCAGTAGACTAAGGCAGCCAACTTTCCTGAAGATCAAGCAGATCAAGAGTTACCAGAAACCAATGGAGACTGATCTAGTGTACATCGAAAAGTCACCAAACTACTGTGAGGAAGATGCTTCCACAGGAAGTGTTGGCACCCAGGGACGACTCTGTAACCGCACCTCTCCCAACGCGGATGGGTGTGACATGATGTGCTGCGGAAGAGGTTACAACACACACCAGTACACCAAGGTGTGGCAGTGCAACTGCAAATTCCACTGGTGCTGCTTTGTGAAGTGCAACACTTGCAGCGAGCGGACAGAGGTGTTCACCTGCAAATAACGGCGTCGTGCACAAGTGAACGGAGCAAATTGCCACCAGTGAAGACAGTGGAGGACGACAAACGACAACAGCATCATTTTGCACATCTAATCTACTTCGGGAAAAAAAATAAATAAACCAATACGTAAACCAATCCCTCCCCACCACTTACACCTCTACAGATGGTGCATTTTGGCTGGCTGACTGTTGTGACTGCTTTGGAAAACAGGACAACAGGACTAAGGTGGTGTTGAAATCTACATGAAACTTTTTTTTTTCTCTCTCTCTCTCTTTTTTTTTTAAGCTACAATCTGGGTGTTGTAGAGTTCTCCAAGTAAGCGTTATACTTATCAGAGAAGCTGACGGCATTGCAGCTCCCATGAAATTTAAAGAAAAAGACACTTTCTCAGATTTTACGACAGAAACACCAAGCCCTGTGCAAATAAAGACTTCTTTTTGTTAAGAAACAAAATCTTCACTGACTAGAACAAAGCAGTCTTGCTGCAAAACCCTAAATTTATAAGAAAGCAGGTAGAGGGAAAACCACAACTGGTGGGGAGATAAAACCTGTGGCGGAAATACTCCACTATCAGCTTGAAAAAATAAAGTTAACAAAATTACATCAGCTGCCAGTGACACTGGAACTCTTTGAATGAACATTAAAAATAATTATTTATGTTTTTAATAGCATCAAAAAATTCTAAGCACTAACGGGTAGTTATGTCTTAATTCTGTACTAAATGTAAACTTATTGGAACTCTGACTTTATGATTTTTGTATTTGGTTCTCCCTAAGTTCTTCAATGCTACTGATCTGTTGTCACTCCACTAGTAGAGAGTTCAAATTCTGTAGGCCTTAGGCAATGACCAGAACTGAGCAAAAGATCACGTGAAGCTGTGGTTACAAATGCTTGATGAAGACTTTCTCGTTTGCCTCCTGACTACGAGTGACTCTTTTAGATTCAGGCTTCAGGCATGGAGCACCTACCCCCAGCACCCTACCACCCCCTGTAGGGAGTTGTGGGATACAAATGCTTCAACAAACATTAAAGGTTTTGCTTTGCAGTCAAACGCACTGGCAGGATCTTCCAAGCATTACACTTTGCCTTTAACGGTTAAAACATAAGATCAGCAATAGTTTTTAAAAAATTATCAGTTCAGAATCAGCTGAGAGTTAATAAATATGTGGTAGCTGAACACTATGTTGCTGCAGCCTCTGGATTGTGATGGCTTCGTGAGCATAAGAAAGCTAAAACGTGTGTTAGTTCATGTCATCATTATTCTAAGGTTGGCAATAACATACCCCTGGTATAAATGTATGAATATTAAGAAAGTAGAGGACTTCTTACAACAGTGTTCAATTTTAATTCGCACTTCTTTTTCCTCTGAGAGATTTAAAAAAAAAATCCTCTGATGTTTTACTACTGCAAAACCCAGTGATTCTAACACAGACACATCCATTACAATACAGCCCATTTAATTATATAATCATATGCTTGCAGCAGGGATCTCTACCTGATTTTCAGAAAAGTTGGATTAAAAATGTACTAACATCTGCATATCTAAATTTCTAGCTTTTCTTTCATCCTTTTACTTACCATGAGGAGCTGCACAGCCATGGGGATTCCCCACTCAGTGCAGGAGCACACATCACCTCACATTGTGCTCTTGGGGCCAATGGGCTGGTGGAGCTGCTGCGCTGCTAGCTCTCGTGCTGAGTATGTGGATGATCTAGGATCACCTCCCAGATTTATGGGCTTGTGCTATCAAAAGTAACCAGCCACATGGGGACCTTAGTGTGACTGTTCATGAAGACCTGCCTTCCTGACAGAGACACCCTCTGAAAATCAGACTCCTTTGATGAGTTACCCATGGGGCAACCCAAACTATAAGCACTCATGCTTTTTTGTTATTACTGTTGGTTTCTAAATAACACAGGTTCAAATTCAGCCTTGGCATAAATGAGTGCAACTCCACGGAAGGAAGCTGGACCCCTCCCCAGATGTTAGGGTCACTCCATATAATTTAAAGTTCCTTCGATTCATGGGTATTGTTGTTGAATAATAGCGAAATACTGTACTTTCACTACATTCTTGACAGGAAGCAAATAAAGCTCCCAAGCACAGTAATGCACAGTCTTATGGTACTAGATACTGTAAATATATTAGAATAGTATTTGTTAAGTACAGTTGAAGAATCCAATTAAGTTATATTATTGTATATCGTTTAAATGTCTATAGAGTATTTTAAATTATTGTGAACTACACTGCATTAAGAAAAAAAAAAAGGTTATATATTATAACATCAGCCACTCTGAAAAGTGGACCAAAGTGATGCTATCTTTTTTTTTACACACCCCTATTTCAAATAGCTATATGTCAGCTATTCACCACTGTAACAATCCTACAGTTGGATTATCTGTCTACAATATCATGTTTCAGAGCATCCTATAAAAGCTTTGCTCATGTAGGGGTGCAGCATTCAGAAAGGTACTGCTGTATGGCACAAAGCAGAGGCTGATCACAGAAGTGCATGGATTTTGAACTATGTCCCAAGAAAAAGCAGTTTTGATCAGAAAACACCGTTACTACTACTGTACTGAATAAGAAAAAAAGAAAAAAAAAAGACAAGTTTTTACGAATTTGTTTATGAACAGAAGTAGGTTACACACAACTTTTCTTTTAAAAAATGTAGTTTGATGTCAAAGAATTGTGATAATTGAGGTTTGAATGTGACCAGCAACATAGTATGGTTTAACCATACATTAGCCATGACAAAACTCAAAATACTGTATGCTATTAAAGAGTATAAGAACAAAGATCAATTTGTTTACTATGTCAATGTTTTATGGCAAGCAGAAAAAAAAAAAAGATAAAATGCGTTTCCATTAAAACTTAATTTTTTTTCCCTTCTAGACCTCTTTCTTTTTGTTCATTATTTACTTAGGAAAAAAAGAAAAGGCAGAAATGCCTTAGGCAAAGGCTTCTCTGGATGAGAAATGGCATCCAGATTCAAAATTCTAAACAGGTTTTGTGTTTGTGAGAAGGAACAGTGGACGCTCCTGTGTTTGACATCTAAGTTCAGATACTTACACCGATGGTACAGTGGATTGGAAACTAGCACCAGCCTTGGTGCTACCAGAGACTTCCACAGTCTCAAATGAAATGGAGAGAAATATTCATTGGTAGCAGTGGGGCTTCAGATTACAAAACATTTATCTTCCATGAATCTCACATTACAGATTAGTGAATAAAGAGGAAATGGAGGCATATAGGAGGCCTTCTGTGTGTGCACTTGCATGAGCTCCAGTTTATTTCAGTAAGTTACAGACATCTGAAAACCTAGATTAACCAGGACAGGATTTTGACAGCATTTGCTTTGGTCAGAATTTCAGCAACATCCTTAATACTGAGAATGGTGTATTTCTATAAGGAATCCAAAGAAAATGCACAACCTTTGTTGTATTTGTCCCTCAGGGAAGATATCCAGCTATAGATAAAAGCATAGCCAAGTTCTACATGAACTCAGTCCAAAATAACTTCATTAAAATGTACTGATTTGCCCTGAGTTTACAGCAGTATAAGTATGCACAGCATTTTATCCACAGGTGCCAAAGAAAACAGTGCACCTTCTTTCTAATTACATCATGGGAAACTTGTTAATAGATCTGCAGGAAGTTTTTATAGCAAATGACAATATTGCATTTGGAATACATTTGGAAAGTAGATGAAACTCGTCAAAAGGCTGGCAACTTTTTAGCAAATTTCAAGCATGTTGCAGATAGGTCACTTGAAGTTTCAAACACCTATTTCCATGGACTCCTTTCTTTAAGATTAAAAATTCAAAGTGATATTAAATGTAACAAATCAAGACCTTCCCTTATAAAAGATTTCCCATATAAATAACGTGCCTTTTGCTACTGAAGGCACTCTTGGCATTAAATGGCAAAAGTTTTCTATAAAGCTGGAGATAATTTGCATTCACAGCAATTGTCATAACTGACTGGAATGACTGCACATTTCCTTTCTGATCACTGGGGCCTTTTGTTGCAGTGACAGTTCCCACAGTGAAGGCAGTACAGTAAATACTACAGTAGAGACCCAGCATTCTTCTCCCAGAGTGACAGCCACAATAGGACACAAATATACACAAATAAAACTACATCCAAAAAGAGTCAAAATGGAAAGGCAGATAAATTTGCAAGTATTTTCATTTTGTGATACTGAGATTGTGAGAAACTTCATGCACACAAAACAAATCACACTGTACGCTGAACTTCACACAGATTTTTTCCCTTCAAACTCAAAGTCTCTGTATCTCTGCAAATGAAGAAGATTTACTGGAGAACAAGTGCACACAAAGGTTTGTAATTATTTTTCTGCTGCTACCAGGAAATTGTTGTGGATCATTACTTGAGAGGAGAGACACAATTGCAGATTTTAAATTTGCTTCTCATTTTTAAAACAAAGATCTGTATTTCTCTCCTTGCCAGTTCCTCCAGTACAGATATACATGCTTTAGAAGATTTGGTTGGTGGAGAATAAAGATGGCAATTTTCACATAATATAAAGTTGTTGGTTGTGTTTCACAGAGAACTGAGGTAAAGTTAATGATACTGCTGTAAACATGAAAAATTACTTGTGTTGTTTTTTACTGATAGCAATGTTTGGAGACCTGATTGCAATTCTATTTTATAAGATGGTCCTTTTCATAACTTGCTGCTACAGAAGGCCCTGAAAATGGGAATAATAAAGTTTACTTTGGTTTTGGGTCCTCCTTTCCATTTGTCACTATAAACATATCATATGATCAGTAAGAAACCAGCTTTATGACACTAAAACTGGTGCCTCAGTATGAAAAATGATTATGATCCATGATTCGTGAGTGGCCCAAACAAATGTCACCACACCAGACACTGGAAATGTTTGTGTTGAATGCTGGCTGCATAATCATTCTCTGCCTTCCTTTGCCATGAAATTTAGGGAAAAAAAGCATTTTATGTCCAATGAAGCTAACAGGAATTCCGTAGGAGATTACAAGGTTTTGATTTTATTGTTTAATTCCTGTTTCTGCGAGAGAAGAAGAGCATTCCCTATATTACATAGTAAAGGGAAAACTGAAGGCATTTTGAAGACTCTTCACACCACCGACCTTAAATGGATGCCAAGTGTGCTGATCACTCCTCCTAGCTCCTTCCACAAAGTCACGGGTGCTCTGGTTCAGCTGTCATCTCTGAAAAATCCCACACAGACATGCCAGACGATTAAGCTACTCAGAACACCAAAAGTTGCGCCATGGGAATGAACTCCTATGAGCTATTTCCTCACAGAAAAAGTCTCAAAGAGGGTTGTAAAAACTATTCTATTGTCCAGTGATTTGATGAGGCAGTTCCTTACAACATGGTTAATTTATAATTTTGATTACCTCTTCAGATTTGTGCTGTGCAAAGAAATAAATTTAAGGGTTGAACATTTAACAGCATTTTCCTACTTGTGAAGGACTCTAATAGGATGCACTGCAGTGTTCCCCTAGTTACTCTATCAGAGCCCATCCACGCTGCTATTCCTGTGCACTTCAGACTGCGCCAAAAGGCTCTCATGGCAGCTGCATCCTGATTACCTACATGGATTACACCTTCCTGTTAAAAATGAATACAGTTTAGGCTTGTTAAAAACACAGTTAAATTTAATAGTAATCTCTTTTCAACAATGTCAGTCATCGCATAGAATTCTTTCTGAAGCAAGTATTATATATTTGTGTACTAGTACTTAGAAAGGATTAGTCTGCCCAGAGAGAGGAAAATACATCCCCTCCCAAAAACCGTATACACCAAATTAAAGCCTAATACACACACACATCATGCATATATTTCTCTACGCATGCATACAAACAAATATAAATACCTTTAAAATACATAAATGTGTGTGCAATTGAAAAATACACAGAAGACATTTGGTGAAATTTCTGTAAAATCATTCCACATTTTGTCCCTTTCTAAGGAGATGGGATTTTGTGTCCTTGTACTGAACTACAGAGTTGCAGATTTTGTTTCCTTGCTGATGTGCTGTGTCATCAGCATCATAATAACATCTGATAATGCTTATTTTATTTGTAGGTCTTTTAGTTTGAATATCTCAGTGAAAAAAAAAAAAAAAACAAACAACCCTCATTTTGTATTTGGAGAAAGTGGAGTTTTGTGAAACCTCACTCCTTTATCTATTCAGGAACAGAAGGCAGAATAATTTAGCTCTAACTCACTTGCCAAAGGGTCCAGCAAAACTCAGTGGCTAGGGCTGCAGCTTAGATGTCCTGGTTTTCTGTGGAGGCTCCAACTGCCAGCCCTACCTGATGCAGTTACTGCAATGTACGAGATTATCAGCCATGATATACAGGCATGTATTTATTGGCAAGCATATCACAGCTCTTCTTCCTTATCTCTCTCTTTAAAAGATAAGCTACTTAATATTTGCCCCGTTAACCTTTTGAGCAGACGCAGGAACTTTCAGTCAGAAAATCATCACCGATAATGCTCTGTTAGTATATCTACAGTAGTGAGTCAGATAAATGCTTTCTCTTTTTTGAAAGGCTGGAAGCAATGCAGCAGGACAGGTTTGTCCACCCACGGCATTTTGTTCCAGCAGCTCTGGCACAGAGCTGCATTTGGGATCAAATAGTCTTAGGAAGCCAACATGCAAAGCTTGAACAGTAGACTAAAGTAAATATATAATGTCGTGGGAAAAAGTCTCTTGTTTGTTAATATTAGGTGATACAGAATATCTGTTGCTCGGGACAAGCAACCTGAGAGCTGCTGGATTATGTTCAGCAATGCTGTCTTTATCTCACTGCACAGGTTGCCTTCCTCCCTGTGCTTGGTGTGTGTGTGCAGGCAGGACTGGGGAAGCATTTAACTAAAGTCAATGCATGAATAATTTTTTTTTAATTTCAAGAATGGAGAAAAATGAGTAGGGCGGGGGAGGTTAGTAGGAACTTAAATGAGAAATAGCTGGAGATGGCTTGTAGTAACACGGTAAGAAAATATGCGCTTTGGAAGTTTCAGCTGGCTACCTAATTCAAACCACTCCTGAAGGAAGGAGAAAGAATGAGGAAGTTAGCTTGTGGTCAGCAGCTTCTCTGCCCATGATATCCAGTTCATAATTATTGCAGGGCTACAGTTCAGTCAGCTTTTGACAAATGAATTACCAAGTGTTTTCTCTGCGTGTTTTCTATTCATGTGTGTTTAGTAATAAATACTTGGATCCAATGGCATTTTCTTAGTCAAACACAGCCACTCCTAAGCATTAATAATAGTTCTTATTCTTTCTATAAGCCTCAGAACAAGATTCTTTTATTCTGGTTGAAGTTTTCTTTACAGAAGTTGAGTATCTCAGACTTTCTCCATCCACGTTAATTTTGACTAATTATAGCCCTAGCACTCTTCATCTCCAAACCCTCTGCAACAGCCCACACACTCCGTGTAAAAAAGTTTCCAGGAAATACAACAAATCCTTGCGAGATTTGATAAAATTATCAAAATCATTGTATAAAAGGAAAAAGTAATAGCAGAATGACACTGGCACCAGGTCAGAACACAGAATTTCCTTGCTTCTTTACTCATATTCAGTTTCCATCTTTTTAGGTTTGTAAAATGATGTTTCCTGAGAACACGCAATGCTTCCATTAGTCTGGCTTTAGATGTCTGTAAATAACAATTTTCAGTCCCAAAGATTTGAAGGAGGAAGTAATGAGCATAAACATTCTCTGGTAGTGCTATCATATGATTTGCCTGTATTTGCAAACAATATTCAAATAAAAAGGTATGTATGGAAAATATATTTTTTTAATCGCTACGTAATTTTTTAGTTATATCACAAAAGAGGGGCAGTACTCAACTTCATTCAATCCATATTTACGAGCAGGTAATAGGAGGTCATATGCCTCTTTTGGCAACGGTAAATTAAAATTTAACATTAGGTGCCCTTATTACTGTTGGAACCCTTTTTATAGTTTTGGTCTCTGTATGAGCAACTCAGTTTTGTTCACATAAAATGCCTGGTGGAAATATCAGCACTGACAATTTTTGTCTTCAGGTATTCCTCCTTTCTTTTTCTCCCCATCCCTAATTACTGACCAGCACAGAGAACAAACAGAAATACATTTGTTTACAAACCAGCCAAATGGATGCTTTTCCAAAGACCTCAGTTTGTTTTCCTTTAATAATAGTACCCTTTTTCCTTTTTTTTTTTTTTTTTAAAAAAACCTTTTGCATTCAAGAGATGCCTCTTTTCCCTAGATGGGTTCACTTGAGCTTCTTTCTCCACTTCAGCGTTTTAGTTACTCTCATAAAATGATGCCTGTTCAAATGTCTCTACTCAAGCTGAGACAGATCCAAAAAGTACTTGTAGAGGGTGTTGGCCACAGTCCTGAAAGCCTTTCTGCTGGCACTTCAGAGCTGTGAAGTGTTTGCCTGCTCTATCGTCTCCAGCTGAATGAGGAGGGAACTGAGCTTCCCTTCCAGCTGCGGATGACTGCAAGGTAAGCCACAGCACTTTAATAAGCAATAAATTAAATCAGGCCCCTCTCAGCCTCTTGACCTGAAACTTGTCAAAGGTGACAATCGTTACCAAATTCAGCCCCCACTCAATGGCCAGTAGGGATGGATGTTGTGACCTAAAAGAGTGGGTTTTCTAAGTCCTGCTTCAAAAAGGATTAAATTCTTGTAAGTCTCCCCTCTGCAAGTTATGAAGCCAGCAGGGTTGTGCACTTTCACCCGTCCTACAACATTTTCACAAACTTACCTTGGTTGGGGAAAAATACCCATAAGAGAGCTCTGCAAAAAAATTTCTTTTGTGAAAAAAAGAAAGATTAATCAAGACCAAAGATGGGGTTGGAGTAAATTTCTCAAACTGTTTATAAAAATGGGAGACTAGCAGCTGAGAAAACTTTTTAGATTGGCTTCCTGTATTTCTTCATTTTTACTTATTTTTATTTAATTATTTTTATATGCTTAAGCTAAAACCTCAAAAAGGGGAAAGAAAAAAGGTACAAAAAGATTTTATAATTATCAGAATGAAATATAAACCAGACCCTACCTTAGATCCATAAAAACCCACAACTACAAATTTTTGTGCTTACTTGGAGAGAAGACACTTTTCAGGATTCTTTTTGTATGCATGTGTGTGCTTGATGGGAAAATGATTTCATTCACAGTTTAAAGAAACATTTTTGTTCAAATAGATACCATGGTCTTCCTTTCTGTTCTACTTTGGTAAAAATCTGATCAGGTGTCAGTGGTGTCATTACTTAATAAAAACAAATCTTTATTTTTCTTCCCTCTAGCCCTTCTCAGTTCTATCTATCTGTATATTAAACGATGTTTTTCTTCTGAGTTCAGACATCTCAAATAAGCAAAACAGGAATATATAGTCTTCTTTATCTTGGAGGAAGATATGAAAACAAAATGCATTCTAAGTATTTTTTTTTTAAAGGTAGTGGGATTTTAAAGCAAAACAAGAAAACTCAGATAATATTTAAATAATGCAAGCTTAATATTTAAATGAATCTCATCTGCCATACCTTCCTAAAATAAGCACAAGTGATAAAATATGAGCTACTGGCCAAGGCTTGAGATCTCACTTCTGAAGTATGGTCCATTGACAAGGTACTTTACCCTTCTCCCACATTCAGGAAACCCTGGGAAAGCTCGATCCCAGTCTGGTGCAGCGGATGATGCTTTAGAGACTGAATGAGACCTAGGAAACCAGGGAGCATGTGCCCTCTGTAGCAGTTCACAGGCTGCCATGACTTTTTAACATCACCTGTGAGAGACAAAAATAGGTATGTCAGTAGCTATACTTTAAGCAATTGATGGTGAGAGTTGTTCTTTCCAATGATGACTAGGGCCTGGCTAAAAGCGCTGGTCTGCTCCTCACTACTGGGTGTGGTTTGTGGAACTGAGGGTGAACTAATGGAAAAGCAGTGTGCCAGTGTCAAAGCAACAATTTCTGTTCATGGTGGCACTATCCCATGAGTACACCTGGTGGCAATTTGAGAGGGATGAATTGCAGTTGGTACCCAAGCACAGAGCTCTTCCCCAGCAGCGCTGCAGTCCTGTTGCAATGCTGGCAGCTTCCTGCAATATTTTGCCTCTATTCATGTGGGCAGCATTGGGTCATATCTTTTTTCTTGGTGCTTATCCAAAAGCTGGATGAGAGTGCCTTTAAGACCAGTGACAAACAAATGACAAACACATTGCGAGGAGGGTGTGCTGTCAGACACCTATGGCACAGACTAGAGAGTTGCACCAAGCAAGGATAACAAACATACATCTCCATCTAATAGATTTCTTCATGTCCTTTTGGCACGATTGCACTGGGGAAACCCATCCTTCCCAGGAGCCGAATGGGGTTTTTCTGCCCTTGGGAGGAACTGAAGGGCTGGGAGGCAGCAGGCACCCCTCTTGCAGCTCATGCAGAAGAGATCGTGTTTGCATACTCAGGGCACAAATAAAGGCAACATTTTCCAAACTATTTTAATGTAAATACAGGGGCGTCCACGGCTACACTAGCATGGCAGTTTGACTGGGATGATTGCCAAGGAACAAATTTAATGCACTGTATTTCATTTGCTCCTGACAATGGATAAATGGCACTCTCTTTCTGCTTAAATGGCATGCCCACTGCTGTCTACGTGTCTGCCCACAGGTGTTATGCAGCATGAACACTTACGTCTGTTAACATAAATTTGTTAGCTTGTGTTTGCCTCCCTCTTCTAGCGTGGCTGCTAAGTCAATCAAACCGACAAAAATAAACAAGTACAAACACTTCTTGCAAAGTGTGGAGGCAGCAATTAAAGCACGCCGAGGTGGGGTGCAGGGTTTTAATCACGTCGGCCCCTGGCCAAAGAGCTTGGATAAGTGCTTCCCTAGCCATGCAGGAGGAAGGACGAGGAATTTCCTCCATGTCCCTAACAGGGAAATTTACCTATGGATTTTGTTTAGGGCTATGTCCTCATCCATGCATTTCTACCTACTGACGGATCTTCACATCTCAGAATTTGCCTCCAATGCAAGTACCTCTGCAACCATTTTAAATATTAGTGATAGTCCAGCTTTTGTAATGACAGTTATTTTTGACAAGTTAACAAGCTTCTCCTCAAGTGTGTTTATTATCTTGTTTAAAGAAATGGTGACAGTTTTGTGTTGTTTTTGCAGTGTTCATGAAACATCAGTGCCAAAAGAAAGCGGATATTTTGCTGTTACATAATAACAGGGAAAATATGTAATTTTAAAGCTTTTAACTAAGATCTTTTTTATAAGATGATCATGCACAGAAACAGTTTGCTAAATTGAAACTTGAAAGTTTTGTATCTAATGGGACCAAACTCAAGGATAATGCTGATGATGGATTGGAAAAATGTATCACTTCAATATTTGTATTTTATTTTTTAGTTACTAAGTGTATTAGAACGTAAATGGAGAGGGGGGGCGGGA